>ONZH01010226.1:0-24368 GCA_900303285.1 Rhinella marina
TTACAATGTCTTTTAGAGTATTAATAATAATAATAATAATCTTCATTTATATAGTGCCAACATATTCCTTAGCACTTTACAATTCAGGTGTTCATGCACAAACAGTCATAAATAACATAGCAACAGACAAGTCAATAATTATAACAAGAGGAATGAGAAACCTGCTCTCAAGAGCTTACAATGTATGAGGAGGTAGGGGTGACACAAAAGGTAAAAGTGCTTTTTTATACAATGGTCAAGCCATATTGAGGATAGTAGGGGAGTAGATATAAAGCTGCATGAGCCAGTCACCAGCTGATATCAGTAGTGCTTTTGAGTGCATGAGTGGAATGGAGCTTTAGTGGAGGATCAGGTTCAGGAAAGCACCAGTGGTTCATACAAACAAGGACTGGAACCCAGGCACACAAACTGGAACCCAAAAATAACTACACAGAGCACAGTTGAGACATAATGGGAACCAGGCCAAAAGAAGATGCCTGGACACTGTGCAGAACGACACATGGTGGTCACAGGCAGAGCTGCCCAAAGAGGCAGACAAGCAGATACCTGGACCCTATGCAGAATGACACATGGCAGTCACAGGCAGAGCTGCCCAAACAGGCAAACAAGCAGATGCCTGGACCCCATGTGGAATGACACATAGTAGTCAAAGGCAGAGCTGCCCAAACAGGCAGACAAGCAGATGCCTGATACCCATGCAAAATGACACATGGCAGTCACAGGTAGAGCTGCACACAGACTAGATGTCCTATATCCAGAGAACCCAGAAGCCCTTTCAGTGAAGGCATAGACTCGGATGCCTGTTCCCCATACAGAGTTAGTCCATGGGTGAACAGACAGAGCTGCATACAAGACATATAACCGGACTAGCATATGCCTGTTCCCCATGCAGAGTTAGTCCTTGGGCAAACATACAGCTGCACAGAGCAGATGACATATCCTCAGGTCAGGTTCATAGCTCCTGTACTCAGCAAGGTTGGAGTTGGTGACCTCAAACCCACAGCACACAGGATGTTATAGCAGGGTAACAAGGTCAACTGACCACCTAGCTAACACACCCAGAAAGAACAGGGAAAGTTTACCCCGCCAGAACTGAGACAAGAGGGAGGGGAGCATGCAAGCACAAGGAGCAGTTCATACACAGGCTGACGCAACTACACGTAGGTCATAGTAACCAGCTTATAAGGAATCCACCTCAGCCAGTACGCCAGAGAGCTACTAAAGCAAGTACGTATGGCAACCTGTGACACAGTGAACTACACTGTGACATCCTACCTGTAGGAACTGGTTAAAAAAATAATTATTTCTTACATATGATACCTAAAATTTTACGTTTTGCTGAGCAAATATCTTTGTGAAAACAAAGGATTGTAAAACTAAAATCTTTTATTGGGATAAGTCATGACACATGCACAATAGATAATCAATACATACTAGAGTTGAGCGAACGTGCTCGTAATGAGCACTGTACTGCTCGGATCCCCTGCGCTCGCATGGGCGCAGCCATCCGGATCCATCCTCCTCACCCGACGGATCCAGATGCCTGCGCCCATGCGAGTGCAGGGGATCTGAGCAGTACAGTGCTCGTTACGAGCACGTTCGCTCAACTCTAATAGATACTAAACTTTCTTTAACAAAATGATTAAGCCCTATGCACCATAAAGCTTCTCCTCTTGCCCTTTTAAAAATAAGTAAATAAAAAATGAATGAATGGGTCATAGCAGGGCTTTCCAGCTATACAAGAGGATTACTAGTATAAATTATAATACAGCAATGCTACACCAGCTAATAGATTTTCAAGGAGCACAGATGGGCAAACATGTAACAAATATGCAAAGATACCAGCGCTGGTCTAATTAAATTCCCCCAAGAACTTTCATGAGCATGGACAATTGTATCATTTGGGTGGAGAGAGAGTACATTTTTTGTGGGGCTGTGGAACGGACATACGGATACGTATAGCAACAGGTGTGCTGTCTGCATCTTTTATGGCCCCATTGACATTAATGGGTCCACATCTGATCCACAAAAAATGCAGACCAGATGCGGACCAAAACCATGGTCGTGTGCATGAGCCCTTAACCTCTTGACCCATTTGGACGTAACTGTACGTCCAAATCGCAAGTAATTTACTGCATTTGGACGTACGGTTACATCCAAAATGCTTACCGGGGCTGTGACACTATAAAGTGTCACAGCCCCGGAGTCTCTGCTCTCCCGGAGAGCAGAGACGCCGGGGCTGCCGGCAAGGGACCAATCAGAGTGGTCCCTTGCCGGCAAGCGCTCGGATTGGTTAGTCTATGCAGACTAACCAATCGGTGTGCTCCATATAGAAAAAAAGCCAGTTTCAGACTGTGATCTCCATGCTGGAGATCACAACCTGAAAACCGGCAAGAACGTAGTGCCCCCGGGGGTAAGTGAGTTCCCCCATGCCTCTTTTGCCCCCCCATTTGGCCATTGCTCCCACCATTGCCTCCTGCTGCCCCCCTGCCTCCCGATCCTCTGTGGCTACAATGATGGCAGCGGCTCACGATCGGAGCCGCTGCCATCTGCAGAGATTGTGAGCTGTAATTACACCGATTTCAGCTGTTTAACCCCATAGATGCCGCGGTCGGTAGCCACTCGCGGCATCCATGGGGTTGAGAGGGAGGGAGCTCCCTCTCTCTGCCATCAGGCCGCCGCCGCTGCAATGGCAGCGGCCCGATGGTTACCATGGCAACCGGACGCCTTACAAAAGCGTCCTCGTTGCCATGTACCTAAAGCTGATTAGACCCTCAGGGTCTGAACAGCCTTAGTGTAAGTACAGCACTGATACAGTGCATTGCAATAGAGGACTATTGCAATGCACTGTATAGCCATCAAGCCCACTGGATCTTCAAGATCCAATTGGGTCTTGATAAATAAAAAAAAGTGTAAAAAGAAATTTTAAAAAAAGTAAAAAAAAGAAGATATAATAATAATATTCCACATATTAGGTATTGCCGCGTCCATATCAACCGGCTCTATAAAAGTATCTCATGATCCACCCCGCCGGGTGAATGCAGAAATTTATTTAAAAAAATAAACTATGCCAAAACAGCCATTTTTTGTCACCTTGCCTCACAAAAAGTGTAATAGCAGGCAATCAAAAAGGCGTATTTACCCCAAAATGGTACCAATCAAGCCATCATCTCGTCCCGAAAAAAATTAAACCCCCTACCTAAGACTACCTATTGCCCAAAAAATAAAAAAAATATGGCTCTCAGAAAATGGCAACACAAAAAAAAGATTTTATACTGTTCAAAAATGCATCAATGTGTAAAACTGAACACAAATAAAAATGATACACATATTGGGCATCACCGCGTCCGTAACAACCTACTCTATAAAAATATCCCATTATATTTCCCCTCAGGTGAATGCTGTAAAAAAAAAAAAAACAATGTCAAAACAGCTATTTTTTTCACCTTGTCTCACAAACAGTGTAATACCAAGCGCTCAAAAAGTCTTATATACCCCAAAATGATACCAATGAAAATGTCATCTCATCCCGCAAAAAATGAGCCCCAACATAAGACAATAACTCAAAAAAATAAACAAGAAAATTTAGACTAGCAATACATGTTCACAGGTGCATATCCATAAAGCAAGCATACAGAAAATATAGATATATGGCTGCACAACATTTCACAAGCAAACAGAACCAAGGAAAGGGGATCATTATAAATTAAAATGGTATTATTCCTATTAAAAATGAAAACTGAAAAAATAGAAGCTCTTTACGCACATTTTTGATCAAACGTGTGTTGGGCCCATCTACCAGGTGGCTTTCGCAGATGGGTTCCTAACACTAACAAACTGCCTCTCTTGGACTTACCTAATCAAAAAAATAAAAATCAATGGCTCCCGCAAACCAATCCATCAAAATCTGGTCTGCAAAATCCATATGGCACTCCTTATGTTCTGAGTCCTGCCATGTGCCCCCACAGCAGTTTACTACTACATATTCCGTATTCAGGAGAAAATGGTGAACAAATTATGGGGTGCTTTTCTCCTGTTAGCCCTTGTGAAAATGAAAAAAAATTGGGGCTAAAGCAGCATTTGATTTGAAGAAATTAAACTTTTTATTTTCACACCAAGTGTTTCCAAATTCCGTAAAACGCTTAGGGGGTCAAAGTGGTCAGTACCCCCCTTAATATATTCTTTGAAGGGTGTAGTTTCCAAAATGGGGTTACTTTTTGAGGGTTTCCACTGTAGGGGTACGTCTGGGTCTCTCAATTACAAAATGGTGCCTAAAAACCATTCTAGCAAAGTCTACCTCCAAAATCTGTATGGCGCTCCTTTACTTCTGACCACTGCCACAAACCCATAGAGACGTTTACCACCACATATGGGGTATTTGTGTAAACTGCAGAATCAGAGTAATGTATATTGAGGTTTAGTTTGCTGTTAACCCTTGCTGTGTTGCTAGAAAAAAATTGCTTAACATGAAAAATCTGCTAAAAAAATAAAATTTTTAAATTTCGTCTCCATTTTCCTTTAATTCTTGTGGAACACCTAAAGGGTTAACAAAGTTTGTAATATCCGTTTTGAATAATTTGAGGGGTGTAGTTTCTAAAATGGGGTAATTTATGGGTGGTTTCTATTATGTAAGCTCCTCAATATCACTTTATAACTGAACTGGTGCTTAAAAAATGGTTTTGGAAATTTTGTTGAAAATTAGAAAAATTGCTTCTAAACTTCTAAGCCTTCTAACGTCCTAAAAAAGTAAAATGACATTTACAAAATGATGCCTATATAAAGTAGACATATAGGGAATAATGACTGATAACTATTTTATGAGCGATTACTATCTGTCTTAAAAGAAGAGAAATTCAAATTTAGAAAATTGTGAATTTAACTTTCTTTAGAAATGTTTTAAATAGCCTAAAAATGATTTTCTATTATACTTTATTCAATAATTTTCTTAAAAATATAGAAATAATATTTTTATTAAGCAAATTGGCACTCTATTTTACTTTAGAAACTGTATTTTAATATACTGCTGACATGTCAGCACTGTATTACAGTATGGTTTCACTGGGGCTGCAGCAAATATACAGACAGGAGCTTCTTCCTGTGCCCCCTCAGCTTGGCTAAATTCTGAAATTGCACTTTTGGTTGTGCTATGCCAGAATTTAGCTGAGCAGAGTGAGCTCCTACATGTGCCTGTTCTGCTCGGCTAAATCTACTGCATAACACATTGAAGACCTTGCACCAATGTGTATGAGATTTATATTAGAATACTGATTCTAAACTATGATAGGACCCAAGAATTTGGATATCTATTTGCATAGGAAAACAGCAAAATCAATTAACAAAGTATAGTAGAAAAATAGGACATGTTCTATTATTTATTTATTTATTTTTGGTTGGACTGTGGAACAGACATACAGGTATGACATACTGTATGCTGTTGCTTTTTTGTGGCCCCATTAAAATGAATGGGTCTACATCCAATCCATAAAAAATGCGGGTCAGATGCAGAACAAACATATAGTCGAGTGAATGAGGCCTTATTCTGTTGGTCCATGCGATTACAGCAATACTAAATTTATAAAAAATGTAAAAAATATTCTTTGCATCATCATATACTGAAAACCATAACTTTTTTTATATTTCGTAGTGAATGTCATTTTCTTAGCAGTAGCTGAATTTTTTAGTTATATCATCCTGAAGTTTCTTATCTGTATCATGTGACTAGGAATTAGACCCACCAACTCACACAGCACCTTATGTGTGGACAGGAAGTCTAATTTTCTATGCATTCCTATTGGAGCCTCACTTTCAGTCTCATAGGAATGAATAGAGAAGTGACTGGCTTGCTGTCCTGGGTCAGTTGGAGGTCAGGGAGTTGGTCACATGACCCAGCTACAATAAGTCGAGAGTGGAAACTCTCAATTTCAGCCTCTGATATAAAATGACATTCACTACAGATTATATCATGCAACTTTCTAACAGGTCAGAGAATAAAAAATTTTGCGGGAGTTCTTCTTTAACTTTTTATGAGGTAAAGTGACCAAAATAATGAAGATTTGGGCATTTAAATTTTTTCTGTTACAGTATTCACTGTATAGGATAAGTATGTTTACATTTTAATATTGTCCTTTTTGGATGCGGCTATAACAATGATACATGTGTGTTAACTCTACTACATCTGTACATACTCTATATATTTTTTTAAAGTAATACTAATGGCTCTCAAGTAGCCCTAGTGTAAATATCAATACGTAGGTAAATAGGGGAAAAATGTAGGAAAGGTTACTAAGCGGAGGGGGATAGGGATTTTACCAAATGCTCAGTATAGGATATTAGACTATAAAGTATAAAATCATATATTGCTATAGTTGCACATTCCTGGTCCTGGTTCAAACAGAGTATCTTATTGGATCGTCACGATCAACACTGAAAATGTACAGTATGTACTGCTGAATATTGCAAAATAGATTGCATATATTTCCACCAGCTGTGTTATGAGCAAAATATGTCAAGTCAAAGTCCTGACACAGTTCTACTGCAAAACAGTGCAACAACATCCACTTTTGTAGTTGGCCTGTCTCTGTATATATCTTTTACAAAGCTAGGAACCTTACAAAAGGAGGCCTGGGAGCCTTCACAAGACTCCTGACTGCCATATGTAGTAGCAACTCCTGTAATTTAATCGTAGAGGGGGATGTTTGGTCAATGGAGGGAGCCCCTTCCCTCTAACTGACCGCTTAGAAGTTGTGGTCACAATTCCTCATACCATCTGTGGGATTAAATTCCATGATTGGTTTTATCTCTGATAATGGACACTGATAATGGACATATGATATCTCTGATATCTCTGATAATGGACACTGAAAGCAGATGTATGGTACTGTATGTAAAAAGGCAGGCACCTCCCAGATCCCTAAATTAATCAGACCTCAGAGCAGACCATAAAATACCAGACCAAAGAAAACAAAATTAAGGCTACAAACTACAAATTTCAGATTACAGAATTAATTTAGACATCTCAAACTAGTATAAATTAGAACCAAAACCAGAACTTTAAATCAGTTCAGATCCCAGATCAGACCTAAGATTATGCAAACCCATAAAAGTTCGGGATTGCTTGGTTCGGCCAAACTTCAGGTCAAAGGTCGGGTTCAGGACTCGAACTTAACCCGAACTTCAACCTGAACCTGGACCCCATTAAAGTCAATGGGGACTAGAACTTCACTTTATTATTTTCCGTTATAACATGGTTATAACGGAAAATAATAGCATTCTTAAGACAGAATGCTAAATAAATCTGCTATTCAGGGGTTAAAAATAATAATAATAAAAAAACTCACCTCATCCACTTGATCGCACAGCCGATATCCTCTTCTTTCTGCAGGACCTGCAAAAGGACCTGCGTTGACGTCACTGCGCTCACCATGTGGTAAGCGCGGTGATGTCATTGCAGGTCCTGCTGAATGAAGATAGAAGAACCTTTTTTTAAAAAAAAATATTTTTAACCCCTGAATGGCCATTTTATTTAGCATTCTGTCTTAAGAATGCTATTATTTTCCGTTATAACCATGTTATAACGGAAAATAATAAAATCACCCGAACACCAAACCCGAACCCAAACTTTAGAGAAAAAGTCTGGGTTCAGTTCTGGTTCGCTCGTCTCTAATTAGACCCAAAACTTAATTAAAACTAAGAATAGAACTACATCTTATTCAAATGCCAGACCAGACCTATACATTAATTTAGAACAGACTCTCTAAATTAATCAGATCTCATACAAGCTTTTTTCTTGCTAAAACTGTATCTTGTAGTCCAAAAATACAGTACCTAAGAAACATAAATAACGGTAAGTTATTTACTTTGAGAAACATCTAATATTAAAGTTCAGCAATCAAAAATACAGAAAAGCATTTAAAAGTGTAGAGTCTGTATATAATCTGATATAATATAAAGTGTTTTTTTTTTTACCCTTTCAACAATTAGGCATTGGCATTTCATTTAGTTAATAACCAAAAAGTTGAAATTATTATTTTGTACACTGTTTATACCTCCAGCGTTTTTCCTTATACTGACAAAATAACAGAATATTAGGTTTATGGAGTGTTTGACATAAGAGGTGACATTATAAATTGCGGTCATTGTCGCATAACATGCTCCACAAATTTTTTAGTGAAAGGGTTTAATTGCCTGGATAAAACATTCTAAACATTAATTATTTTTCTTTGTGGGTTATAAATGATAGCATGCTTCAGTGCTTTACTATTTTAAAAGATTTCAAACTTCAAGATTATTTTGGTCTCCTCAAGGAGTGCATTTCAGCCTTTGATTTTTTGTTTTGCAGTGTATATAATATATTATGTCTGTCTTTGTTGATGCTCATTCAGGAGCAGTTATTGACAACTGACATTTTTTTTTGCCCACAAAACAGAAACAAGTGTTTTATTTTAAAAAGGCAGTAGAAATTAGGTAGCCAAACATACTTGGACTTCAGTCTTTATATATGAATATGTTTAAACATAGATAAAACAATAGTCTAATTGGTCTACTGTGTATAAAAGTAAAAGCTTCAAACTTTTAAAATTGGGTGGCTGAATGGTTGGTATTATTTCTTTGGAGCACTGGAGTCCTATGTTCAAACCCAACAGTTGCTAGATAAGGCCTCATTCACACGTCCGTATAATGTGTCCGCATCCTTTCGGCATCCGTTTCCGCAATTGCGGACAATTATGCGCATAGGATGCGGATCCATTCATTTCATTGGGTCCCGAAAAAATGCGGACAGTACACTGTGTGGTGTCCACATCCGTGTGTCCGTTCCGACTGTCTGCATAAAGAAATCCTCCTGTCCTACTTTTCTCCCGAATTGCGGTCCGTAGCACAATGAAAGTCTATGGATCAGCAAAAAATGTAGAAGACATGCGGAAAGGCATCCGCATGTCATCCGTATTTGCGGATTTCGTTCCAGGAGGGGGGAAAAAAAATGGTACTGATGTCATTCATCCCTCCGTTTTTTGCGGATCCACAAAAAACGGATGACATATGGATACATCCTTTCCGTTTTTTTACGAAAACACGGAATGGATGTCCTGGAAAAAGTTTCAACAACGGATCCGCAAAAAACTGACTGTTTTCCAGGATGTGCACAAATACGGACGTGTGAATGAGACCTAAAAGTATGTTTGCCTAAAGGTTCTCCAGTAGAGATGAGCAAATCGACTGTAAACTAATCATATTTATTATGCACTAAATTTTAGAAATTTTATTCAGATGGATTGATCACTATATCAAATTCAGTACAATCGTGGGGGAAACAGGGTGGGGTATATGAAGACGGAGGATCATATGACCCTGGGCAAAGCCCTGACTTTTAAGCTTGCACCTAATTTCTTACAGTCCACCTTACAGCCAGGAGATCCGAAGCAGAGATGTCATGCTCAGCTTGACTATTGTTGCGATAGTTACACCGAAAAAAAAGATATAGTCTCCACAATTGTATTAAACAAAATATATCTTTATTAGTACATCAATCCATAAGAATAATATAAATAATAATTTATAGATATTAAAAATATAGTGGTGGTAGAAGTGTCATAAATAAGACAAAAATGCACAAAACATATGGGGGTCGCGGTGGGAGACACCACAGACAGAAGGTAAATTGGCTATATAATCTGACATGAGTATAAATCATTATAATGTCAACCACCTATAATATAATAATTGGTAAAGCAATGCTGTAAGAGCACAATTATACATAGAGGTGGTGGTAAGATGGTAAACGATAGAGTATATTGTTAATCAAGCTTAATGTTTTTTCATTATACACATTTTTCATGCATAACTCATCAATCATGTATCACATATAGAGATGAGCGAGCATACTCGTCCTAGCTTGGTGCTTGTTCGAGTATTACGGTACTCGTAAGTGCTCGTCAGTGCTTGCTGCTCGGACGAGTATCTCGCCATGCTCGAGGAAATGGCAACTTCCGCATTGTGCATTTTTAGTGCAGCTATCGCCATATATAACCCTTTTTTATTATTGTTATATCTCAGTGATACAAATCCATTTCACACAGCTGCGTGGAACCATTCTGTGTGTCACAGTTCAGCTGTCCACTCACTACAATCCGTATTTTCTGTCCAGGTGATACTTTCTGTACGTCACTTAATCCAACCAGGTCTTTTACTGTCACGTATATAGCTTGATCACAAAAATCTCTGTGCGACATTTGTCTGGGTCGAAGTCAAACTAGCCACCGTCAGCAGGGTGTGAGTTAGCTCTACTATAGTTTCTGCACGTCACGTTCCAAAAAAAACAAAACTAAAAAAAAATATAAAAAAAATATATATATATATATAAAAAAATAGTTTCTTTGTTGTTTTAGCTCAGTGATACGAATCCATTTCACACAGAAATATACAGAAAATGTTGAACCCCAGGGCTAAGGGTCGAAGACGAGGGCGTGGGCATTCGATTACTGCAGGGGGCAGAGGCCGTGGTCCTGGCCAGGGTGAGACAGTACCTGCTGATGAGGGAGCAGGGGAACGCCGCAGAGCTACACTCCCTAGCTTCATGTCTCAACTTACAGGAACACGTGGTAGAGGACTGTTGAAACTACAACAGTGCGAACAGCTGATGTCGTGGATTGCGGACAATGCTTCAAGTAATTTGTCCACCAGTCAGTCTTCCACGCAGTCCACCCACGTTACCCAAGGGAGCACTCCTCTGGCTCCTCCACCTCAACCTCCTTCCCCCCAGTCTGCCCCCTCCCAGGAAAATTTGGAATGCGATCCGGCATACTCTCAGGAACTGTTTTCTGGACCCTTCCCAGAGTCACAAACCACTTCTCAGGTTGCTGCTGACCTCGTTCCCGATGCCCAAGATTTCCAACTGTCGCAGGCTGTGGGTGATGATGATGATGACAATGTTGACTTAGTGAAAGAAATTTGCAAAGAGGTGTCGGACGATGAGGAGACACGGTTTTCAGACAGTGGTGAAGTTGTTGTCAGGGCAGGAAGTCCGAGGGGGGAGCAGACTGAGGGGGAGCAGACTGAGGAATCGGAGGATGACGAGGTGACTGACCCAAGCTGGGTTGATAAGCCGAGTGAATACAGTGCTTCTGAGGCGGAGGCGAGTGCTGCACCAGAACAGGTTGGAAGAGGCAGTGGTGTGGCCAGAGGACAAAGCAGGGCCAGAGCTGGTGCATCAAAAGCAACTGTTTCACGTAGTGAAGCTCCCGTGGCGAGGCCTAGATGTTCGCAAGTCTGGAGGTTCTTTAAAGAAAGTGAGGATGACCGACGGACTGTGGTGTGCAACCTGTGCCACACCAGGATCAGCAGGGGTGCCACCATTACTAGCCTAACCACCACCAGCATGCGCAGTCATATGAGTGCTAAACACCCCACTCAATGGAACCAAGGCCGTTAACCACCTCCTGCGGGTCACACCACTGCTCCTTCCCCTGTGTCACTCGCTGCCTCTGCTAGTCAACCCCCTGCCCAGGACCCCGGCACGAGCGCCTCCCGCCGGAAAACCACACCTTCGCCTCCACGATCCTCCACAGTGTCCACCAATGTGTCCCAGCGCAGCGTTCAGCTGTCTTTACAGCAGACGCTGGAGCGCAAGAGGAAATACAGTTACACCCACCCACATGCCCAAGCCCTCAACGTCCACATCTCCAAATTGCTGAGCCTGGAGATGCTGCCCTATAGGCTGGTAGAGACCGAGGCCTTTCACAATCTTATGGCGGTGGCTGCCCCTCGGTATTCGTTCCCCAGCCGCCACTATTTTTCCCGATGTGCCGTCCCAGCCCTATACAGCACATGTCACAGAACATCATCCGTGCTTTGACGAACGCTGTTTCTGAAAAGGTCCACCTAACCACGGACACGTGGACAAGTGCTGCCGGGCAGGGACACTATATCTCACTGACGGCACATTGGGTTAACTTGGTGGAGGCTGGGACCGAGACTGACCATGGGGCCGCTCATGTACTGCCCACACCGAGGATTGCGGGGCCTACCTCGGTCATGGTCTCTCAGACATACTATGCCTCCTCCTCCAACGCCTCCTCCACCGAATTACCATCCGTGGGCACGGCGCCTTCAGTCGGTTGCTCTAGGCTCAGCAGCAGTGCCGTGGGTAAGCGCCAGCAGGTGGTACTCAAACTGCTGAGCTTAGGTGACAAAAGGCACACCGCCCAAGAGCTGTTACAGGGCATCACGGCGCAGACCAATGTGTGGCTGGAACCGCTGAACCTCATGCCAGGCATGGTTGTGTGTGACAACGGGCATAACCTGGTGACGGCTCTGCAACTCGGCAGACTGACACATGTGCCATACCTGGCCCACGTGTTCAATCTCATAGTTCAGCGGTTCCTCAAGACATACCCCAATCTGTCTGATTTGCTCACCAAGGTGCGCCGCATCTGTGCGCATTTCCGCAAGTCCACCACAGATGCTGCCACTCTCAGGGCAGCGCAGCGCCGCCTACAACTGCCCTCTCATCGACTGTTGTGCAACGTGCCCATGAGATAAAATTCGACATTAAACTTGTTATCCAGAGTTTACTAGCAGCGCAGAGCGATTGTAGACTGTCAGATGTCAACTTCCACCAGAACTGGTAGTCAGGTCACTCAGATTCCTCAAGTCTACAATGAGGAGTGGACGTGGATGTCTGATATTTGCCAGGTGTTGAGCAACTTTGAGGAGTCAACACAGATGGTCAGCGGCGATGCCGCCATTATCAGCCTCACCATCCCGCTGCTTTGCCTGTTGAAAAGCTCACTGCTCAGCATCAAGTCGGATGCTTTGCGCTTGTCACAAGAGACGGTGGAGGAAGATACGTCGCTTGATAGCCAGAGCACCCTCCGGTCTGTTTCTCAGCGCGTATCGGAGGAGGGGGATGAGGATGAGGAGGAAGAGGAGGAGAATGTCGGCGAGACAGTAGAGGGTACCAGTGCTCAGTCCGTAACTCTTGAGCGTGTATGGGCTGAAGAGGAGGACTTGGAGGAGGAGGAGGAGGAAATGGAGAGTCAGGCCAGTGAGGAGAGGGAATTCTTACGTGTTGGGACTCTGGCGCACATGGCAGACTTCATGTTAGGCTGCCTATCCCGTAACCCTCGCGTTAGAATCATTTTTTTCAAACACTGATTACTGGGTGTTCACTCTCCTGGACCCACGGTACAAGCAGAACCTTTCCACTCTCATCCCTGCAGAGGAAAGGAGTATGAGAGTGAATAGATATCAACAGGCCCTGGTGCACAAGCTGAAACAATTCTTCCCATCTGACGCCGCTAGCGGCAGAGGGCATGGTTCTGTGGGCCAAGTAGCGGGGGAGAGGAGGCGAGCAGGCAGCTTGTCCAGCACTGGCAGGGGAACGCTCTCCAAGGCCTTTGCCAGTTTTATGTCACCCCAGCAAGACACTGTCACCTGTCCCCAGTCTAGACAGAGTAGGGAGGAGCTGTACAGAAAGATGGTGAGGGAGTACCTAGCTGACCATACCAAAGTCCGTAGTGATCACTCTGCTCCATAAAACTACTGGGTTTCAAAGCTGGACACGTGGCCTGAACTGGCGCTGTACGCCTTGGAGGTGCTGGCCTGCCCTGCCGCTAGCGTGCTGTCAGAGCGGGTATTAAGTGCAGCTGGTGGCATCATCACCGATAAGCGTACACCCCTGTCAACTGACAGCGCTGACAGGCTGATGCTTATTAAAATGAACAAAGCCTGGATTTCACCGAATATCAAATCTTCTCCGGGGAAAAGCAGCTAAAGATTAACATTACTTATGTATCCGATTCCTCTTCTCTACTTTTCCTACTCCTCCTCCTCCTCCATGTCGTTTTTGCCTAACGCTGACCAAAAAACGTAATTTTTTAGAGGTCCAACTGGCACTCTTTTACCACAATTTTTCAGGAGTGCCCCCTACAGGCCCTCTCTTCAAACAATTTTTCCAGAGGTCCACCCACAGGCCCTCTCTCCAAACAATTTTTCCAGAGGTCCACCTACAGGCCCTCTCTCCAAACATTTTTTCCAGAGGTCCACCTACAGGCCCTCTCTCCAAACTATTTTTCCGGAGGTCTACCTACAGGCCCTCTCTCCAAACAAATTACGTTTTTTCCCTATCTTTCTCTCTCTCCAAACTATTTTATAGCTTCCATATATGGTATTAAACTGAGAAGAATACAGAGAACACATGCCACACTTAATCAAGCTCATAATTTACGACTGTACCGGTTGATGCTAAATTTTTAAGTAGGGGTCCTGCGTCGTCATTCGAACTCCATCTGGCTGTTGTCACCACCACACACGCTAGCCAAGGGGGCACTCCTCTGGCTCTTCCAGCTCAGCCTCCTTCCCCCCAGCCTGCCCCCCACCTACAGGCCCTCTCTCCAAACAATTTACGTCTTTTTCCTATCTTTCTTTCTCTCCAAACTTTTTTTCCGGATAGCTGCCATATATGGTATTAAACTGAGAAGAATACATAGAACACATGCCACACTTGATCGAGCTCATAATTGACAATTGTACCGGTTGATGCTAAATTTTTAAGTTGGGGTCCTGCGTCGTCATTCTGACTACATCCGGCTGTTGTCACCACCACACACGCTAGCCCAGGGGGCACTTCAATGGCTTTTCCAGCTCAACCTCCTTCCCCCAGCCTGCCCCCCACATACAGGCCCTCTCTCTAAACAATTTACGTCTTTTTCCTCTCTTTCTCTCTCTCCAAACAATTTTTACGGATAGCTGCCATACACGGTAATAAACTGAGTGGTATACATAGAACACATGCCACACTTGATCAAGCTCATAATTTACAACTGTATCGGTTGATGCAAAATTTTTAAGTTGGGGTCCTGCGTCGTCATTCTGACTACATCCGGCTGTTGTCACCACCACACACGCTAGCCAAGGGGGCACTCCTCTGGCTCTTCCAGCTCAACCTCCTTCCCCCCAGCCTGCCCCCTACCTACAGGCCCTCTCTCCAAACAATTTACCCGGATAGGGGACGTATTAGATATTATACTGATTTCTGTTTGTTTCTCTTTTAATTGGCTCCTGACCTGTGATAGGCACGTCCCCTTAGCTGCAGTAGAAAAGACACTCCCCTGGCCAGAGCAAGCTCTTTTTCCTTTTCCGTGTTCGAAAAATCCATGAAATATATGGTCCCAAGATAGGGGACATATACGATTTTAAACTGAGATGAATCGATACCACACATGCCCCACTAGGAGAATTTTGGGTAATGGTGGGTTTAGGCAGCCTCAGAGGCATCAATGCATGCTGCCCCTGCTGTTTCCTGTCCATTTCCGTGGTGTTTACATCATTTTCTGAGGTTTCCAGGTTTTCACCCAGCCTTCCCTAGGCAGAGCCTTGGTCCCCTGCAAAAATGCTCGAGTCTCCCATTGACTTCAATGGGGTTCGTTATTCGAAACGAGCACCCGAGCATCGGGAAAAGTTTGACTCGAATAACGAGCACCCAAGCATTTTAGTGCTCGCTCATCTCTAATCACATATATACATTATATATTTTTCATCACTATTTATTTATTCTTATTTTATTGTTACATATTTGGGAATTGATTATCATAATGTCAGATATATTAGTATTATATGCTCCTTTGTAATATGTATTTTTTAACATATATGAAGAGTCCAATCATGTTGGCAGATATTATGTATACTATGTCACTTCATTTGGGAGAACTGATCTATCCATTAGGGTTTGCGAGTTGAGATACGCTGTTATATTTTCAATATATTAGCATGGGGTGGCGGTGCGTTCCACTCTGGAGCGCATCGCCACCTCTTATTGTGTAGGCATATGCTTCTGACGGTGCCTTCCACCGTGGAAAGCACGGCCATTTTGGGTTGGGCTGAGCGTGGTGACTTCTATTTCCGGTTTCTGCTTGCTAACAGTGGCATTTCCGGCAATTGGAGCACACGCTGTGCTCTCTGTTTGGCGCATGTTAATTACAGCGGTACGGTAGCTACCTCCATGGCCCATATATGCCTAAATGTGACGCTTGCACATTAGGTATGAAATTAAGGTATGCCATACAGCTGTGTCTTGCTATTTTAGGGTATAAAAGGAAGGTCTTTTCTATAGAGCACTTTATCCCCTAGAAGAAGCCTGTTGGCAAAACAGCGTCGGGTGGAGGCCGCGGTGGGAGCTGCCTTTGATTCTTTAGCTATTTGGCTTGATTAACAATATACTCTATCATTTACCATCTTACCACCACCTCTTTGTATAATTGTGCTCTTACAGCATTGCTTTACCAATCTTATATTATAGGTGGTTGACATTCTAATAATTTATACTCATTAGAGATGAGCGAGTAGTGTTCGATCGAGCTGGTATTCGATCGAATACTACGCTATTCGGCATACTCGATTTCAATCGAGTATAACGGCGATGGCGCACTTAGAATTAGTTTCCCCTCCCACCTTCCCTGGCGCTCTTTTTCCACCAATCACCATGCAGGGGAGGTATGACAGGCCCACGGAGCACGCTGGCAGCGCGAAAACGGCGTCTACATGGATTGGCTGGAAAAACCATGTGACCTCGAATATTAAAAACTCAGCTCTTCCTGCTCGTACGCATATGCTGCGTGAACTTAGTCAGGGACAGAGGCTGGAGAAGGGAGAGACAGGTTTTAGCTGTTGGACAGGCAGGAGCGTGATTAAAAGCCCTTATCAGGGCTACTATAGTGCAGTACAGTGATAGCTTTACTACAATATACACTCTGCAGAGAACGGCTGCTGTATTCAGGGATAGCTGCTGGAGTAGGGACAGAGAGAGGCATTAGTGTATTAGGTGCTCTGCTACATACCAAACTATATTTGGCACTACTGTTCTGCGTTCTTTTTGGCTGCAAAACCCTGTTATATACCTAGTGTGTATATGCACCATCTGATCTTCTGTCAGTATACGGCTGTGTACTTTTTTTTTTTTTTAAATACAGTTTATTTGGCTCTAGTGTTCTGGGTTCTGTGTGCCTGCAATACCCTTTTTGTATACCAGGTGTAAATACCCACCGTCTGAACAGTTAGTACACGGCTGTGTACCTTGAAATATAAAATATATAGGCCTTTTCATTGGCAACTGTACTGTGCGTTCTCTTGCAAAATAATTGTATATACCTGGTGTTAATACACACCGTCTGAACAGTTAGTACACGGCTGTGTACCTTGAAATATAAAATATATAGGCCTTTTCATTGGCAACTGTACTGTGCGTTCTCTTGCAAAATAATTGTATATACCTGGTGTTAATACACACCGTCTGATCTGTTAGTACACGGCTGTGTACCTTGAAATATAAAATATATAGGCCTTTTCATTGGCAACTGTACTGTGCGTTCTCTTGCAAAATAATTTCACATACCTGGTGTTAATACACACCGTCTGAACAGTTAGTACACGGCTGTGTACCTTGAAATATAAAATATATAGGCCTTTTCATTGGCAACTGTACTGTGCGTTCTCTTGCAAAATAATTTCACATACCTGGTGTTAATACACACCGTCTGAACAGTTAGTACACGGCTGTGTACCTTGAAATATAAAATATATAGGCCTTTTCATTGGCAACTGTACTGTGCGTTCTCTTGCAAAATAATTTCACATACCTGGTGTTAATACACACCGTCTGAACAGTTAGTACACGGCTGTGTACCTTGAAATATAAAATATATAGGCCTTTTCATTGGCAACTGTACTGTGCGTTCTCTTGCAAAATAATTGTCACATACCTGGTGTTAATACACACCGTCTGAACAGTTAGTACACGGCTGTGTACCTTGAAATATAAAATATATAGGCCTTTTCATTGGCAACTGTACTGTGCGTTCTCTTGCAAAATAATTTCACATACCTGGTGTTAATACACACCGTCTGAACAGTTAGTACACGGCTGTGTACCTTGAAATATAAAATATATAGGCCTTTTCATTGGCAACTGTACTGTGCGTTCTCTTGCAAAATAATTGTATATACCTGGTGTTAATACACACCGTCTGAACAGTTAGTACACGGCTGTGTACCTTGAAATATAAAATATATAGGCCTTTTCATTGGCAACTGTACTGTGCGTTCTCTTGCAAAATAATTTCACATACCTGGTGTTAATACACACCGTCTGAACAGTTAGTACACGGCTGTGTACCTTGAAATATAAAATATATAGGCCTTTTCATTGGCAACTGTACTGTGCGTTCTCTTGCAAAATAATTGTATATACCTGGTGTTAATACACACCGTCTGAACAGTTAGTACACGGCTGTGTACCTTGAAATATAAAATATATAGGCCTTTTCATTGGCAACTGTACTGTGCGTTCTCTTGCAAAATAATTTCACATACCTGGTGTTAATACACACCGTCTGAACAGTTAGTACACGGCTGTGTACCTTGAAATATAAAATATATAGGCCTTTTCATTGGCAACTGTACTGTGCGTTCTCTTGCAAAATAATTTCACATACCTGGTGTTAAGTTAATACACACCGTCTGAACAGTTAGTACACGGCTGTGTACCTTGAAATATAAAATATATAGGCCTTTTCATTGGCAACTGTACTGTGCGTTCTCTTGCAAAATAATTTCACATACCTGGTGTTAATACACACTGTCTGAACAGTTAGTACACGGCTGTGTACCTTGAAATATAAAATATATAGGCCTTTTATTGGCAACTGTACTGTGCGTTCTCTTGCAAAATAATTGTATATACCTGGTGTTAATACACCGTCTGAACAGTTAGTACACGGCTGTGTACCTTGAAATATAAAATATATAGGCCTTTTCATTGGCAACTGTACTGTGCGTTCTCTTGCAAAATAATTTCACATACCTGTTGTTAATACACACCGTCTGAACAGTTAGTACACGGCTGTGTACCTTGAAATATAAAATATATAGGCCTTTTCATTGGCAACTGTACTGTGCGTTCTCTTGCAAAATAATTGTATATACCTGGTGTTAATACACACCGTCTGATCTGTTAGTACACGGCTGTGAAGGCAAAATATTGTAACCAAAAAAAAAATAAAATGCGGAGGGGGGCTAGCGGAATAGGACGTGGACGAGGACGGGGGCGCGGAAATGCGGTTGGGGGCCTTGTTGAAGCCAGTGGGGATACAATGCGTGCTGGTGAGGGGCAGCCAGGATCCCACTCATCCAGAATCCCTGCCTTTATGGGACAGTTAAGCAGGGGGCGGGTTACACCGCTGTTGAGGCCTGAGCAGGTTGAACAGGTGGTGCAATGGATAGCCGATAGCGCTTCCACACAGTTGTCCACCAGCCAGTCATCCACACAGTCTCACTCTGACCCTCCTTCCTCCACACCTGGCCAACAGAGTCATCCCACCATTGACCCCTCCCAGGAGCTCTTTTCGGGTCCTTTTTCAGATGTGCCGGAAGAATCCCAGGAGCTAGCAGAGGAATTTGTTTGTAGTGATGCTCAAACACTTGAGTGTTCGCCATCTCCTGCTGATGTGGACCCTGAACCAGCATCTGTTATCATGAGCGATGATGATGATGAGACGCAGTTGACATCAAGGGAGGCTGTTGGAATGTCCAGTGGGCAGGAGGAGGAGCAGAGTGAGGAAGAGGAGGTGGTGGATGACGAAATGACCGACCCCACTTGGCCAGGGGTGATGTCCAGCTGGGAAAGCAGTGGAGAGGTGGTGGTCTGCGCAGCACCGAAAAAGGCAGCAAGAGGCAGAGGGATGTCCAGAGGCAGAGGGATGTCCAGAGGCAGAGGGATGTCCACAGGCCGAGGGATGTCCACAGGCAGAGGGATGTCCACAGGCAGAGGACAGTCCAGACAGAGAAGTGAGGCCACAGCCAGCAGGGCCGAAGCTGTTCCCGGCAGCGGGCAGTCGCGCAAAGCTCCCCCATCGAGGCCTCGTACTTCCCCTGTGTTGTGTGCTGCCACTGCGGTCCAGACCTCCAGCCAGGACACCTCCACATCTGCCTCTGCCTCGGCTACTTTGGGGCCTTCTCCTTCAGCCTCCCCTTCCCCCGCCTCTTCGCCTGCACCTTCACACTCCTCGTCCCAACAACTGTCCATCTCGCAGGCGTTCGACCGCAGGCGGAAGTACGCCTCGAGTCACCCCCAAGCCCAAGCCTTAAACTGCCACATCTCCAAACTGCTGGCCCTGGAGATGTTGCCGTTTAGGCTTGTGGAGACGCAGGCCTTCCGTGACCTGATGGCGGCTGCCGCACCTCGCTATTCCGTCCCCAGCCGCCACTACTTTTCCCGGAGTGCCGTCCCCGCCCTGCACCAGCACGTGTCGCGTAACATCAGGCGGGCCCTGAGGTACGCAGTCAGCGCAAAGGTCCACTTGACCACCGACTCGTGGACAAGCGCTTGCGGCCAGGGACGATACATCTCTTTGACGGCACACTGGGTGAATGTAGTGGAAGCGGGGACGGGGTCGCAAACAGAGACGGCCTACCTACCACCCCCGCCCAAGATTGCCAGCATGGGTTCTGATAAACCCCCCCTCCTCCTCCTCCTCTGCCTTAACATCGCCCTCAGCCGCTAGCTGGAAGCGTTGCAGCACTGGCGCGGGGAGACGTCAGCAGGCGGTGCTTAAGCTCATCAGCTTGGGCGACAGAAGCACAGCGCCCCAGAGGTGAGGGACGCCATATTGCAGCAGACGGAGATGTGGCTGTCGCCGCTGCAGCTAGGACCAGGCATGGTCGTGTGCGATAACGGCCGTAACCTGGTGGCGGCTCTGGAGCTTGCCGAACTCAATCACGTACCATGCCTGGCCCACGTTTTTAATCTGGTAGTCCAAAAATTTCTAAAGACTTACCCCAACCTGGCAGAGCTACTGGTGAAAGTGCGGCGCTTGTGCGCTCACTTTCGGAAGTCAACTGTAGCTGCTGCTAGCTTAAAAAAACTCCAGCAACGCCTCCATTTGCCTGAACATCGGCTGTTGTGCGACCTGCCGACTCGCTGGAATTCCACCTATTCCATGTTGGCCAGGGTGTGTGAGCAGCAGAGAGCATTGATGGAGTACCAGATTATGAATCCACGCGTGCCTCCAACTCAGCTCCCTCAGTTTGCCAACCACGAGTGGCCATGGATGGCAGACATATGCGATGTACTGCGTATCTTTGATGAGTCCGCCAAGAAGGTCAGCAGCGAGGACGCTATAGTGAGCGTAACCATCCCGCTCCTATGCGTCCTTAAAGAATCACTCATCGCAATAAGGGAGAACGCATTGCACGCAGAGGAGACGGGGGTAGGAGGAGATGCAACGGAGCTACACAGTCAGACCACACTTTTGTCTGCTTCACGGTGACAGTTGCAGGAGGAGGAGGAGGATGAGGAGGAGGAGGAGGAGGACGACGTGGAGGTGGCTGTGGAAGAGGAGGAGGATGCTGGCGGCGAGGGTAGCAGTCAGGCTGTGTGCGTCCCATTGGTTCAGCGCGGATGGGGCGGAGAGGAGGCGGAAGAGGAAGAGGAGGAAATGGCAAGTGATCCTTCTGGTGGGGGCAGTGAGGTCATGCCTATTCAGAGTCTGGCACACATGGCTGACTTCATGCTGGGCTGCTTTTCCCGGGACACACGTGTTGTTCGGATAGTGGAGAACAAACTGTACTGGGTCTTCGCAATCCTGGACCCCCGGTATAAAGATAACGTCTCCTCTTTTATTCCGGTAGAGGAGAGGACGAATCGATTGCTGGAATACCAGAGGGAACTCGTGCAGAACATGATGGAGATTTTCCCACCCACCATCGCTGGCGGCAGAGAGGAGAGGGTCTCCCAGAGTCCCTCAAAATCGATCAGGCCCACAGCCACCAGGGGAACACTCTCCAAGGTGTGGGACACGTTCATGGCACCCCCTCGTGCAACTTCCATCACTGCGGGGCCCGCTATCAGCAGGAGGGACAAGTATCGTGGATGTTGCGAGAGTACCTGGCAGACCGTACCCCTGTCCTCCCCGATCCCTCGGCGTCCTACACTTACTGGGTCTCCAAGTTGGACACGTGGCTGGAACTGTCCCTGTACGCCTTGGAGGTGCTTGCCTGCCCTGCCGCCAGCGTGCTATCAGAAAGGGTGTTCAGCGCAGCCGGGGGCATTATAACCGATAAGCGCAGCCGCCTGTCAACCGACAGTGCCGACAGGCTGACGCTAATCAAAATGAACAGCAAGTGGATTGACCCGGACTTTGCTTCTCCAACAGTGGAAAGCAGCCAAAAGTGAAGTGCCATCTGTATGAAGTGCCATTTCCTCCTCCACCTCCTCCCTCCTCCTCCTTAACCGCCGTAGAATTGCTCCGTAAATAAAAAAATTTATATATTTATGGCTCACCTCTTGGGCCTCCACAAAATTTTTAAGAGGTCTCACCTCTTGGGCCGCCACATAATTTTTAAGAGGTCTCACCTCTTGGGCCTCCACATAATTTTAGAGGTCTCACCTCTTGGGCCTCCACATAATTTTTAAGAGGTCTCACCTCTTGGGCCTCCACATAATTTTTAAAGAGTCTCACCTCTTGGCCTCCACATAATTTTTAAGAGTCTCACCTCTTGGGCCTCCACAAATTTTTAAGAGGTCTCACCTCTTGGGCCTCCACATAATTTTTAAGAGGTCTCACCTCTTGGGCCTCCACATAATTTTAAGAGGTCTCACCTCTTGGGCCTCCACATAATTTTTAAGAGGTCTCACCTCTTGGGCCTCCACATAATTTTTAAGAGGTCTCACCTCTTGGGCCTCCACATAATTTTAAGAGGTCTCACCTCTTGGGCCTCCACATAATTTTAAGAGGTCTCACCTCTTGGGCCTCCACATAATTTTTAAGAGTCTCACCTCTTGGGCCTCCACATAATTTTTTAAGAGGTCTCACCTCTTGGGCCTCCCACATAATTTTTAAGAGGTCTCACCTCTTGGGCCTCCACATAATTTTTAAGAGGTCTCACCTCTTGGGCCCTCCACATAATTTTTAAGAGGTCTCACCTCTTGGGCCTCCACATAATTTTAAGAGGTCTCACTCTTGGGCCTCCACATAATTTTTAAGAGGTCTCACCTCTTGGGCCTCCACATAATTTTATAGAGGTCTCACCTCTTGGGCCTCCACATAATTTTTAAGAGGTCTCACCTCTTGGGCCTCCACATAATTTTTTAAGAGGTCTCACCTCTTGGGCCTCCACATAATTTTTAAGAGGTCTCACCTCTTGGGCCTCCACATAATTTTTAAGAGGTCTCACCTCTTGGGCCTCCACATAATTTTTAAGAGGTCTCACCTCTTGGGCCTCCACATAATTTTTAAGAGGTCTCACCTCTTGGGCCTCCACATAATTTTTAAGAGGTCTCACCTCTTGGGCCTCCACATATTTTTAAGAGGTCTCACCTCTTGGGCCTCCACATAATTTTTAAGAGGTCTCACCTCTTAGCCTCCACAATTTTAAGACGTCTCACCTCTTGGGCCTACAAACAATTTTTATTATGGCTCACCTCTTGGGCCTTAATACAATTTTTAAGAGGTCTCACCTCTTGGGCTCCATATAATTTTTTCGAGGGCTCACCTCAAGCTAACTTTGCGCACTCATTAAAATATTTTCACAACAAGGACCTAAGAGCCCTCGATGGGAGAGCTTTGTGTTGGGGCCTGTTATAGGGAAGAGATGCGGTCCCTGCGGGCTCTAGCCTGCCTTCTCCATGAGCCTTGGCCAGCCCACGGCCTCTTCCTGCCTTTTGCGGTCCTACCGCATCCCTCAACATCCCCACTGCTTTACCTGCTAGACATGACACTGGGCCAGGTCGGGTCACTGACATCTCAAGCACCAACAATTTGGCATTTTAAGGCTTCTGCATGTGTTTGAGTTGTTTTTTACATTTTAAAGAAGACATGTCTGACCACATCTCACACACACACACAATGACAATTAGGGGTGGGGTCTATTTGCTTTCCCCTTTGCCTATGCCATCTGTGGTTGTCATAGGCAACGTGATTTTAAGGGGTGCAGAATTTTATCTTCTTTTTTGTCTAGTTTGGCTTGGGGTCCATGGCAATGTAGAGGAAAGAAGGTTTCCTTGTATGGTCTCACTTTACAGAGAGGTTACATTGTCTTTGGAGTGTATTGTTGAGAGGCTGTGATAGTGGCGTAATAGTGCGACTTGGGCGCGTTATATGCACCCAGACATGCTTCCCCTGCTGTCCCAGTTGCATTCCAGCAGTGTTGGCATCCTTTTCTGAGGTTTCAGGGTGGACTTGGTGACCTCCAAGTGGTCGAATTGAGATTTCCAAGTGGCGAGCATTTTTTTCCCATAGACTTTAATGGGATTCGATATTCGGTCGAATAGTCGAATTTCGCGGTCTATTCGAATCGAATTTCGAACTTTCGAATATTTCACT
>ONZH01010227.1:0-15636 GCA_900303285.1 Rhinella marina
GTACGGTGTAAAAAATAAAATAAAGACCTTCGTCAGAATTGTGTTTTTTTTTTTCTTCAATTCTACCCCATTGGATTTTTTTCCCCGCTTTCCCACTTACATGGTATGCAACCGTAAATGGCGCCATTAGAAAGTACAAAAATTAAGCCGTCATAAGGCTATGTGAACGGAAAAATAAAAAAGTTAGGACTATGGGAAGGCGGGGAGTGAAAAACAAAAACGGAAAAATGGAAAATCTCAGGGTCCTCTAAGGGTTAAAAAAAAAAAAAAAACACACCACTTCACTCCAAAACAAAAGACAGAGGCCCTGTAGTGGTAGTAGTTATTGACCACAAATGAGGTTTCGGAAAGGCAGAACATTATCATTGAGGAGAAGGAGGATAATAATGTGGATAGGATGTCTCACTCCTCTCAGTCACAGCAGGATAATGCGGAGGTGACTTCTGTGACTCGGAGCCAGGGGTCATAGCATTCCTCCTCCTCCTCCTCCAGAGAAGCTTTTCAGTGGTGTCCTCGCTGGTCCATAGCGGGGAACCTTCTTTTTCCCTAAGAAGAGGCAACAAAACCCCACCACACCGTATGGCAGATAGTCAAGAGTGTCTGATGTCTTGAGTACAGAAGGGTTCAAAATGAAAGACCCAGGCCGTGTCCTTCCAGAACCAGAATGTGGATAGTAGCAGCACCAGTTATCTAGTCAGTAGTAGTAGGCCACAGTTCTCTCTGGCTTTGGAAAGGCATTTTGGTGGTAATAGTGGCACCTGTAGCCACAGTACTGGTGGTGGGGGGCAGGGGTAGCAGCAGTGGCATTCTGGACAAGTACATAGCAGGGAATCAGGAGGGGGGCCAAGGAGCCCACAATGAGATATAACAGTCTTATTAAAGTAGCGGGACAGTGAGGACTAGGATGATGATAGGACCTGGGAGATGGATTGGGGCGCTGAGAAGTAGGTAACGTCTGAGGAGGAGGGCGGTGGTAGCAGGAAGAGCAGAGGCAATATACAGCTGGAACCTCCCAAAGAACTACCAGGGCCAGATCTGGTTTGGGAACTGGTGATGCTGCTGATACTATGGGTGCAGCAGGTTCAAATGTGTTAGAACTAAGCCAAGCTTGGCTGCTAGCTCTGCAATTTTATCCACGCTGCCGGCAGACACAAGCATTGCCCTGTGCAAGAGTAAATAAGCCATGGGCAGGCAAACACAAAAGTAGGGGCCACAGCTCTACTGAACCACATAAAGCTGCCTCATACGATCCATTGGGATAACAGAGATGTCTGCCAGCTAGTGCAACAAGAGTTTCCTCCGGTCTCCTTTGTGGCAGTCAGGACACATCCACGGACAGTATGGTGTCTCATCGCTTACTGCTTCTCCCGCTCAGACTCCTCTTCTTCTCCGTTACCAGCCAGTTGATAACGGAATGTGTGGCCAAAAAATAAACAACTCTACACACCCAGCAATCCGATGGGGCGCAAGCTGAACTCCGACGTAGCCAAGTTGATGGTGGTGCAGTCGCTGCTGTACCAATTAGAAGAGGCTTCTGACTTTAGGAAGCTGATGACGTGCGTTCAGCTTCACTGGAAGATACATAGCCAGCATTATTTCTCCCAAAAGCCATCCCTGCCTTGTACTCTCATGTGGCGGGCAACTAGGGCTTCTCCTTGCTATTGTTGCTGTGCAGCAAGGTTCACGTCACTGTGGACTCCTCGAGCAGCTCTTACAGACAGGGACAGTACATGTCTTTCACAGCCCACTGGGTCAATGTTTTTCGTAGTAGCAGCGAGGCAGCACCCCAACAACAAGGCCAGGTGCTTTTGTCACCTACATGTTTGTGTAGGCTTGGCTCCCAAACCAGGTACTTATCCGCCTCCTCCTCAATGAACATCTTCCCATCCCCAACAGCAGCAGGGCAGAGTGTTGTAAATTCAAGCGTTGCCACGGCGTGCTCATCCCACTGGCTCTCTCCATGCCAACTCTAACTAGGCAAGGTGGTCAGTGACAGTACCCACAACATAGTGGTTGCGCATGAAAAGTACACTTGTCCAGCCTACAGAGTCATCTCAGAGAGGGTTTTCATCACTGTAGGGGGCGTAGTGACAGCCGAATGGACCATGTTGTCCTCCGCCAGTGTCTAAAAGATCACATTTTTTCAAAATGAATGAGGCATGGATCAGCAGGATTTTCACACTCCTCCTTGAAGACGGTGCCCTTACCATTGCTCCTGTCTGCCTGCCTACCATCATCGTTTATACCCTAGGGCAGCTAGTGCCACCAGTGTAGCTACTACTCCTCGCATCATATCCTCTACTGCCACTACTACTACCCTAAACATCCGATCTATTGCCTTGTCTGTTCCATACTATGCTGCCTCTGTTTCGACCACGTGCCACGATTAGCCTACCTTTCTACATCCACATTGTACTACCTAATTAGAGAGAATTTTTCTAGGCTCTTTTAGACTGAAAATTTTACTCTAGTTAACGTATACTTTTTGGAGGCTTTGCCCCAACAAGACATTTGTACATGTCCTATGGGCAGACATATTGCTCCCATTAAGGCATCATTTCTGGATGCTTGGTCCCCCAACGAGCCACTGTTTTTTCCCCATAACACTGCATATGTCTAAACACCTCCTGTCCCCGATAAAGGACAATTTTTGGACGTTTTGGGATATCAAAAAACCATAACTCATGCGATGGCGCAGTGTGTTTTTAAACATGCTAATTGTTGATGCCATCAAACATGCCTTTATCCGTAGAAAATGCAGAAATTCATAATTTATTTATTTTTTTCAAAAAAAGAGAATGTATTTTCCTAAAAATTCAGATTCCTAGGAGACTAGAGGGAGTCCTATACCAATTGTCAGGTCAATCGGAGCAACTTTGATTCAGTAAGAATCGATTCGTGTCTACACTGAACTTTTTGAAAAATTCAGTGAACTTGAAACAAAATCGAATCTCAAAAATTTTGCTCGTCTCTAAATCAGACCCCTGCCATGTAAGCAACATACTGGTTGCAAAAAAATGCAAAATATCCCATTATTCAATTGTGGACTGGACATCTTGCCTGTGTGAGTACCCAGGGGCAGATTGGCCATAGACCCTACAGGGAAATTAAAGGGGGTTCCCCATCTTGCCTAATGGGGGCATATCGCTAGGATATGCCCCCATTGTCTTATGGTGCGGGTCCACCGCTGGGACCCGCACCTATATCGAGAACGGGGCCCCGAAGCGAACGGGGGCGCACTCGCATGCGCAGCCGCCTCCATTCATTTTCAATGTGGCCGGCGAAGATAGCCGAGCGCTGGCTCGGCTATTTCCGTCGGCTCCATAGAAATGAATAGGAGCGGTGGCCGCGCAAGCGCGGTGCATCCATTCATTTCTATGGGGAGCCGGCTTGGTGTGGCCGGACCGAGTCCTCCAGCCACCACCTTGCGGGGCCCCGTTCTCGATATAGGTGCGGGTCCCAACGGTGGGACCGGTAGGCTGATGCCCATGGGGCCACCCAAGCCCTCTTCTCTGCTTTTGGCTGTGAGAATCAGGTTCTCATGTACCACACATGCCTTTTTGAATTCAACTGCTGTGGCCCACATCTCATCTCCCAAGCCTCCTGCTCCATATCACCAGCATGAGGCCACTTTTAGTGTTTTTTTTTTCCAGGGCCACTTTAATTTCCCAGTCCGCCTTCCATGAGTACCCTACCTCCATAATTGGCATTCTCCCCAATAATGAATGTAGTTGTGCCTTGGACATCATTACCTGCATGGAGACATGGTGCCCACCCCGGGTCTCTGAGCCTCCATACTGAAATGATTTCTTGTGCCAGAACCACTTTCTGGGGTAAGTCTTCTATAGAAATGTAATAGTCACACTGAGGTGTGGGTCATAGCACCATGTGCTGTGGATGGTCTCGATGAACCACACATTAAAAGTCTCAGATGAGTCCTAGCTGGAGGTTTTCTTTGCGGAGTTGCCGGCTGGGAGCAGTACATCAGTGGTCAATGTGAAGATTCAGCTGAAGCCAGGCTTGTAAGATTGCCAATACACCACAGAAGGGGGGGTTCCTGACACTACTCCGGGTTCAGATACTCGGATAGATGCTCATGTGCCTGAGTATCTGAATTTGAGCAATGCTGAAGGATCATATCCTGTGTGATCCTTCCTGGTAGAACTGCAACTTTTTTGTGACCTTTATAAAAGTTGTAAATGAGTCATAATTAGTGATTATTGAGCACCCAGATGCTCGAGTGCTCTGGCCTAGCATAATTAAAGTCAATGGGACTAAACCAGGCACCCCCCGCTCGGAAGAGGGGAGGGTGTCTGGTTTACATGGGTCCCCAAATTAAAAAAAAAAACATGACACAGACACGTCACCTTACCTTTCCCAGCAGCTCCTGACCTGTCCCAGCAGGAAGACGGCGCGCACAGTGGTAAGTTGCCCCACAGCGCCACCTGCTGGATGGAGGAGGGAACTGCTGGGAAAGGTAAGGACGGATCCGTCATGAACTCCATTGAAAGTCAATGGAGGACGGATATGTTTACTATTGTGTTACACCGAACGGATCCGTCCCCGTCTTGGTGCGAGGAGGGGACTTGAGGATGTCGCTCGAGTGCTCTCGGTGTTCGGGCGAACAAGTGGACCCGAGCGCCGGCATGCTTGCTCATCACTAGTCATAATTCAAGTCTAATCTCACTATTAGCTAACATAAACCACTGTGAAAAGTGTCAAGAATCACAAAATGTCTAATTTAACCAGATGTCGCAGTTGCCATGACTCGCAACTTTTTTAGACCATACGTCCTCTAAATTCTGGAACAGAGTCGGATGGAGAGATGAGCCTGAGTGAAGACCGGCTGCCTGAACAGTTCCTGTGTCTTTATCGTGCAGTTATCTGTGCAGGCCTTCCTGGACTCTGACTCGGAAGGAAAGTTCCTATATCAGGCCTTGGTGAACCGACACTGTATCAGCCAGTGTGTGACATCTGTCAATGGGAATGGAGCTCCTGAAATCCATATAGTACGTCATCATGCCATGGAGCTTCAAGTGGAGATTCTGCACACAGAGAAGTTCTCATTCTGTGTTCCTCGTGTATGTTCCTATCCTCTCCTACTTGGACTGCCTTGGCTTTGTTCGTACAGACCTGTTCTAGATTGAAAGTCAATGCAGATTCTGCATTGGGGTTCTGCTTGTCATCCTCGCTGTCTGGCATCAATTCAGCCTGCCCGAGCTCCACCAGTTCTCATCTTCAGGGTTTCCTCCTGTATATGCCAGTTACGTGGATGTCTTCAATAAGAAGAAAACCTGAGACTCGTCCATCACACGATTCCTATGATTGTCGCATCGACCTGGTCCCTGAAACTACTCCTCCACGTGGTCTATGCCTGAAACACAATCCAGGTCAGATTATGTTACAAGATGCTCACCTGCGGCTTCTTCTTGAAGGTCTTCTCCAGGACAGTATGGAATTATTCTATTGGTAACAGGAAAAAGGCTTGCAGTAAATATGGCCATTAAAGTAGTCATCTGCTGGAAAGTGATTGTCATCCTATTATTTACACTGACCACAAGAACTTAACTTACCTGCAATAAACAACTCAACGACTCAACCCTCGCCAAGCTTAGTGGTCATTGTTCTTTGCAGTCTTCCGTTTCATTCTACACTTCTGGCCAGCTGACAATAATACCTACTGATTGAACAGAGGAGCACCAGCACATCATCAATCTTGCCCACATCAACCCTGTCATTCCAGCTCAGCTGAAAGACATCCCGCCTGGTAAGATGTTTGTCCCCATGCCCAAGAAGAAGCGGGTTCTGGTCTGCACCCATTGCCAGTGCTGATGTCCCATGGCATATCGACATCCATTTTATCACAAACGTACCTTCTTTCTCCGAGTCCACAGTAGGGTGATCGCTGATCAGTCTCAAAAGATGACTCATTTTGTATCTCCGCCTGGTCTCCTGCCTGCTGGCCAAGCTGTTTTGGAACACATTGTCCGGTTACATGGGTTGCTGTTGCACATAGTAATGGAGAGCCATCTGCAAGCTCTTGGATATCAAACTGGACTTTGGCTTGACCTATCATCCACAATACAGTGGTCAAGTGGAGTGTATCAATCAAATCTTGATCAACTAACTGCGACACTTCACTTCTGCATGTCGTGATGACCGGGCTACTTTACTCCCCTATGCTGAATTTTATCACAACCATCCAGCAAGGCTTCTGGCAAAGAGACCTTTACTCAAAGTATATGGCCATCAATTAAAGGTTCCTCTTCTCTGGAGTTCTTAGTAGCTTAGTCCACCATCAATAACTTTACCCAGATCTGGCAAGAACCCAAAATGTCTCTACTTCCGAGCCTCTGCTTGTGTGAAGGAGTCTATTGATTGGAGCACAGGACTCCAGCTCGATTTTCTCTTTGAGACATCTGGCTTTCCAGAAAAATAGAATCAAAGTACCCTCAAACAAATTGGTACCCCACTTCATTGGTCCCTCTGAGGTTCTGTAACGGGGAGCTGGCTGCGCGCTCCCTCCCTGCAGCTCTGCCGGTCTACCGCATCTGTGCAGGTGCGAGGACGCACCAGCATTCTCTCTCCATGGCAACAAGGGGGCGGGGAGGGACCCGGCTGCACACGCATTCTCAGCGCGGATGGCATCCTCCATTCCCTAGACAACGAGCAGGGGACGGTCTGAGCACCAACGGCAAGGAGTCAGCGCTCAGGTGTATGAATATATTAGAGGGGGGTCACGTGGTGCTGGCCACATCACATGACCCATTAGGCCTATTTAAGCAGGCAACCTGCCTGCCTGTGATTGGTCTTCTTTACCTTCACCAGCATTGTGTACTATTGCGACTTCTGCTTTGACCTCGACTTGAACTTCACCTCGTCCTTGTATCTCCCCTTGTACTACGAGACCTCTTGGCTCCTGACCTTGGCTAGTATTTGACCTCGTCCTCGTATTACCCCTTCTACTGACACTATCTCTTGGCTTCTGCCCTCAGCTCGTATCTGACTTCACTCCTGTATTCTCCCTTGGTATTTGACGTGACCTCCTGGCTCTAGACCTCAGCTTGGTATTTATTCGTATCTGTTTGTACGTACGTAAGCTAGGGACTGCCATCCAGTTGCGCACCATCGGTTAGGACGGACTGTGCAAGTAGGTAGGACCAGTGGTGTGAGTTTGAGCTCAGGGCTGCATTATTCCCTACCCTTACCTTGACAGGTGCTGAAACAGTTGAATTTGGTCTCCCTGCTTAAGTGTAACTGTTTTTCTGTTCTTTAATGTGTAGGGACAGTGATACTGACAATTTTTGTAATATACTTTAATTACTGATATTGTGTATTTCTATTGGAAAAATAGCTCTAAAGTGGCAATATATATATATATATATATATATATGTATAATATGTGTGGAGAGAGGCAGTGAGGGCCTCTAAAATGTTGGTCTTAATAAATGACCCTCAACGTTCTTTCTTACCGGTATTATACTGTTATTCTTAGTTGTCCAAACACTGGGGACCCTTGTGGATGGTCGTCCTGGATGCTCCCTGGGTCTGAAAATGAGTAGTCCTTTGGTAAGTCTCTTCATGAGTGGGGAATTTTTCCTGTGGACATCAAATCCTTAGTTCCTTCTAGGATGGAAATCATCAACTGGGAGGGACAAAGTGATACACATCTGTGACATACAGTCTCCTGGGAACTCCCAGAAGCCTCTTTATTTATAGAAAAACTCCTGGGACTTCCCCGTACAACCTAGGATTGAAATTCATCAAACCTTATCAAAAACGCATCAATTCACTATATATGAATATATTAGTGACATGTAAAGACCCGAACTTTGGGAGACATTTATTAAAACTGGTGCAAAGGAAAACTGATGTAGTTGCCCCTGGCAGCCAATCAGATTCATCCTTTCATTTTCCAAAGGATCTCTGAAAAATGAAAGGTGGAAACGGATTGGTTCCTCTGGGCAACTAAGTAAATTTCCCATTGCACCAGTTTTGATAATTCTGCCCCATTGTGCTAATATAGTTACAGAAGATCACACAACCTACTTTCACTGCTTTCGAGCACAAACTCCTAATTCTAGTATTATCTGAAATAAACTGCTTCCAGGAGCGCCAAAATGAGTGTTAGTAAACTCAGAATAGCGCTTACCGCCTCGGATGGACAATCGAGTCATTCTCCTGTGATATAATTACACTCATATGAGTTAGAATTAAGATTCAAACACCTCTTGCTCTAGTGAAACTGTCTTTAAAGGTACATTAAACCTTGAAAAATGGAAGTAGGACCTGCTCTGGAAAGCTTGTCTGCGGTCCTTTCTTCACAGACATCTGCTGCTGGAGAACGCAAAGAGATATCCTGCCGTCCAGGAAGTGTCTCCTCGCTCCCTCCAGCTCCATCATCAGTTGGAGACCGACTATGTGCAGGAGTGGAGAGCTAGATTCACAGACTCTCAGACACTGTGCAATGCGAGAGTTCAGAAACTTCTCACAAAACCTCCCAACCTTTTCAACTCGCTCACTCCACTCCAGCCAATTTCATATCACCTCGCTTACCCAATGAGGGAGCGGTCAGCAGTGCGCCTAAGTGGTGAAGGACCTTCGTGATGTCACCATATGACAGCGTTTTGGTGACGGAACGGAAGCATTCTGAGCGGATCCTTTTCCATTCAGAATGCATTAGGACAAAACGGATCCGTTTTGGAACGCTTTTCACAGCCTATGACGGATCTCAGAAACGGAAAGCTAAAACACAGATGTGAAAGCAGCCTTAGCGGGTAACCTATAAAAGCTATCAAATACTAGGAGTTGTAGTTTTTTCCTTCTCACTCCCTGTAATGACCTCTGGCAGCCCATAATAACATCCTAGAAATGATGGGAGCTGTAGTTCTAATGCCTCTCACCATGTAGTGGGCACTGATGCCCCATAATAACGGTCTGGACATGCTGGGAGTTGTAGTTCTGTCCTGTTTTTTAAAAAAAGCCCATGAACACAGACTCATCATCAACAGCAACGCATCACAAGAGTCCATTTTTCTAGCATCCTCAATGTATGCCAATGTGTGACATCTGTCTAAAGCAGCCAACATATTACACAAACATGATGTGAACACAGCCTTACGCTTGAGTGATAACGTTTATCACGAGAGAGAAAGATCTGATAGATGTCTGACAGATGGGGAAGGTTTCCGTCAGAACAGGAATTTTCTGCGACTGTCACTGCAAATTTTTGTCTGGGTTATATTTGGGTGAGGAGGGGGATTCATCTCGGTAGATTTGGTATTCCCAAGCTCCTCAAAGCCCAATCTGCCTCTCTCAGCCACTATTTAGGAGTGAGGAGTGGGATTTATCTTGATAGATTTAGTATTCTGTACTCAAAGTGCTTATAACCAAATCTGCTTTGTACTTCTAACAATACCTTCGAATAAAATAGCCACACTCCCGGCGTAGACAATCGTTACCCACACTAAGCCCAGCTCCATCCTCCTACAATTCCTGGATCATATGTACTAGCATGAGAGAGGGAGGAGAGGTCATGGCCGCAGCCTGACAGAACAAAGCCCCAGCTTTTCTAGTTTATATTTCACAGTCTGCAGTTGTGATATCTGACGAAACAAGAGCAAATAACAAAGACACATGAGGAGATTCTGTTACATTTGGTGGGTTGAGATTTAGATTTTCCTTGAGGTACTATACTCACTCCACTCTATGTTGTACTATATACCTACCATATTGTGCCTTCTCTATATTCCACTCTCGTGCTCTGTATTTGGCTGGTGGGGCCGCCACGGTGACAGGTCTCAGGGCTCATTCCTGGAGCTCAACCACCTGCTGCCTTATAGTTATGGAATGGGTAAGGTTCATGTGGGGCTTACAGTTCTGTAGGCAGGCTGGTTCTTCGTAATGGACAGATGGCGGAGTGCACAGAAGTGGGGAACTTGAGTTGAGTGCATACCGTAGCTTTGAGATGTAAGGAGCTTTCTCAGTGGCTCACCTGCACAGGCTACATACAAGAACAGCATCGTATTCTGCCTTTTCACGTTAATGTATTGCATGATTGAACAGCCATGTTCCCAATCCTCCCTGGCCGCATTCCTACAAACAGAACATTAAAATGGCTTCTCCCCAGTGTGAATTCTCCGATGTTTAACAAGACCCCTTTTTAGGCCAAAACACTTCCCACATTCCGAACATGAAAACGGCTTCTCCCCTGTGTGAGTTCTTAGATGATCCCGAAGACGAGACTTCTGACTGAAACACTTTATACATTCAGGACATGAAAACGGCTTCTCCCCTGTGTGATTTCTCTGATGTCTAAGAAGGTTTGATTGAGTTGTAAAGCATTTTCCACATTCTGAACACGAAAATGGCTTCTCCCCTGTGTGACTTCTCTGATGTTCAACAAGACTAGAGTTATAGGCAAAACACTTCCCACATTCGGAGCACGATAACTGGGTCTCCCCTGAGTGAATTCTCTGATGTTTAAGAAAACTTGATTGAGCTGTGAAGGATTTTCCACATTCTGAACATGAATATGGCTTCTCTCCTGTGTGAATTCTTAGATGACAAATAAGACTTGATTTCTGACTAAAACATTTCCCACATTCTGTACATGCAAATGGCTTTTCATCGTTGTAAATCCTCTCAAGGATGGAAAGATGACATTTCTCTTTAAAATGTTTTCCACATTCAGAACATGAAAACATTTCATCCAGTTGATTTTTGCCAACGTGTGAATGATTTTCTTCTACTTCACAAACTGGGAGATAGGAAGAGATGTCCATGGGAGCCTCTCGTACCGTCTTCAACCTGAGAAAAAGGGACACAATCTTTCGTTATTTATCGATTCTGTCTGAACAATCCATACAATGTGCAAAATACATTAAAATTAGAGATCAGATCATTTGTTTTGTATCCAATTTGTTGGATTTTTTTTTAAAATGGTGTCCGAACAGAGTCAAACATGCTCCAACTGGCCTGAACATTGGTATACAAACACTCTGAGGTCTCCTAGGACTTTTATTTTTAATATCTTTTTGATATTTTTTTTTAGCAATTTTTTTATTTTTATCTCCTCTCTCCACTTTATGCAGAATGCAATGACCGCAATAGCAAGTAATGTCAGAGTGACAGTGACGTACCGTATTTTTTGCTTTATAAGACGCACCCAATGATAAGACGCACCCCAGATTTTAGAGTAGGAAAATAAGAAAAAAATATTTTTTATCACACCTCATATCAGACCCCCCATAAAATTTCAGGACATCACATCAGACCCCCATATCAGCCCTCTATGTAAGACCCCCATCAGACCTCAGATCAGCCCATCAAGCCCCCATTGCCATATCAGCCCATCTGCCCCCATCAGACCTCAGATCAGCCCCCATAAATTGGCCCATAGCCCCAATCAAAAAACTCTCTCACCTCTCCTGCTCTGCGGCTCCGGCGCTCCTCTGTCTTCTCCTGCTGCGCTCCTGCATGCAGCATCAGGTCATAGTCCGTGCACTACGTCCTGACGCTGTACGCGGTCAGGACAGTGCAAAGCCGGCCCGGAGAAGACAGAGGAGCGCCGGACTGGAGCGGAGCTTCAGCGCAGGAGGGTGAGTATGTTTCCCCGCTCCCAGCACCTAACACATACTAGTGAGCGCTTCCATAATGGAAGCACTCACTAGTATTCGCTTTATAAGATGCACGGCAATTTTCCCCCTAGTTTTGGGGGGAAAAAAAGTGCGTCTTATAAAGCGAAAAATACGGTACATAGCTATAGCTAAACACATGGTTGACAGTGTTAAGTACGGTAAAGGAGAGTTCCTAGACTGGCACCTAATTTTTAGAGGCCCCTGATTCCAACTCCAGTATCTCTGGATCCTGAATCTGTGCAGTTGGTTCAGTTGTCTGAGGAAGAGTGTCTACAATAAGGACTTATATCTGTATGGTGGAGCCAAAGCACACTGTGCGCAACTGTCCTCTGAAGGCAGGAACCTCCAGAGCCAAGGATCCGTTGAGACACGACCCAGGGTGAAGACACGCTCTCTGTAAAGTCAACTCTTCTTTTGCCTTGTGCTGCGGTGAGATCTGGTTTACTGTGCAGGAAACCTCCTACACCAAGCCTTGGTGAACAGATACCACATATCCACCATGTGCCTAGAGAAGTTCTTACTGGTAAAGTCTATGAACAGCAAAGCACTCCTGGAACCCGTACAGTATGTCACTGTGCCCAAGGAATTCTGCACACAGCGAAGATCTCTATGTTCTGCCTGTATCTACCAGTCCACTCTTACTGGTACTGCCCGGGCTTTGCTTGGCGAGTCCTGTTGGAACTCAGGGCAGATTTTGAGTCTCAGTTCTGCCTGCCTAAGCTCAGCCAGTTATTCAGAATCTTCAAGGTCTTCCTCCGGCCTGTGCTAGGTCCTTTGATGCCTTTGATAAAAAGGAAGCTCAGACTCTGCCACTCATTGTCCTTACGATTGACCGATTGATCTGGGGCCAGGAACTACTCCTCCACGTGGTCATGTCTACCCATTATCTCTGCTTGAAACACAACCATGTCTGACGACATTAGAGAAAATCTCGAAGTCGTCTTGACAGGAGACGCTGGGTTTTAATTTGTCAGTCCGGGCCACATACTGCAGACTAGTTGAATTACAGAGATGAACAAGTGTCCTCATCCTCTGATACCAGAGCTATTTGATAGGCTCCGCAGACCTAGAAATTTCCCTAAGTTGGACCTCCGAGAAGCTTACAACCTCATCCAGATCTGTGAGGCTGACAAGTGGAAGCCCAGCTTTAATACCAACGATGGGCACCAAGTAATGTCATCTTGTACGTCTCAATAATGCTCCTTCGGTTTTTCAAGAATTTGTCAATAATATTTTCTCTGATCTCCTCTATACCTGTGTATTAGTTTAGTGGATGATATCCTGATTTTCTCTTTAAGAAAAAAACGTAATGCCAAGTTTGAAGAATGCATGTTTCTTTACGGTAAGAGCAGTGAGACTATGGACTCTTTACGGTAAGTGAGACTATGACTCTTTACGCAGTGAGACTATGGACTCTTTACGGTAAGAGCAGTGAGAACTATGGACTCTTTACGGTAAAGAGCAGTGAGACTATGGAACTCTATACTGTAAGAAGCAGTGAGACTATGGACTCTTTACGGTAAGAGCAGTGAGACATGGACTCTTTACGTAAGAGCTAGTGGAGACTATGGACTCTTTACTGTAAGAGCAGTGAGACTATGGACTCTTTACTGTAGAGCAGTGAGACTATGGACTCTTTACTGTTAAGAGCAGTGGAGACTATGGACTCTTTACAGTAAGAGCAGTGAGACTATGGACTCTTTACTGGTAAACGGTAAGAGCAGTGAGACTATGGACTCTTTAACGGTAAGAGCAGTGAGACTATGGAACTCTATACTGTAAGAGCAGTGAGACTATGGACTCTTTACGGTAAGAGCAGTGAGACTATGGACTCTTTACGGTAAGAGCAGTGAGACTATGGACTCTTTACTGTAAGAGCAGTGAGACTATGGACTCTTTACTGTAAGAGCAGTGAGACTATGGACTCTTTACTGTAAGAGCAGTGAGACTATGGACTCTTTTTACTGTAAGAGCAGTGAGACTATGGACTCTTTACTGTAAAGAGCAGTGAGACTATGGAACTCTATACTATAAGAGCAGTGGAGACTATGGACTCTTTACAGTAAGAGTAGTGAGAGACTATGGACTCTTTACTGTAAGAGCAGTGAGACTATGGACTCTTTAACTGTAAGAGCAGTGAGACTATGGAACTCTATTACTGTAAGAGCAGTGAGACTATGGACTCTTTACTGTAAGAGCAGTGAGACTATGGACTCTTTACGGTAAGTAGTGAGACTATGGACTCTTTACAGTAAGAGCAGTGAGACTATGGACTCTTTAAAAGAGCTGTAAAGAGCAGTGAGACTATGGACTCTTTACAGTAAGAGCAGTGAGACTATGGACTCTTTACTGTAAGAGCAGTGAGACTATGGACTCTTTATTACTGTAAGAGCAGTGAGACTATGGACTCTTTTTACGGTAAGAGCAGTGAGACTATGGACTCTTTACGGTAAGAGCAGTGAGACTATGGACTTATGGACTCTTTACGGTAAGAGCAGTGAGACTATGGACTCTTTATGGACTCTTTACGGTAAGAGCAGTGAGACTATGGACTCTTTACTGTAAGAGCAGTGAGACTATGGAACTCTCTCCCTGAGGAGGTGGTGATGGTAATTTCACTATAAGAGATCAGGAGGGGCCTGGATGTATTTCTGGAGGTAATAATATTTACAGGTTATAGTTACTAGAGAGGGGTCGTTGATCCAGGGAGTTAGTCTGATGTCTGATTGAAGTCGGGAAGGAATTTTTTCCCTAAAGTGTGGAAAATTGGCTTCTACCTCATAGGGGTTTTTTGCCTTCCTCTGGATCAACTTGTAGGAAAACAGGGAGAACTGGATGGACAGAGGGCTTTTTTTGGCCTTATAAACTATGTTACTTTGTTTAAGAAGACCTCACTGCTCTTCCTAGGCTATAGGATCTCTGAGTGTGGCATTGAGACAAACCCAGAGAAGCTGCTGCCCTATGGGACCGGCCTCGTCCTACAGGTCTGCGTGTGATATAGCGAATTCCAAGAGCTTTTGCCAATTATTGCAGACTGGTCATTCACTGCTCTATTTCTGCCCTTACTAGGAAGGGGTGAATGCCAAGGAATGGCCTCCTGAGGCCGAATCAGCTTTCTGTACCTCAAGCAAGCCTTTTCATCTGTCTAGATGTGACCAAGCAGTTCTTCCTGCAAGTGGATCCATCCTCCTTGGGAGATGGACCCATTCTTAATCAAAAGTATTCCTCTGGCAAGATGCACACTTGTGGTTTCTTCTCTAAGGCAGCAGTAGAAAAGAATTACTCTATTGGTGACAGGGAGTTGACTGCAATCAAGTTAGCTCTGGAAGAGTGGCATCATCTCCTGGAATAACTCCATGAATCACCGATCCCTCAGGCAGAAAGTTCCTCTCACTGCTCTTACAGTAAAGAGTCCATAGTCTCACTGCTCTTACAGTAAAGAATCCATAGTCTCACTGCTCTTTACAGTGCTCTTACGTAAAGAGTCCATAGTCCTCACTGCTCTTACAGTAAAGAATCCATAGTCTCACTGCTCTTACAGTAAAGAGTCCATAGTCTCACTGCTCTTACAGTAAAGAGTCCATAGTCTCACTGCTCTTACAGTAAAGAGTCCATAGTCTCACTGCTCTTACAGTAAAGAGTCCATAGTCTCAATGCTCTTACAGTAAAGAGTCCATAGTCTCACTGCTCTTACCGTAAAGAATCCTCTTCTATGTTTGTGTACAAACCTTCTTTTCTCTAGAAGCAGAGGATGTCCCCTCGTCACAGTCACAGTTCTGGGGATAAATAGATGATGGGAGAGATTTCTGTACTGACCTCTGATATATTTATTCCACTGGAAGTAGGGAGAAGGTTTCCTGTAACCTCAGTCTGCAATGTATAAGGGCAGAAGAAAACCCAGGATGTATGAAAGGCTCTTACCAGTCACTGACACTGATGTGGGGTTCTCCAGGACACTCGTCCTTCCACTTCCATCACTTTCCTGTAAGGATCACAC
>ONZH01010228.1:0-11790 GCA_900303285.1 Rhinella marina
GCTTGACACAGGGGCTGAGGTTTCACTGTTTCAGGGAAATCCAAGAGGTGACAAACAGTCCTGGGTGGCCATTGAAGGATTGGGGGGACAAAAGACTTGGGCTAAGAGGGTACAATGCAGACTGAGGATAGGAAAGGGTCCCATCTTTAAAGCACAAGTTTTAGTTTCTGAATTACCCTGACAATATCTTAGGTATGGACATACTTAAGGGACAGACTATACATACAATGTCTGGGATTTATGCTTTTGGTACCTCAATCCATTGTTTTTCTATCTCTGCAGTCAAACCCATGGTGCGTGGCCATGCTAAGTGGACCCCAGTGTACATCCCTCCGCCCGACCAACCAGTGTACCTGAAACAATACCGCATCCCTGGTGGACACAAAGACATCTCAGACACCATCCAAGCATTGCTTACTTCAGGAGCTGTCAGACCTGCAACCAGCGCGTTCAATGCGCCAGTCTGGCCAATTAAGAAGGATGACGGGACTTACCGGATGACCATAGATTATCGCGGGCTTAACAAGGTGGCCCCACCTTTGGCATCAGCAGTTCCAGACATGATCTCTGTTGTGGAACACATCACACAGACGGCAGGCGAATGGCATGCCATATTGGACTTAGCTAATGCATTCTTTTCCATCAGCATTGCAGCAGAATCCCAGGATCAGTTTGCCTTCACCTGGGACGGACGACAGTACACATTGACTGTGGTGCCACAAGGATATTTGCATTCTCCTACCATTTGTCATGGACTGGTAGCTAGAGACTTAAAAATGTTACCTGCATTGACTTGTACTCTGTATCATTACATCGATGACATCATGATTTCAGGGGCTACCAAAGAGGATGTTGCTAAGGACTTAGAGACTGTTCTCCAACACATGCAACAACGCGGGTGGGCAATAAACCCAAATAAAGTGCAGGGACCTGCACAACAGGTGAAATTTCTTGGCATGATATGGACTGGGCCACAAAAAGTCATCCCAGAACCAGTCCTAGACACCATTGCTAACTTGAAAGCTCCTTCATCTGTGAAAGAGGCACAAAGCATTCTGGGTGTGCTAGGATTTTGGCGATCATTTGTGCCCCATCTGGGACTGATTTTGCGACCGATCTACAACATCACAAGAAAGAAAGCCGTATTCACCTGGGGACCTGATCAAGATGGAGCTTTGGAACAAGCTAAAGCTGCTGTAAGAGCCCATAATGCCCTAGGTCCTCTTCTGCCTGATCAACCGTTTTTCCTAGATGTGACTGTAACTGAACATGGAATGTCTTGGGGTCTGTGGCAGAAAGCTGCAACAGCCAGTACCCACAAAACACCTATTGGGTTCTGGTCTAAGCAGTTTTCACCTGCCCAGAGAAAGTACAGCCCCTTGGAGAAAGAACTGTTAGCTGCCTACACTGCTTTGCAGCATGTGGAACCTACCACAAAACAACAACCTGTAACTATAAGGACTGATTTACCTATTGCAGGGTGGGTTCGACAAGAAGGACTGGGTGCTCGAACAGCGGTGGCTCAAAAGCCAACGCTACAGAAGTGGAAATGGTACCTGAGTGAGCGGGGTGGACTGTCAGCTCAGGAGCCATTACTCCTCAGTCAGCAGCTGGCAGGCCATGTAACGTTTGAAGCAACAGAGGAAGAACAGCCAGTCTTGCAAATCGGTGGGGGACCCTGCCATGAGGCCCCTCCCTGGGAGCAACTTACTCCAGAAGAAAAACAGCAAGCTTGGTTCACAGATGGATCTGCTACTATTACCAGCCAAGGCCGTGTATGGGTAGCAGCAGCATATCAACCTGTCACTGAAACCATTCTTCATCAAACAGGAGAAGGCGGATCCAGTCAGTATGCAGAATTACAGGCTGCGAGAATGGTGATAGAGGAAACTGAAGGATCAATCATCATTTACACTGACAGTTGGGCTGTTTTCAAAGGTTTGACTGCATGGATGGCTACATGGCAGAAAGATGGCTGGGCAGTGAACGGTAAAGAGATCTGGGGTGGTCCCAGTTTGTGGACATTTGTGTGGGAACAGGCCCATAAAAGATCTATTCGTGTAGGGCATGTTAATGCACATAAGGACGATCTTAACAACCAATTGACTGATGACTTAACACATGTTTTGTCCCTTGAAGAAGCTACAGAATTACAATGTCTGGGGGATTGGGCCCATGCACAATGTGGACACAGAGGTGCAGAAGGAACGTATCAGTGGGCACAAAAGAAAGGAATTCCCCTCACATTGATACAAGCTAAAGACATTGTAGCTAAGTGTCCTATATGCCAGGCTGTGAAGAAACGAACCACTCTAAAAAAAGAGCCAGGACACATCTACCGAGGCAAACAGCCTGGACAAGTGTGGCAAGTTGATTTCATCGGACCCCTGCCGGCTGGTAGGGGAAATGTCAAGTATGTGGCTACAGCTGTTGACACCTTCTCGGGGGTGCTTGTGGTTCAGCCTACCACATCAGCTGATCAAGCTACTACATTGAAATTATTGACTTTATTGACTACGTACTATGGGACACCAGTCGAAATACAATCAGACAATGGATCCCATTTCACTGGAAGAAAAATCAAAGACTGGGCGGAGGAAAATGATGTATTCTGGGTGTGGCACATCGCTTACTATCCCCAAGCAGCAGGCCTCATTGAACGCATGAATGGTTTGCTAAAGGAACAAATAAGAAACCTTACACCCACACATACACTGCGGGGATGGGATAGGGTGTTAGCCCAGGCCACACAGTTACTGAATCAGAGGGTGGTGGGAGGTTCTACTCCAATTCAACGCATGTTAGGACAGGGACAGGACCGAACACTTCCTCCTTTGATAGTGACATCCAGGAAAACATTGACCATGACGGACACCACACAAATTCCCGTCAGGGCACATGAAGGAAAGGAGTTTGGGGATCCCCCATGGGTGGTGGGAGGAGACAAGGAGTTGCCCCCATGTGGATATTTGATTCCCACTGGTATTTTGAAGGTTGAGGGAAACAATCATTTGTACTTTAAACCAACAGGTTCTCTAGCTGAATGGTGTGATTGGGTAGAGGAAGCCAAGAAAAATGAGTTAGGAGAATACTGTGTGGAAATTGTTCCCTTGAAGCGGGGTAGATTGGTTAAGGAAGAAAAAGTGGGGGATTTGATATTGGTTCCGAAGGAATTGAAGGTGAAAGTGCAGGTGCAAACTATGGAGACAGGTACCAAGGTGTGGATCGCTCCAAGTGTAGCTGACAAAAGAGTACAGCCAAAAGTAGGGGAGGTGATAGCAAAAGGACAGGGAAATACATATTTTGTGTTGTATGAAGGTACTGATGCTCCTGTTTATCTTCCTTCTTACAGATTGATCCCAATCTTGTATTGAAAATGATGGCCCTGATGATGGGAATACTGACGTTGATGGTCCTTAAAGACACCAGAGGAGATGAGCTTCATGACAAATTGAAGAACTCATGGGATAATCGGTTCCTGCGGATGCATGGATCTATTGCTGGGAGAGCCATGTTAACCAATTGTTGGCTCTGTTCCCATTCGCCTATTTCATCAAAGACAATGCCGTATCTAGCTATTCCTCTGACCCAAGACGAACTATTACAGACAGTCTGTGCACCGGATTTGTTGTCCAATACCCTAACCAATGGAGAGATGACCCGAGTATCACTGAAAGTCCTAACCTGGGCCCAACCGCCTTGGTGGGTCATCAATTTTACGGAAACCAGCATTGGTAAAAGATCCTGTAAGTCTACGGATGAAGGACAACAGTGCATACAGTTTAATGCCACTCAAGGGGCATTAGGAGATATTCCTATGCGGGAGAACATTAAACTCAGCTTCCGATGTAAACATTCAGAAGGATGTTTGTATGGAGGACGCGTACGGATGAACCTCCATGATAGAGACTGGCCATTTAACCCCTTGTTTAATGGTGATGTTAATAATGCACAGGAAAATGACACTGTACAAAGTAATTGTAGTAAGCTGGGACAAGAACATGTGGAGTATTCCCGTTCCCCATGCCCCGCTGTAAAATGGGTGCCTCCTTTTCTTTGGTGTTTGCATAGAAATGCTACCACGTTAGTGTCATATGCTAGTCAAGCGGTTCTGAATCCCGGGTTTGTTTTGCCCACTGGGATATTCTTTGTATGTGGCATGAATGCCTATAAATGGATACCTAGAGGGGAGGTGGGTAGATGTACATTAGCCAGATTAATGCCCGCTACTTGGGTATATCAGACTAATGAGATACCTATCCATAAAATACCTAAACATACTTTATACCGAAGATCCGCTAATAAAGCCAAACCCCTAATACATCTCCCCTGGGAAAAGAAATTTGGCTTATCACTATCAGTGGTAGGATTGGCTATTCACAATGCTCACACCATTGAAAAGTTAGGGGAATTATTTGATCAAGTAAGTGAAGACATTCTGGATGCCCTCAATAATACAGCCTCTGAATTACTCATGTTAAATACTGTGGTAAATCAGCATGCTCTAGTGTTAGATTATCTAACAGCGGCTCAAGGAGGTCTTTGTCAAATAGTAGGACCTGCTTGTTGTCATTTCATAGATAATTCTAGCATAGTTAAAATCATGCATGATGTGGAACATGGGCATGAATTAAAAGAGGAATTCAGAAAAAATAATTCACAAGAGGATTGGAATTTACATCTCCCTGATTGGCTTAGTTGGTTAAATCCCACTAACTGGTTCAAGGGAATAGGCGGATGGGTTGGAGGTATTTTCCAATTGGCTTTACATATTTTAATTGTGAGCATTGTCATATATTGTTGTATACGTATTATTTTTGTATGTATTACTAAATGTAGTAGGAACACGGTGCCAGCTCTACTGTTAAGAACTGTTATACTCAAATGAGCCAGGGGTGGAGTGTAATCGGAATTAAATTTATTGTCTCATTTTAGTATAAGACCATATGCCATATAATATAGATATATGGTATATGGGTATATAGATATATTTAATTCATTTAGTAGGTTCTCTGGGAATAGCTGTCTACCGCCATCTGGGAATGTTTAGCTATTCGTAGTTAACATAACATTCTCCTAATTGGCCTAGATATCAGTTACTCGGGGAGAAATGATGAATATACTGTCAGACTCTGCAGCCATGGGGGAGACCGGTGACCTCTGTGACCCTGACTTAGAATAAAGGTCTGTCTACCGCCATCTGGGAAAGATTCAACTGTCAGGAGTGAACATAAATATTCTCTTATTTCCCGAAAACCATAATGAATGGAGCTATCAGTTACTCGGGGAGAAATTATGATTATGATATATTGTCGGACTATGTTTTCCCAGATGGGGGGACATCAATATTCTCCAGATTTTAGGAGGCATGTTATGTAATATAAATCCATGTTTTACAGTTAACAGCTGGGGATAATGTCACCAGTTGTTATTCACACGCTCGTCCCCCCTCCCTTTTGCAAGAGGAGGGGGTTTTTTTTGAGGGTTTTTACAATGGATAAAAGGTTTGAGTCAAACAACTTAGAATTAGCCTCATCCTGGGACAACAACCATTCTGGTTCGTTCGTGTCCAGGAAGAAATTGCCGATTCTTAAGAATAATCTTCACCCAGGCTGTAGTGTGATACAGAAGGGGCTCCCTGGGATCATCATTTCCATATTTACACGAAGCTAAGTATAATAAACTTTACTACTTTATTTTTAATCAATTTGTTTGTGTTTGGGTCATCAGTATACTGTAATTATCATTAAGTAATAACTCATTTGCATACATTTGCATACAAGCATCAAAATGTGTCTCAGATGCTAACCCAAGCCACGGTCATGTGCATGAGGCCTAAACTTGTTAATATTCTTGTACATACATCATTCAGGGATAAAGTTGAGACTAAAACTCTAATTATTAAATATTGTACTTACATAATGTAGGTACTGTCGACCAGTTGCGGTCTAGCTATAGTATCTAGGGCTTGTACTGCAAGTAGGTAGGGAAAGTGGGTTGGGTACTATCCTTAGGGCTCACTGTTCTTGTCCCTCCCGACCTACAGTCATTGCAACCATACATCTTGGGACTGAAGAAGAGAATGTGAAAATTGAGTGTCTTCTCTTCTTCTTGCAATGCACCTTACAGCTGTTCTCTGCAACCTTTCTGGTTAATTTATCGAAGAGTTCAAGATTTGTTAGTTTTCATTTAAATGTTTACGCTTTCTACTCTTTAGTTGCTGGTTATAGGGTGAGTTCTGTGTATTTGTATTCACATAATCATTCAGCTCCTTTCATCTGTTGGGGAGTTTACTTGAGTATATTTGTTGCCTTCCTGCACTGATACATGCTTCATAATATAATTCTTCAATTAGACCCTGCAGTAATTATTGGGGCCATCTTTCGAGACCCTGGGAGACTTATTAGTACCCAGGAAAGGTGACTGTTACAAAGACCAATTTTGAAGTCTTGTTACCAACTGGAATGATTACAGAGATACAATAATCTCATATAAAAAGAAACAGAAGACATCTGCCAAACATTATGTGTAGTGTTCAGCAAATTGAGCTTTGGATCATCCATCCAAAGTCAATTTGGTGAAATACTTTGATTTTAATGCTGTTTTAGCCGAGGTTGCACACAACTTCAGTGACTGAATTAAGTATTCATTTCTGCATAAAAACATTTAAAATTAGGAATCCAAAGTCAAGTTTGGTACCAAGGTACCGGATTCCTAATTTTAAATGTTTTAAAGATGCAGAAATTAATACCAAATTCATTCACGGAAGTCTTGCCCGACCTGGTGAAATGAATATTGCCTACACATAGGCGATACTTTTTAATGCTGTACTGAGACAGGTTTCTGACAGAACTAAAAAAAAGTTTTTGAACAAATCACATTTGGCTCTCTGATCTGAAGCTCGATTCGCTAAAGCCTAGTTACATGCAGGGAATCTAACCTGGTTTTGGGAATCTAACCTGGTTTTAACACTTTAGAGAAATTAAAGTGTTTGGCCAGTTTCCTTCATTGATGACCTATTCCAGGAGATGGACCCCCGCTGATCTAATATTGACGACTGCTCCTGAGGATAGGTCATGAATATAGGAAACCGGCCTACCCCTTTAACAATGGAGCAATTCAGAAAAGCCTCCATGACAAAACTCCAACAATAATATTGGTACATGAACATTAACCCAAAAATATTTTATGTGCCGGATAGAGGAGGTGCAAATAAGGCCATTGTAGTCTTAAGACGATAGTCTTACTGAAAGCTCCTCTCATGCAGTGTGCATACAGTATATTATAAAATAAATACAAGTGATGACCTTAAACAAACTGTTATCTGGCAGTACATCAAGGTTTACTTTTGGTAGTTAAACTGGTTCTTTGTTTTTCTTTGTTAGAATTAAAACTACTGTATTTGGATCTGGTGCAAATGCATCAGGTGCCCCAGGCCTGCACCATAAATGTCTTATTATTGATGCAGAACAGTCTGCATCTCAGGTTAAACTTGCTAATATTCTCATTAGTGATGAGCAAAGTTTTGAAAAATTCGATTTGATCGATTTGCCAAACTTCAACAAGACATTTAATTAGTTATAGAGATGAGCGAATCTATTCGCCGCTTCGTAGATTCGATATGAAGTGGATCCGGATCTTTTCATATTTGCTCCAGTCGAATCTTAAACGTTTTTAAACCTTTGTACCTTAACGCTACATGTGGGTATGAATACTTGTACGCTAATGCTGCGCATCTGATAATTTGTATGCTGTTGCGTACGGATTCAGTTAAGTAGCAAACTTTTACTGTATGTTCGTTATTTGTGCGGAAATGTTCACGGAGGCGGCAAAAAGCTCGGGAAGAAACCGGTCACCTGATCTGGGGGAAAGGGCTTGCTCTGATTGACCCATAGGCTTGGCAACAGGGGCGTAGCTAAAGGCTCATGGGCCCTGGTGCAAGAGTTCAGCTTGGGCCCCCCTTCCCTCAGTACTTTGTGGCCAGGGGCAGGGAAGCACATAGCCTTCATGCTGCCTGAGGCAAAAATTTAAATGCTCCAAGCCCCCCCATGCCAAATTCTTGTCCTAACCAATTCCCTCCAGCCAGAGGTGTAACTTGACCTGAATTCACTTTATAATTCTGGAGTCTTCTTATGCGGTACAAGGGTCTTTGGGCCCCCTCAGGCTCCTGGGCCCGGTAGCGACTGCTACCTCTGCATCCCTTATAGCTACGCCCCTGCTCGGCAAACCAGTTACATCACTTGTGCTGCGACTGCTGAGACGAGCAGAAGCTTGTGAAAATAAGAGAACTGTGTTCTGTGAATTCCGTTGTTGTTCTGGGCACCATTACAGATATCAGGGCTTGTACAGGGCTAGTAATATTAATAAGGCAGGAAGAGTGAGGGAGAGAGACATGGAGAGAGATAAAGACCTGATTGCTTGCTGCCACAGTCAAGTGAAAATGTCTGGCACTGAAAAGCAGAAGGGTTCCACTTCCAGCCAGACCTCGAGTTCAAAATAAAAAAGAAGGTGGCACAGGCCAGCAGTGGCAAAGGAAATGTAGGCACAGCTGCTACCAGTAGAATTCGTAGTAGTTGGCCACTGTTCCACCAGGCTAACCCTCCAAGGCGCAAAATTGTTGTAGAGGAGAAAGTGGATGAGGTAGTGGAGTGGACGGCTTGCTCATTTCAATCACAGCCGGATGACATGCTTTCTTCTGCTGACACTGTATCATGTAGCCAGGGGTCAGAACCCCACTGCACAATCTGGCAGATATTGAGGAAAGCCTCCCGGAGGATTTTTTAGAGAGCAGCCAGTGTTTGGACCGCCCGGAAGCGGAGGTTGGTGGGGAACAGCAGCTATCGCAGTCAGACAAAAGTGGTGGGAAGTTTGATGTTGACAACTGTGTGTTAGACAGGAGGACCTGGGAGCCGGATCGGGCCTAGCATTGTGCGTGCGTATGATGCAATCGCGAGACAATAGAACGCAAAGGATTCGTACGCACTTTGCATACGTATTCACTTAAATAGCGTACCTTTAACAATTATTTGTGCGCGAATGTTCGCAGAACACGACCAGAATAGCGAATAATTTGTATGCAACTTTGACCGAATAAATTCGTATTAAACACAAATCTTTTTATATATTTGGCGAACATTCGGCGAAGCGAATCTTTGAAGATTCGCTCATCTCGAGTTAGTTATGAATGAATTTGTCACAAATCGTGATCAATCAGGTATATCCAGGCCACTCTGCCTAATCATATTCATCCCTTCTTGTCCAATCCCAGTGCAAAGGCTTGGAACTTAAACTGCTGTGACATTGCAAGGAGAGTATACCACCATGTGCTGTCACGACAGGGAAACAAGGGATAGTGTGCCCTGTCTGAACCCCACCTCTTTCCCTGCCTACTTACAGTAGATGCCCTAGGCGACAAAACCGTAACTTGGAGGCGGTCCCTATGCTGAGTACGTGCACAGGGTAGGGAAAGGAACACAGGGAAAGACGAACACAGACAGAAACAAACACAATAGCAGAATCGTCAGCAAGCCAAATCAAGAACAGGAGGTCACGTCAAATACCGAGGGGAATCACAAAAGCGTAGTCTAAGTCCAAAGCCAAAATCCAATATACCAATAATCCAAAAGCAAGGTCCAACACACAGCACTGATCTCAGAAGACTAATCACAGGCATCTGAGTGAGGCAGTTGCCATCTTTAAATAGCCCGCCCAGGATCATGTGATGTGGCCAGCATCACATGACCTGAGGCGGAGCAAGCTGTCCAAACAATATGTAAAGTAGCCATGTGGTGTGATCAGCACCACATGGCTAAACCCAAACAGAGAATTAACTCATGAAGTGCTGGCTGACAAGACCAGCACTTCAATTCCCTATTGCTCGTCTCTAGGGGGGCGGAGAGGTCCGGCGACGTCGTGCAGAGGGAGCGCGACGCCGACCTCGCGTGACAGTACCCCCCCTTCACGAGGGGCCACCGGACCCTTACCAGCGGGAGCAGGCTTATCGGGATGCTGCAGATGGAACTTTCGGATGAGCGAGTCTGCATGCATCCTGGTCAACGGTACCCAAGACCTGTCCTCAGGACCGAACCCCTTCCAATGTACGAGGTACTGGAAGGAATTCCGGACCCTTCTCACATCCACAATTCTGGCAATCTCATGCTCCATTTGTCCTGCTACCTCAACCGGAGGCGGAGACTGTTCCTCAGGACCAACGGGAGCAACATAACGTTTGAGCAAAGACACATGAAAAACATTATGAACACGAAGGGAGTCGGGTAAACATAACCTAAAAGAAACCGGATTGATCACCTTGGTGATCCTGTAAGGACCAATGAAGCGAGGTGCAAACTTATAGGATTGGTACCCTCATGTTGAGATTTTTAGTCGATAACCATACCTTATCCCCAACCTTAAAATTCACACCCTTAGAACGTTTTCTATCAGCCTTAGCTTTTTGAACTCCTTGGGCCTTTTCCAGGTTCGACTGAACCTGTGCCCAAACTGTGCACAGTTCTTGAGAAAAATCATTGACCTCTTGGACAACCGACGCAGATGGGGAAAAGGAGTTAAAGCGTGGATGAAAACCCATATTGCAGAAAAACGGCGACATCCCAGAGGATGAATTAACACGATTATTAATTGCAAATTCAGCCAGAGACAGGAATCTGGCCCACACATGTTGGTTATCAGAAACATAACATCTGAGATATTGCTCAACGGATTGGTTAAGACGTTCAGTCTGACCATTGGTCTCCGGATGAAAGGCTGATGAAAAGGACAAAGAGATACCAATCTTATTACAGAACGCCCTCCAGAACCTAGACACAAACTGTACTCCCCTATCAGAAACGATATTCTCAGGAACACCATGTAGTTTGACAATATTATGAATGAACACGGACGCCAAGACCTTTGCAGAGGGTAATTTACACAAAGGAATAAAATGACACATTTTGCTGAATCTGTCAACCACCACAAATATCACGGTTTTACCCTCAGAGCACGGCAAGTCCGTGATAAAGTCCATGGACAGATGTGACCAAGATCTACTAGGTATGGGTAAAGGATGTAAGTCACCAATAGGTCGTGTCTTGGAATTCTTGGACCTGGCACAAGTGTTACACGCAGTTACAAAAGCCTGAACATCTCTGGAGATTGACGGCCACCAATACTGCCTAGAGACCAACTCCTTGGTGGCATTGATGCCAGGATGTCCACACAAAACAGAATTATGGCACTCACCCAGCAGTCGCAACCGCAAATGAGCCGGCACAAACAATTTGTCATTGGGGGTACCAATGGGAGCAAGATGTTGTCCTGCTGAGATTTCAGAAGCGAGGTCAGATGAGGTAGCGGCCACGATGATATCAGCTGGCAGGATGGGCTCAGGAGGGACGTCAGGAGGCTGATACGCCTGGAAACTTCGGGATAAGGCATTGGCCTTAACGTTCTTGCTCCCGGGTCTGAAGGTAACACAAAAATCAAAACGAGTAAAGAACAAAGCCCACCTCGCCTGTCTAGGATTCAATCGCTTAGCCGATTCTAGAAACATTAAATTCTTATGATCCGTGAAGACCGTAATGCGGTGAAATGCCCCTTCTAAAAAAATGACGCCATTCCTCAAATGCCCACTTGATTGCAAGTAACTCCCTATTCCCAATATCATAATTCCTCTCGGCAGGAGAGAACTTGCGGGAGAAGAAGGCGCATGGCATAAGATTAGTTAAGGTGGAAGACCCCTGGGACAGTACAAGCCCCACACCATCCTCAGACGCATCCACCTCAACTACA
>ONZH01010229.1:0-266583 GCA_900303285.1 Rhinella marina
AAAGAATTCTAAATATATCAAGGGTCAGTACAGAGATCTCTCCCATGATCTGTTTATCCCAAGGACTGTGACTGTGACGAGGGGACATCCTCTGCGTCTGGAGGAATGAAGGTTTGTACACAAACATAGAAGAGGATTCTTTACGGTAAGAGCAGTGAGGCTATGGAACTCTTTGCCTGAGGAGGTGGTGATGGTAAGTTCACTAAAAGAGTTCAAGAGGGGCATGGATGTATTTCCCATTGAGGTGCAGCCCATCCCTACGATGGAGCCTGTAGCCGACAGAGAAGTCGACTCAGTTCTCCAGGAACCCAAACCCCTCCTTCCTACACCAGCTCTTGAGCCACCTGTTTACCTCCCTAATCTCCCGCTGCCTTTTTTTGTGTGGCTCGTGGTACAGGTAGTATTTCGGAAAACACTACTTTTGAGGTCCTTGCCCTAAGCTTATTACCTAAATCTCTTTTTGGTGTTAACAAAAAGCTTGTTTAACCCCCTTTGCTATTAGCCCTGTACATGTAGAATATTGGATATAGAGAGTGCAGGGACAGTTTAGGGGCAGTGCAGTGTAATCGCCCTGTGCATTCTGTTCTTTTGTGGTGTCATTCATTCTTAATCTGTTCTGTTATACATAGACTCATTGTCAACAGGTGGTCTAATATATAGGTGCGTTTATCTAGTTCACCTGCTGTGCCATTTCTACCTAATCTGTTCTGTTATACATAGACTTACTGTGCATCAGACTCATTGTCAACAGGCAGTCTAATATTTAGGCACATTTATCTAGTTCATCTACTGAGTAATTTATACTTAATCTGTTCTGTTATACATAAACTTACTGTGCATCAAACTTAGTCTCAACAAGTGGTCTAATATATAGGTGCATTTATCTAGTTCACTTGTTGCACCATTCATACTTAATGTGTTCTGTTATACATTGACTTACTGTACATCAGACTCAGCATCAACAGACAGTCTGTTACTTAGGTGCGTTTATCGAGGTCTCCTGCTGTGACGTTCATACTTACATAGTAAGTACACTGGTAGTTGCATAAATGTTGCTGTTGCTGGCACAACTAGCAGCAGAAGAAAGGGTGTTGGTAGCAGCAGCCACAGTAACAGGCCAGAGCTGCCACTGTCATCCAGTGGTTGTTTTGGCCAACAATCCAGCTATACTGGACTGCACTACATAATATGCAATATTAAATGGTGGCTTCGGAAAGTACAACTTGTCCCTCAAAACACAAGTCCTCATACAACTATGTGAATGGAAAAATAAAAAAAAGTTATGGCTCTGGGAAGGCAGGAAGCGCAAATCGAAAACGCAAGAACGGAAAAAACTCTGGGTAAAAAAGGGTTAAGGGTTAATGCAGTACAACACTTTAAATAAAACAAACCTGTATATTGATCAAATAAAATGTGCTAAATAAAATACATGTAATGCAATGTGTTAACCCCTTGAATACTGGAGGGTTGTTTTTGCGTTTTCAACTTTTTTATTTTTCTGTTTTCAGTTTTTTTGGGACAAGTTGTACTGTCTCATACCATCATTTAATATGGCATACAATGTAGTGGGAAGCGGGGAAAACATTCAAAATGGGGTGGAATTGGAAAAAAAACGCAATTTTGCACGGTTTGACGAGTTTTCTCCCTACAGCATTCCCTATAAAGCAAAACTGAACTGTGCCCTTCATTTTCAAGTGGATAAGTCTTTTTCTGTTCTAATACTGAAAAAAATAATAAAAAATTTTTCACATCACCATATTCTGAACCGATAACTTTTTTATAGTTATATTTACCAAGCTGTGTGGGAGCTAATTTTTTGTGGGATGAGTTTTAGTTTTTATTGATACCATTATTGTATTATTTTACTTTTTTTTTTTTTTTTTTTGCGTATGTGAAGAAATGAAAAAATGGCGAATCAGCCATTTTGCTTTTTTTTATGTTACAATATTCGCCATATAGGATAAATATTTATATATTTTAATAATATGGGGAAGCTTATCACCGCACAAGGGAGCCAGTCCTACGGTCCATGGTCATACTTAAGTGCAGCAGACACCATATTTAACCCCTTCTACCCCAGAGGTTTTTTCGGTTATGCATTTTCGTTTTGCGCTCCCTGCCTTCAAACAGCTATAACTGTTTTATTTTTCTGTTCACATAGCTGTATGAGGGCTTGTTTTTTGTGGGATAAGTTGTACTTTCCAACACCACCATTTAATATTGCATATGGTGTAGTGGGAAGCGGGAAAAAAATTCCAAATCGGGTGAAATTGCAAAAAAAAAACACTATTCCGCTACAGTTCTACGGGTTTCTTATTTACAACGTTCGATGTTCATTAAAACTGACCAGTTACTTTCATTCTACTGGTCAGTACGAATCTGGCGATTTGATAGTGATAAAATAATTATAAAGTTGGCCTTTTTTTTTTTTTGGTTGTCATATCTTGACACCTATAACTTTTTGGTATTTATGTGTACGGAGCTGTATGGGGGCTAATTTTTTGCGGGGCGATCTGAAGTTTTTATTGATACCATTCTGGGGTGTGTATGACTTTTTGATCACTTTTTATTTAATTTTTTTAGAAAAAAAACGACAAAAAACGGCGAATCGCCATTTGGACGCTTTTTTCCGCCACACAATTCGCCGTATTGGAAATTTTTTTTTATATTTTAAAAGTACGGGCGTTTTCGGTCACGGTGATACCCATGATGTCTATATTTATTGTTATTTAGGTATTTATTTTTTCATTATACAGAAAGGGGGGTGATTTGAACTTTTATATATTTTTTAACATTTTTTTTATTTTTTTTGTGATTATTTTAAAGCTCAAATATGAGCTAATATATTTTGTTGTTGTTTTTTCTTTATGAGCAATCAGGGATTTACTAGATGGAGTTAAATCCAAAAATTGCTCGTTTCTTATCCTGGCCTGCCATCTAGTGGCCAGAATAAGAATTTCAGTTTGAAAACTGTAATCCTCACCAGCGAGGATTACAGTTTTCATATGGTGTACAGACACCCAGATTGGCCACTCGAAGCGTCTGTACACCATCCGGAAGCGGAAGCTTCCGGGTTCAGACGCATCCTGATGCCATGATCACGTGTGATCACGGCATCAGAAGGCCCAGGAAGACACCGCCGATGGCGGTAAGTAGCGGCAAGTCTCTGCTGTTAGCAACAGCAGAGACTTGCCGGCCATGACGCCTGCCGCACGGGCGAGCGGGCATCATGTCCCCGCACCGCACCAGAGCCGTACATGTACGGCGCTGGTCGGGAAAGGGTTACGGACCCTCCCAGCACCGTACATGTATCCTGCTGGAGGTCTAAGAGTTAAATAAAACTGCAGGTTACATTGATGTAACACAATGCATTGATTGAAACTGGTATATTAATGCAGAACAATGCATTAAATAAAACTCCATGGTATGTTAACACAGTACAATGCATTAACTAAAACTGCACAGTATACTGGAAATACGTGAGTAAAAACAATTTTAAATTAAGAACAATTTTAAAGTAAGAAGAATCTGCTATTTCTTAATCTACCTCACTTGTATTTGACCCAGTCCTCATTAACGTTGAAGTGTCCGCTGACATTTACAGTACAGTCTACAGAGTTCTTGTGTCATACTGTAATTAGGGCATTAAGAGTCTCCTTTCACACTCTTAGAAGTCTGGAGTACAGAAGCGTATGGGTCATGTGTGGTACTAATCCTAAAATAGGTTGGATAATGGACACTGCTTAGAGGATTTATGTAATTGAAGCAGGTTGTTGTTACTCTTTTTAAGTAATCTCTTGTATTTTAGGTATTTTTCCAATGTAAACAGTGGATTAGATGATAATTTTCAAAAAGTAATTGCAGAGTGGTAAGTAGAGCTTCTGCCTAATGCATACACCGATCGACCTTAACAATAAAGACACCTGCTTCATATTGTGTAGGTTCCTTTCTTACTGACACATTGATGCATGGACTCCACAAGACCTCTGAAGGTGTCTTGTATCTATGGCAAGATTTTAGCAGCAAAACCTTTTAGTCCTGTAAGTTGAGTGGCCCAACCTCCATTGATCAGACTTTACCAATAACATTTAAATCCAGTAGGCAATAGATAAAATACTAAGATAATTCTCTGACTGTTTTGGGGGAAATATTTTATCTGATTAGAATTCTTCACCTAATTTTGATCATAAAATGACACCATTTATGTTAGTCCATAAATATTGTTCCACCCAAGCTGTGGGAGATGTAGATCAGGAGAGGAAGACCTAACAAATATGGTATGGTCTTGTCTTTATATACTAGAAACCACTGGATTGATATGTCATCCTTGATTAAATCATGACTGGAATGTAATATAAGACTTTAAAGGGGTTCTCCAAGTTAAATTTATTGATGACCTATCCTCAATATTAATATCAGATCGGCAGGGGTCCAAAACCCGGCACCCCCGCCGATCAGCTGTTTAAATAGGAGGCCCGCGCTGTACCAGCGCTGCCTCCTCTTCATTGTTTACACGCTAGCCGTAACATGGGTAGCGGTGAGTAGGAGTAATTACACCGAACCGTCCCATTCATTTCAATGGGAATACCCGTTCCCATCCTTCCCTTTGAAGGCCCCCCCGCCGATCTGATATTGATGACCTATCCTGAGGATAGGTCATCAATAAATTTAACTTAGAGAACCCCTTTTAAATCAAATTATTTGCGTACTGGGTGACATAACCAATGTTGTAAATAGAGATGAGCAAAGTTTTGAAGAATTTGATTCAGCAACTTTACCGAAGTGTAGGCGGGGATAGGTGACCGCACAGGGCACTACATGACAGCAAGCTGTTTGGGACGCAAATAGAAAAAATGTTCCTCACAGCGCTGCACATCTAAGTTTAATTTGTACAGGTGTCTCCTCTCCATGTGGTCTGTGTAGCGCTATCTCAGTCCCAACTGTGCCTGGGGCAGATTTAATCCCTATTGCTAAGAGGGAAAGCGGCGGTGTACAGTGTTTCACTGTACGGCAGCAGCCTCAGGAAGCGCACGGCGTCATAGCAACCAATGACGCCGTGCGCTCCCGTCCTCTGGGGCAGCACAGGCCGGGCTTTCACGGCCCTGAATGGGGCCTAACACTGTGAATGGAACAGGAAGCACAGCTCCATTCAAAGTAGTGGCCGTGCTGGGTAACTACAGTTCAGCTCCTGGAAGCTGGGCTGCAGTAAGCATACAAGGGCACTACACTTTGAATAGTGCTGTGCTTCCTGTTCCATTCAAAGTGTTAGTTTCAGCACTGGGGCTACAGGGAACCGCTGGTCGGTGGGTGTATGTAGTTTCGGAGGATAAGTCATCAATTTAAGGGGCCTTGAAACCCCTTTAAAGCAGATCTGTTCTGAATAGAATGCTGTTAGTAAACAATATACAGTATAAGGGTATAGCCAAAATAGCTTTTGGGTTAATCTGTCCACAAAAGATTACCTATTGTTTCAGCACAATACTGTAATGTTTCAATCCACCATGAAACAAAGGAAGGAATGTAAGAATAACAGAAATTAAGTCCAGTGACCTTGAGCAGAGACTTACACATTGAGTGTCAAATTGTGCTGCCCATGACAACCGCAAAACAGGAATAGGCTCAACCTTAATCTGACAGCGTTGGAATGTGGGAAGGTATTCTCAGCCTTGAATGCAGAGACTGTACCTGGTTTCCTCTGAGCTGCACTTGCAAAGCAATTACAACAATGTCTGAGCAAATGGAAATTGCATGGAAACTGCTTGATCTTCGTGATTCCATCTCGCTTTCCAAATCTGAAAGACAAGTCAGAAGAACAGGGGGGCTGAAGCAATGGCAGCTGGAGAGATGTCCACACTTAAGCTCATCAGTGACTCACTCTCTGGAAAACAAAAAGACCTTACTGTACGAGGCCGCCTGGAAAGGGGACGCAGATCAAGTCAATACCTTACTCAACTTTGGGATATCTGTAAACTGCCAGTAAGTTCAATGAAATCAGAATACGTATGAAACATATAGGAGGTCAAGATGATGCAGATACATGCAATAGATTTATTAAAATAGCCAACATTTTAGCAGCTATAGTGGACATTGTTTTCTTAAGTGGTACTGCTAATTGTACCAAAAGGTTGAAATTTATTTGTGATTTTAAAAAAAGTAAGGCACAAAAGACACTTTCCTCATTTTCAATGCAGCATTTTTGGGAATGTGTTATGCAATACATACTTTTTTTTTACTTTTTCTCGAATTTGGCAGATAGATGGCACATTGCCAAATACCAAAGTAGACATTATTCTTAGTTAATAGACATCAGCCAGGAAGCATGCCACCTTCACTGAAGTAGGTTAGGATATTTGACTTATTGTCAAATGCATGTAAAAGGGGCTTCCTTTGGTATCTGCTTGGCTAGTAAACAGTGGAAAATGATGCAAGTAAACTATACTTTTTTACACTCATTTATACTTATGTCAATGGATAGGTAAACAATTATTGTTGTATAAAGTGCGTAATGTCATAAACTAAAGTAAATCAAATATAGTAAGGACTATAACAGTGATCAGCAACCTTCGGCACTCCAGCTGCTGTGAAACTACAAATTCCAGCATGCACTCTTACTCATCTGTTCTTGTAACTTCCATAGAAGTGTAAGGAGGATTCTGGGAGTTGTAGTTTCAGAACAGCTGGAGTGCCGGAGGTTGCTGATCCCTGGACTATACTGACAGGTACCTTTAACATTTAGTATAATGTCCCATTAACCTGCCTTTCACCCAGCCCCAACATTCCCTCCAGCAGATCACATCAGGTAAAGATCAGTACGAAAACAAATCCAAATGTGTTTTGACATTGTCCGATTTTGCCTTGCTAATGTCAGCGTATTTGCTCTATAACGACATTAAAACATGCCATTAAGTTCTAGCTATGTAATACACATAATATGTGGCTCAAGTTACTAAATACCCAGCTGAATAGCGGTCACAGACCAGTGCTTTTGGTGTTGCCGTTACTTGCCTCCTAATAGAGGACTGAGTGCTGTTTCCAGGTATATATGTCTTTGTGATTTAATACATGGTAACTTCATTGTACCTCCTGCCTATTTATTACTTAGTAAATACCGATTTGTTTGGATTAATATAATACACTGTAATGACTACTACAGAAACTACAACATTGTTACTTTGTGCACATAAATGTACAGACAATAGAACATGACGGGCAAGGTTACAAAGCAAACACGATTTTAAAGGCTATATGATTATTGAGAATCTAACAAGTACAATAAAATATGTTTATTTAAGATTACCCGCAGCAATCTAGTAGAAATTATGCTACTCATGAAATCACAGAGGTAAGGTCATTGAAAATAGGGAGGTAATTGAAGCGTAACACCATTATAAACTTGGACAGTCACGTCACCCTCCAATCATTTTAATATGAGTTATAGCACATGGCAGAGCCTGGGCACAGAACCTGTACTGCGTCATAGCCTGGCATCCTATGTGCATTGCAGGAACGGCCTTGATTGGGTGCAATATGTATGGAGATATTTTCCCCTAAAGGCACTATATACATGCCGAGTCTAATAAAACATTAATATCAGAGACATATGGAGGTACAATAGATGTCAATGCATCTTTATGGCTGCTGTATTATGGCTTTGTACAAACCAGAGCTGTGTTACAGCCATTTGCATGAGCCCAATTTGGATCTGCTGTTTCATTGGTGACTTCAAGTGCTCATGCTTTATGACAGGCAGGCACAAGGACACATAATGCAACTTTGCAATGTGAGCAACTTGCAAAACAAGTTTATGTATCTTACTATTAATCTTGTTAATTATAAAAAGCAGATATAGAGCAAAACCTAAACCCTGAATAAAACCAAGGGTGAACAACCGTTGGACTGTGCGGCCTTCAGCCATCCCTGGCACACCTATTTGGGACTCCTTTCTGTTCCGTATTCGACTCCACATCTTCTACCAGTCCCTGGTTGAACTTGATGGACTTATTTTAACTGTTAGTATGAACTTATAACTGTATTGAAAAAGATGAAGTGGAGAGGCGACCGCACATGAATGTGGCTCTTATATTTGGGACTCCTCTCTGTTCAATATTCCACTCCACATATTCTACCAGTTCTGGGTTGATGGAGTTTTTTTCAACTCTAATAAGAACCTATATATATATATTCAAAAACATGAGATGGAGAGGTGGCTGCATATGAATGTGGCACTCTGTATTGTACAGTACTTTATGGAGGATTGTGCAACACTGTCTCTTCTATAACTCCACTACAATGACTACAATGGAGCTAGCTATACTTATGCAAGACCACCTCAACAACTACCTGCAGTGCCAAATGAGGAAGCAGGGGGCCACCATTATTCTGCTAAATGGAAGTGGGACTTCCATCTTTTAGATATTTATGTCATATATTATCAATATGTCTTAGACGAGAATTCCGCTTTAAGTTTTATTTAGGTTCTTGGGAGTGATACAATCTAACAATCTGGCCCTTAGACCAAAAAAGGTTGTGCACCCCTGATCTAGACATTGAACAAGCCATACATGTACACTAGTCCTGCACAGGTAGCCTTACACGTCCATGCCAAATCTTGTCTGAGAGGCAAAATTTACTACAAGTGGCCTAAAACACCACACAATTTCTAACCTCCAGTTACCCTATGTACGGAGAAGAAAAGAAATAATCAAGCACACAGGGCAATTATTAGTAACGAGCATTCATACGAATAATTTCCCAATGTAAATGGGCCCTTACTATAAAGCTAAATACTGTACATTGGCCCACATTTACTAATGTTATTGCCCCTAGAATTTGACTCAAATTGAGTTAAAATGTGTAATTTGTCACATCTAGGGTTAGAGAAATTTTCTGTTCCTAACCCAAAAAGGGGTGGTTCTTAGTGGAAAGGGGGGCTAGTGTCATGGGAAAAGTGGCAAGGCCACTGTTTTTCACCAAATGTGTGCCACAATGTTCGTGTAAAATTCTCTCTCAAAGTAAGCCAACCAATAGTTGGTTAAGATGAGCTATGCCATGACTGATGTAAGAATTAAAATCAGACATCATATAGTACAGGACAATCTCTTTTTGACAAAGCTAGAACCTGCCCTGTACCTTACATGGATCCAGAGCTCCACCCATTCATTGATCCAATTCCTCTGCTAGATTTATTTCAGGCTGACAGCTGAGAGTGTGTCCTTTCTCAGGAAACATGTCCTTTCTGCTGCAGCTCTTTAACCCCTTAAGGCCGAAGCTACTTTTACACTTAATGCCGAAGCCACATTTTTAAAATCTGCCATGTGTCACTTTATCAATTCATAACTTTGGGATTCTTTCACCGATTCGACTGATTCCAAGATTGTTTTTTCGTGACACATTGTACATTGTACACATTGTAAATTTGAGTCAATATAAATCACCTTTATTTATAAAAAAAATCCTAAATTTACAGAAAATTTGGAAAAATTTGTAATTTTCAAACTTTGAATTTCTCTGCTATTAAGGCAGATAGTGATCCCTCACAAAATAGTTATTACTTTACATGTCCCATATGTCTACTTTATGTTGCCATCATTTTGTAGATGTAATTTTATTTTTTGGGGATGTTAGAAGGCTTAGAATTTTAGAATCAATTCTTAAATTTTTTTAGAAATTTTCCAAAACCATTTTTTTAAAGCACCAGTTCAGTTCTGAAGTCACTTTGTGGGGCTAACTTAATAGAAACCACCATAAATGACCCCATTTTAGAAACTACACCCCTCAAGGTTTTCAAAACTAATTTTACAAACTGTGTTAACCCTTTATGTATTCCACAAGAATTAAAGGAAAATGGAGATGACATTTCAAAATTTCACTTTTTTTGCAGATTTTCCATTTTAATCCATTTTTTCCTGTAACAAATCAAGGGTTAATAGCAAAAAAAACCTCAAAAATTATTACCCTGATTCTGCGATTTAAAGAAACACCCCGCATGTGATTGTAAACTACTGTATGGGTGCATGGCCAAGCACAGAAGGAAAGGTGCGCCAGATGGTTTTTGGAGGGCGGATTTTGCTGGACTGGTTTTGAGACACCATGTCCCATTTGAAGCCCCCCCGATGCACCCCTACAGTAGAAACAACCAAAAAGTGCCCATATTTTGGAAACTAAGGGATAAGGTGACAGTGTTATTGATACTATTTTGGGTAACATATGATTTTTGATCACTTTATATTACACTTTTTGTTAGGCAAGGTAAACAAAAATGGCTTAACTGTTAGTATGAACTTATAACTGTATTGAAAAAGATGAAGTGGAGAGGCGACCGCACATGAATGTGGCTCTTATATTTGGGACTCCTCTCTGTTCAATATTCCACTCCACATATTCTACCAGTTCTGGGTTGATGGAGTTTTTTTCAACTCTAATAAGAACCTATATATATATATTCAAAAACATGAGATGGAGAGGTGGCTGCATATGAATGTGGCACTCTGTATTGTACAGTACTTTATGGAGGATTGTGCAACACTGTCTCTTCTATAACTCCACTACAATGACTACAATGGAGCTAGCTATACTTATACAGTACACTGTATAGTGTACTGCAGTGCATTTTCACTGTTGCTAAACCTTGTCAGGCTCCTACCTTTAGCAGGAGCCTGATGAGGCTTAGCTTACACCATGGCAACCGAGACGCTTCTGAAAGCGTCTGGTTGCCATGGTAACCATCGGGACGCTGCCACAGCAGAGCAGCGTCCCGATGGAAGGGAGAGGGAGCTTCCTCCCTCTCATATGGCCACACCATCGGCGCTGCCAGCGCCCGATGGGAGAGGGAGGGAGCTCCCTCCCTGTTAACCCCTTCCATACAGCGGTCCCTATGGACCGCGGCATGGAAGGGGTTAAACTGCTGACATCGGCGCCAGCACCGATGTCAGCAGTTTCAAGCAGAGTATCAGCTGTATGCTGATACTCTGCTTGATAACGCTCGGCCATCCTGAAATTGCGGGCGGCACTCTCGCTGCAGCCGCCCGCACATCGCTCACCCGCCCGCCCGCCCGCTAGCTAGCTATATCCCCCCCCCCACCCACCCAAACGGCAATCAAAGTAAACAGTGGGGTGGGGGGGATATATAGTATATTGCAATTTTTTTTTTCTATTTTACAGTTTATTGCAGCACGATCGCTGCGATTGGCTAGTCTGAACAGACTAGCCAATCACAGCGATCGCTAGCCCGGGACCGGTCCCGGGCTGGTTAGCTGAGACCCCTGGCTGTAAGTAACAGCCGGGGGTCTCAGCACTGTCACCATGTCATCAGACATGGTGACAGTTTAATGCCATGACGGCTTATCCCGTCATGGGGCGGCAAGCGGCTCCTGCCCATGACGGGATAAGCCGTCATTCGGCGTTAAGGGGTTAAAGTAACTGCCTTGTAACTGCCACGACTTCTAACAGATATCGGTTGGTGACACAATATTGATATAAAGCGCATGCAACCTCCTCAATTAGGTGGACAAGAAATAAGGAAAAGAATAAGCAGCAGGTGGCGCTATAAAGATACATTTTATTGAATAACTCAGAGGTTATAGTAAATTTTTAATTTACGCAATTAAAAAAGTTTTCAGGCCCAGCTGCTGGTTTAAAAAATGTAGAATATATTTTTGTAGCACTATCCATGTATTATTTTGGTTTTGTACACTAGAGCGAAAAAAGGAAAAGTACCTTTGAAAACGTATGGGAACCCAAGGAGATTTGAGCACCTGAGGTCTCAGACCTTAAATAGCCTGTCAGGGTTAAAAGGGGTTTGCCAGGCTTTTAATATTGATCATCAATATAAGATTGATGGGGGTCCGACACCCGACACCCCCACCGATCAGCTATATTTTTCTGCTTGACATAGACATAGCAGCAGCAAGCAGGAAGAGAGACAAGAGATGGCAGGCATGCATGGCACATGCCTTCTCTTCATAGAGCTGATAAGCGAGGGTGCCAGGTGTCAGACCCCCCACTGATCTGATATTGATAACCTATCATTAGGATAGGTCATCACTATTAAAAGCCTGGAAAACCCCTCTTAGGCTGGTTCACAATCATCATTAGCAAAGGCCAGGTGATGCATATTTCAAATATTAATAAATACCTGGACTCCTCTCTAACCTTGTCCCAAAAAACAGCAGCCATGGGTTCTTCTAAGCAGCTGCCTAACACTCTCAAAATGAAAATGGTTGAGGCCCACAAAGCAGGAGAAGGCTATTAGAAGACAGCAAAGCGTTTTCAGGTTGCCATTTCCTCAGTTCGAAATTAAAAAATAGCAGTTAACAGGAACAGTGGAGGTCTGGAAGACCAAGAAAAATTTCAGAAACAGCTGCTCTTAGGATTTCTAGAAAGGCAAATCAGAACCCCCGCTTGACTGCAAAAGACCTTCAGGAAGATTTTGCAGACTATCCAGTTGTGGTACATTGTTCTACTGTTCAGTTATACAGGCACAAATAAGGCCTTCATGGAAGAGTCCTCAGATTAAAACTTCTCTTGCATCCTCACCACAAAATCAAAAGTTGGCGTTAAAAAAAAGCGATGCATTTTAGAAAAAAGTCCTGTGAACTGATTAGGTTAAAACAGAACTCTTTGGCCACAATGAGCAAAGATATTTTTGGAGCAAAAAGGGCACAGAAGTTCATGAAAAGAACACCTCTCCAACCATTAAGCATGGGGGTGGATCAGTCATGCTTTGGGGTTGTGTTGCAGCCATTTCAATGGTGAACATTTCAAGGGTAGAGGGAACAATGGATTCAATGAACTTCCAGAAAATTTTGTATAATGACAGCTCCGTAGTCACAACTATAAAAAAGTTATGGGGGTTCAGAATATGAAATGAAAAAATACATTGCATTGAATTGTTAATGCAATTCATTGCAGATTTGTTGTGTTCTTATGGAGCCCTGCCACCTGCAGGTCTCCATAAGAACTACAGCTCTAAAAGCCCTGGCTTCTTCAGAGAGATCATAGCTTTCAGAGACAACCAACGGCATTCTGAATAGCCGCGCGTGGGAACCTTTCAGGACCTGGGAGCACAGCACTCTTGCTCTTTCCGCTTTCAGATGTCATGGTCTAATTTGCATTGTTAAATGTTTAAATGTTATCGCCAATCAAAGACGTAAGCCCTGGGTGTCTGCTGTGTGAAATAGCTGGCACCCAGCGGTGATGGTGCTCACTCTTTTCCGGAACAGGTGCTATCTTCAAAGAGATGACTTCCATCGTACATGTATGGCTGTGGTCATCAAGGGGTTAAAGTAACCCATACAATTTCAGCTGATAACTATTCCTAGCTAACTCCCCATATATATACATGCTTTGTTTGATGGAGCATGCATCATGTTGTAATTGTGGAGAGAAAAATAAGCCGCTGCCAGACACCTGCGGTCTTGAGCGTCAACAACTGGTTTGACGGGTGTCACGTGCTGCTGCAGCCAATGACTCGGTACAAAGGTTATGTGCCCCCCATGCATCACGTAAGTGGGTCATGTGACGAAAGGAGGACACATCACCACTGCAGCCACTCATTGGCTGCAGTTGGACACATGACACCTGTTAAACCGGATGTTGACAGGACCGCAGCACATCAGTGGCAGAGAGAGATCGAAGGAGCAGGTAAGTATGCTTCCCTCTAGGTTCAGCAATGTGGAAGAATGAAGCCAATTGGCCACTAAAAGTGAACAACTCCTTTAAAGAGGTTGTCCCACCATAAGAACTTATCACTTATCCACAGCAGACGTAGTAAGTATCTTATTGGTGGAGGTATGATTGCAGGAACCCCCAGCGATTCTGTAGATAGGTGATGATTTCTATGATTGAATGATTGAAACCTTTAAATATGTTAAAGGACTGAATAAAGTTCAGGAGGGAAGGGTTATTAATAAGAAACTGAACACAAGAACAAGGGGGCACAATCTGAGGTTAGTTGGGGGACAAATCAAGAAAAACATTAGAAAATATTACTTCACTGAAAGAGTAGTAGAAGCTTGGAACAAACTTCCAGCAGAGGTGGTTGATACATCCACAGTAACTGAATTTAAACATGCCTGGGATAAACATGTATCTATCCTAAGATAACAATAAAAGGGTAATAAAAGGGCAGACTAGATGGAACAGGTGGTCTTTTTCTGCCGTCAATCTTCTATGTTTCTATGTTTAACCCCTTTAAGTTATTGTATCGGTTTCTGACACAACTAGGTGAAAACTACTTTCACCACTATCACAACATTCACGAGGGTTGTTACTCAGCTTTCTTTGAATGTTCAGCAACAAATTTAGTTGTGGCGCAATATAAAATTGCAGGGATGAGGGCTCACAAGTCCATGGGCAAGATATGTATGATAGATATATGAAAATCGAACTGACGCAGCAGTACAAATTCCTAGACTGAATTTTAATAGAGTAGAACTTGAGCAGCACTCTTTCAGTTTACCCCTGTTCACTAGAAGTACAGAATCAGCAAGTTAGTACTTGAATGTAAGTGATCCTCCTCACGGCTTTGCTGTTTTCTTATTTAACCATCACCACTCCGTAGAATAAAGCATACAGTGCATCAGTCAGTATGCATTAATACACACGCAAATTCTTGGGCAAAGGGTTAATTACAGAGGGGAAAACAACCAACGCATCCACATAATTACTTTGGAGAACACTGTGCAACCTGATCACTCCGAGGAGAACAGGAAGAGCGCAAGCAAAACATCACCACATCACTTTTTTTCTAGCTAAATCTGAATAGTTCATTATATTCAAAGCACATAGATCTCCCTGAGCGTCACCCAGAGGAGCCAACGTGGAATAGTTGAGGAGGTAACCAAAGTATTCCGTTTTATTTTGCAAAATCCGTTGCCAGGGTATATTGAAGAAGCTAGGAGTAAAACACAAGTGGCTTCTATGAAAAAAAAACCACAAAGATGATAGTGTTGTTCCTATAATTATTTATGGAAAAGCTGGATGCTATATGAATCCAATGAGTCACAGGCACAGGTCGGCGGAATAAGGTGGGAAAACACCGCCAGTTCACCTGGGACCCTTTTACTTTCCATTGAGCCAAGCCAGGAAAGTTACGAGTAGTGGTAAATAATATTAGCGGTACCAGAGGGCACTTTTTAATTTTTTTGTTCAGTTTCCCAAGATCAGCACAGAGTAGGAATGGGTAGCCAGTGAACCAAGGCCATGCTTTTATGGCTGCAGATACGTGGCTTTATACTGCTATGAATATGGACACAGTTTGTGTCTGAAATGCTAAGTGTTTTTTGGACAGCATTTTGGGCTACTTGTATGGTTATGGATTTATGTCTGAAGAAAGCCCTAATTTTTGGATCCCCAAGACGCTGGACACCTCTTTTTGTATATATAGCTTTAGTTTTATAACCCTCATATTACCACCCAATTTGTTATAATATACAGGGTTGTTCAGTAATTATGGGCTACTTTTACTGTGTATACATAACCCTTACCTCCCCAGGCCAACAGTTGCTTCCACTCCCAAAGGAGCAACATTCAATAATATAACTTGAAACCATTTTAACCAGTCTAAGTAGTGATGGGGAAGAGTATAATTACCTGTACTGTCTCCCTTTCTTGATTTTTTAACAACGGGGATGTTAGGCATCATAAATCTTCCCGTCTCCTCTACTCCAGTGTCTCAGATTTACGACACTTTGTCAAAGGAGATTAAAATGGAGATGAAGCAAATATCTAGTGTGGTTAGGGAGCATGTAGGCCATCCTAGCTTGTGGGTCCAGTCACAACTATGACTGCTGCAACCCCTATAGTTACATGTAAACCCATGGGGTTTATTTATTAATAAATATACACCACTTTTTGGTGTATTTAAGGACCAGATTTGCAAAAGGGTTTTGCGGCAAAATCTGCAACTTTTCCCTGCTCACGCCACTTTTCTGAGGTGGTGGAAAAAGGGGGCATGGCATGGAAGAGGTATCATAAACTTTTTTTTCACATGTGTTTAGCCTATAGATTTCTTTTAAGATAGCTAATGCTCCTTCCCTCATGTCATGAGTGAACTGAAACTTAAAGTGGCCCTGGAAAAAAAACTAAAGATGGCTTTGTGCTGTAGGCGGGCCCACGTTGCCAGAAGGTGGGGCTAATACAAGTAGGTAGGACAAATATAAATAGGCAGGGTCAGCAATACCACAGTGCATCACAAAATACCGCATTTTTCGCTTTATAAGACGCACCCGATGATAAGATGCACCCCAGATTTTAGAGTAGGAAAATAAGAAAAAAATATTTTTCATCAGACCTCATATCAGACTCCCCATAAATTTCAGGACATCACATCAGACCCCCATCAGACCTCAGATCAGCCCTTTCAGACCCCCATCAGACCTCAGATCAGCCCACTCAGCCCCCATCAGACCTCAAATCAGCCCACTCAGCCCCCATAATAGCCCACAGCCCCCATCAGACCTCAAATCAGCCCCCATAATAGCCCACAGCCCCCATCCAGACCTCAAATCAGCCCCCATATCAGCCCACTGTGCCCCTATATCAGCCCACTGTGCCCCCATCAGACCTCAGATCAGCCCACTGTGCCCCCATATCAGTCCACAGTGCCCCTATCAGACCTCAGATTAGCCCACTGTGCCCCATCAGACCTCAGATCAGCCTACTGTGCCCCCATCATACCTCAGATCAGCCCACTGTGCCCCATATCAGCCCACAGTGCCCCTATCAGACCTCAGATCAGCCCACTGTGTCCCCATATCAGCCCACAGTGCCCCTATCAGACCTCAGATCAGCCCACTGTGCCCCATCAGACCTCAGATCAGCCCACTGTGCCCCCATCAGACCTCAGATCAGCCCACTGTGCCCCCATATCAGCTCACAGTGCCCCATATCAGCCCACTGTGCCCCATATCAGCCCACTGTGCCCCCATCAGACCTCAGATCAGCAAACTGTGCCCCCATATCAGCCCACAGTGCCCCTATCAGACCTTAGATCAGCCCATTTTGCCCCCATCAGACCTCAGATCAGCCCACTGTGCCCCCATATCAGCCCACAGTGCCCCTATCAGACCTCAGATCAGCCCACTGTGCCCCCGTCAGACCTCAGATCAGCCCACAGTGCCCCCATCAGACCTCAGATCAGCCCACTCTTCCCCATCAGAACACCTGCGCCGCGGCTCCGCTCCGGGTTGGGCGCTCCTCTGTCTTCTTCCCACGCTGCTCTGTCACCTAACTGCGTGCAGCGTCAGGTCAGAGTGCGCGCACTACGTCCTGACGCTGTACGAGGTGAGGACAGTGCAGTGCCGCCAGGAAAAGACAGAGGAACGCCAGACCCGGAGCGGAGCTGCAGCGCAGGAGGGTGAGTATGTTTCCCTGCTCCCGGCACCTATTACATACTAGTGAGCACTTTCATAATGGAAGCGTTCACTAGTATTCGCTTTATAAGACGCACGGCCATTTTCCCCCTACTTTTGAGGGAAAAAAGTGCGTCTTATAAAGCGAAAAATACGGTACTGCCCCGGCAGAACCAAATACCATAGTACAGCATAAAATACTGTCCCGACAGCACAAAATACAGATGTAGCTAATGTTATCTTGGCTGGCTTGTTAAAGCAGCAAAATCATACTACAGTACTACAACAAATTGTGTTAAAGTGACCGTACTGGTGCTCCTGGAGTCAAGATAACAATGACTATATCTGTACCTCCCCCGAAACTGCTTTCCTGTGGTGGCCAGCGCTAGCTGCTACATTCTGTCCTCCTCCAGTTGTCTCTAATAAGATATGGAACAGGGCACTGAGGAGGTGAGACTCAGGCACAGCACCAAGCCTGCTCTTTTTTTTCAGCATGCTGTCTGGACTATTGCGCTATCAAACATACAGGAGAATACAGCACTATATTACTATTACATCCAGTGATGTTTCCTCTAATGTAGACATTCTCTTTTCTCATCTTCTCTATTTAGCCGTCATGACGACTTGATATACATCTTAGATTCCTCACTTTTCCTTCATCCTTCCCACCTTCTCAACACAAACTCCCCATCCTCCTACCCCAAATTTATCATCCTGCTGCCTCTCCTAAGGGTACTTTCACACTAGCAGCAGTGGATACCGGCAGGCTGCACTAGTAGAAATGCTCCCTCTACAGTAGACCGAGTAATAATAGTGGCCAAATTACTAATAATGCACCCTGTAGTGTCCCCAGTAATAATAATGCTCCCAGTAATATTAGTGTCCCTATACTACCTCCACCAATAATTATTATCCTTTTTTTGGTCCAGTAGTAATACCCCCAGTAATGCCCCAGTATTCAAAATGCCCCCAGTAACATTTTTTTCCAGGTGGCCAAGGAAAGAAAAAAATGGAATAACTGAGTCTGTTCCACACCACTGGTGCAGGCCATGGGCCTCTTCCAGCCTGTGGCATGTGATGTCTTCATCCCTGCACCATTTGTATACTACCTCACATAATGCCCTGTAGCCTATGAGGGTGAATGGTAGGGCAGAGAAGCATAGTTTCCTATGCCTACGCTGAGGTCACTATTTGCATACAGGATGACTCCAGAGAAGATGTAACTGCAGTCACTGTTTGCTAATGCTGCATCCACAGGTCACTTAAGAGACCCAGCCATGCTGCAGTATCCAACTATATCATCATTCTAAGGACTGCAACACAGTTGAATTAAGGAGATAATCTACGGTTGCAGGCCAGGTGCTTGAGGGCCTGATTCTCCCAGCATTAATTAATGCTCAGATCATTATGTACCATGAAGAGGGTCCTGCTGGTCATCAGCCCACCAAGAAATTTCCCTGTAGGGTCTAGAACCAGTCCGCGACTGCCTCATGTAAATTATTGAGGACCTAAACCTTGAAGACATTTGGTATCAACCTAAGACCTCTCAGCCTGTAAAATGTGTAGCGCAGGGATAGATGCTGTGTCTCAAGGTGTACTCGCTCTGTCCTCATGCAGTATTTTTACTGTGAAGAACTGTACTGTATGAACATTGCCTTGGAGGTACATTACTTTTTGATGCCATTTACTTGAGTAAGGAACACTTGGCTGATCTGTTACTGTACTGTTCCTTTTCCTGGAGACAGTCTTCCTACTGTTGGACTGTAATTATGGAATGGAATGAAAACATATTTCTAGATTGAGAAGTCATGTGAGGTAATCTCCCATCTCTACCACTTTTTGAGGTAAACTTGTCTGTTATTTATTTCAAGAGCATACAAAATTATGCTCCTTTGGTATAGCCTGCTCTTGACAATTTCTGTATCAATTGATCACAGTTTTAAGATCTCTGCTTGCTGGCATTGAAGCCACTAGATTAAGACAAACTGAACTTGCTGACCCTGGGCCTTGAGCACAAAGGTAAATGATCAGCCCAAATCTGTCAAACATGCCACACACATGCATTTTCAGCTAATAACACCTGAAATTTTCAACTTGGTCGATCACATAGTTAGAACACCAAAAGCTGTAGTTTTTTTAAACAATTGTCAGAAGAAATGGCTGAAATCTCGTGTGTATGGCCAGTGTAAGACTTGTGTTGGTCAACCGTCCATCCAAATCTGGATTTTTAAATGCTTTGTGAATTTTTTTGACTGCTCTGTGAGTTTTTGTAACTTCTCATCTTTTATTTGCCAGAGATTACAGAGGATGGTCTCCACTGCATATAGCTGCATGTTGTGGACATCTAGCCCTAGCAAAATATCTATTAGAAAAAGGCGCTTCTGCTAATGTCAGGGATTCTTGGAATTATACTCCACTTCATCGTGCTGCATGGAATGGACACGCAGAATTAGCTGAACTTCTGCTAGAGTGTGGCGCATCTCCTGATGTGTTGTCATCTTCTGGGGAAACACCAATGCATCTAGCTGCAGAAAATGGCCATCTTCTATGTATTAAAACGCTACTGAAATACAAGTCTTCGCTCAGCATCACAGACAACAACAAGTGGACTCCACTGCATTGGTGCTCTGTTAATGACCACATGGATGTGCTGGATTATCTAATGTCTCTTGGCATTTCTTTGGAAAAAGACACCAACACAGGCATGACAATGCTTCATTTGGCTGTACTGGCTGGAAATATACAAGTCACCAACTATATATTAAAGAATAAGGTGGATGTCAATGTTAAGGATACACGGGGGGCAACTGCTCTGCATTTGGCAGCAGAAAATGGTTATAATGAGGTAAGCAAATTTTGATAAAAATATTCTTGAAGCATAACTATTCTTTAAAAAAAAAATTAATTGGGTTTTGTCACCCAATAGAATTTATAGAGAAAGTTAATACCAGGCACTTACTAATGTATTGTGATTGTCCATATTGCCTCCTTTGCAGGCTGGATTCATTTTTCCATCACATTATACACTGCTCGTTTCCATGGTTATGGCCACCCTGCAATCCATCAGTGGTTGTGCTTGCATACTATAAAAAGCAACAGCCTATGTGAGCTCGCACGGTCCTGGTTACCGGAGAGGCCGGTATTTTTTCCTATAGTGTGCATGTACGGCCACCACTAATGGATTACAGGGTGGTTGTAACCATGGAAATGAGCAGTGTATAATGTGCTGCTCAATACTCTCAGGGGTTCTTCAAGTGCATACAATCTCAGGGGTTCACTGGAGTCCTCTGGGCATCAATTGAGCTAGTGCTGACTGATAGGACTTAAAGTAGTTTCTTCAGCTTAGAATTTAAAATCTGCCTTTTTTTCTGGAAGCAGCATTTCAGGGGCAGGATTAATGCATTATTTAAATTACAGCCTGTGCCTATGATATATATATATAGGAACGCTCGTTAGTAATTACCTGGTGGTATAAATGTACCGCAGATTACTCGATGAACGAGCAAAACGCTTGTTCATCGGGTAACCAGATCATTTGTGCATACACAAAAAGGTATGTTTGCCGGCAGCAGATCCTGCTGTGTGAACATGATCTGCTGCCGGGAAACAACGAGTCAGTATGCGGAAGAGCGATGGCATTAGCGATCACTCCTCCCCGTACTCTGGAGAAGATCGCTGCAAGTAAATGCAGGGGTCTCCTCCACCAGCGAGCAGCAGATAATCAGGAAGGAACACTCCCTTCCCGATAATCTGCTGCTCTGTCATCCCATGTAAGGGGACCTTATGGCTACTTTCACACTAGCGTTTTATAATTCCGGTATTGAATTCCGTCATAGGGGCTCAATACCGGAATAAAATGCTTCAGTTTTGTCCCTATTCATTGTCAATCGGGAAAAAACTGAACTGAAGAGAACGGAATGCTCCTAGAAGCATTCTTTTCCGTCTTCAGACCGGAGAGCAAACCCGGCAGCATCCGCACCAAGACGGATCCGGAATGACCCCCAATGCAAGTCAATGGGGACAGATCCGTTTGGTGTGACCCACTAGTAAACGGATCCGTCCTCCATTGACTTTCAATGGAGTTAATTCCGGATCCGTTTAAAAGATGTTAAAGATAATACAACCGTATCCGTTCATTACGGATCCACAAGGTTGTATTATCACTACGGATCTGGTGGGCCCCTTCACCCGCTGGATCCGTAGTAACGCTAGTGTGAAAGTAGACTAAGACTGTGTAAAAGATTAGAAAACAATACAAAACCTTAGGAATATACAACATCACATAACTTATAGGATATTCCGCTTTGAACCACTAGCTGTGGCCTAGTGGGTCACTGCATTTTTACCAAGGAACCCCTTTCCATTCCAGGAGAACCCCAATTGCTACCATATCATTACTGTAAAAATGGCAAGTGTTACTGTCTAATTGTGAATCCCTAACCAGATTTTATGGAACCATGGCTGGGAAACAGTGATATACAAAGTGTATCATTACATGAAGCATAAAATCTGTGAGACAATAGTATTCTGTCTACTACAAAGACACAGAATAAAATACAGAACTTCCCAACATCGCTTGTTTGGGGAAACAGTTGCTATTACTGACACTAGTGTGACATATGTTTGTATCTATTCTCCTACAGGGAAATTACAATTGTGTCAGTGGAGTTCTTACAGGATGAGAACACTTAGTAACGTACCTGACAATGAAGGGCACATTGTGCCAGTCTTTTGAGTAATGTTGGTACACATTGTGTTTCTTTAATGAGTAATGCTTTATTGTCTTATCACTGAGATCACAACAAACATGATAAATCCATTGCCCACATTCAGATCATGTATATGGCCACCAGGTGGCAGCACAGTGTCAGAAACCATGAACCATTCATAACGTTAACCAGTTCAAGAACGGTCCTTCCTGGCCACATACATTTTTATATTATAAAGCCATACGTTTTATTTTCCATTCTATTATTTAAATATTTTTTATTAGAATAGTTTTTGTTTTATTTTTAAACTGTTTTCAACTGTTTTTGAATAGCACAAAGTGCAAATAAAATACATTTCTAAGTTGCATTCCCTTTACCTGATGGTCATATTGTTACAGGGCATATATAGTTTACAGTGGACAGATACGAGGCTGAAAGCTGCGGTCGGCTAGTAGATGCATTTTTTTTTTATTTTACACTTTGTGCCCCCAATAAGGTCATATAAGACCTTTGGGGGACCTTGTAACACTACATTTTTTATTGCTGATTCTTTTCTATGTTTAGTGTTCGTTCAATAGCCCGTTCATAAAGGATTTCAATATGTGAGATAAGTACATAGACATCTACACAATCCCATTTCCCATCGGTGCTAAAGGCATGTAGGGCCAGAGTTAAAGGGGTTGTGCAAAGTTTACAAATTATACCCTATCCACAGGATAGGGGATAACTATCTGATTGCTGGGGGTCAGACTGCTGGGACTCCCACCATCTCGAGAATGGGGGTCCCATTTCCCTGATCTGATGGAACGGCGGGTTGGGCATGCGCTGTGCTGCTCCATTCATTCTCTATGGGACTGCTGGAGATAGTCGAGTACAGCCCAACCTGCAACTCCATCAAATCGGGGGAATAGTACCCCCATCGTTGGGATTTCTGGGGTCCGCAGCAGTTGGACCAGCAGTCTTAAAACATATATTATAGGAAATTAGAGTACTAGACATGTAATATTATTTAAGGGTAATTTACTAAATTGTGTAGAAACCCTGTGAATCTGTGATACAAATGTATGAATAATATTTAATTACTGTTTCAGATGGTGGAGTTCCTGCTGAGAAAAGGTGCTTCTGTGCATACACAGGACGACAACCAGCTAACTCCATTACACCGCGCTGCGGGGCGAGGTCATGCTCTTACGGTAAAACTATTACTGCACAAAGGAGCTGATGTAAACTGCAATGACACAGTAAACCTAACAGCCTTACACCATGCTGCCTATAGGGGGCACAGTGGGGTATGTTCCAGGTTACTTCAGCATGGAGCAGACATACATGCCAGGGACTGGCTTGGAAAAACAGCGCTGCACCTGGCAGTAGAAAGAGGGCACGCTCATGTGGTGAAAACGCTGAAGGAGTGCGGTGCTGATCCTTGTATTAAAACCAAGTGGAATGAATCTGCTACAGACATGGCGGTACAAGGAAGCTACAAGGATATTCTAAATATTTTAAACATGGGCGGAATGAATTTATGCTAAAAATAACTGTAATATCAAAGATCATAGAGTCCATTCAATATATGTTATGTGTGTATGTTAATAATATGCTTTTAATATTTGGTAGATTCATATAATGTCTTAAACATCCCACTGAGAAAATAACATGGTCAATGTAGACCTCCAGCTAGGCACTGATTCAGAGTGCAGCTCCAACAACAATTTACTAGGGGGCGACTCCTTGTGCTGGACATAGCTGACATACAATAGCTAGGACAGTGTTTTCTCGTTGTAGAAACAGTGTTGCCATTGCCTTTAACATCATGTTCAGACACAGCCTAAGGGCTCATGCACATGAACATATTTTCTTTCCGCCTCTGTTCCGTTTTGTTTTTTTTTTGTTTTTCCATATGTCCGTTGTGCAAAAAATAGAACATGTCCTATTATTGTCCGCATTATGGACAAGAATAGGACTGTTCTATTAGGGGCCAGCTGTTCTGTTCTGCAAAATACGGACTGCACACGGACGTCATCCCATGTAGCAGAAATAGCCCAGGAGCTGCAGCATGCTCATTCTTGTGCGGAATTGTTTGGATTTTCACTGCAGATTTCATCTTTTGAAATATATAGGGTGAAATCTGTAGGTAAAGACTTTTCTTCACTCTGATGTGTTATGATTACTATGGTGGTTGGGTTTAAAATTTTGTTTGGTGCGCACATTATTGCAACTTAGGCCTCAGCTGCTTGAAAGAACTGCTGATACCCCACACCCCTCGCCGTCCTCTCAGATCAGCCATCATGACTAGACTGTCCGTACCCAGGATCCAACATAAGACATTTGGAGCCACGAAGCCGCCACTCTCTGGATCTCATCATCCTGGGACATATTTTCATCAAGACTCAAAACGCACCAGTTCAGTTTGGTGCCTGAGGGCAGGTTTCACACTGTCTGCACGGGGCATTAGAACAAGCTGATCAGTTTACTCTAAGACTCTCCCTTGTGAGAACAGCGCATTAAAAATGATTACAAATGTTTGCTGGTCCATCTAAAACTTGTCATTTTTGATGACATCATGACAAAAACTGCTTATGTTTAAACCCTGCCTAAAGCCTTAGTATCAATCTGCATGAGGTACTGTAAGATAATATATTTTCTACTGTATGTTTCCATATGGGTTTGTGTATGGATCCAATATGAGATCTGAAGTAAGCGGGGATGACAAACCTATTATTCACATTCCAGGGATACTTGAGTGGCAGTGCTCCTTAAAAGGGTTCTTTACTTTTTCTTACTGATCATCTATCCTTTGGATAGGTCATCAGCATCTGATCGGCAGGGGTTTGACACCTGGGACCCCCGGAAATCAGCTGTTTGAGAAGGCAATGGCACTCACAGTAGCTTAGCGGCCTTCTCCCTGCTTCTTGCAGGCTAGTGACTTCATGACTACGTCATGTGGCCTGGGAGTACTTCAGCGGGGCTCAGCTGAGCACAGGTCACGTAACATAGTCATGACATCACTGGCCTGTGGGAAGCTGTGTGAAGGCAGTGGCGTGACTGCAAGTGCCACTGCCTTCTCAAACAGCTGATAGGCCATTAATATCAGATTGGCGGGAGTTCAACTCCTGGCTCCCCCGCCGATCAGCAGTTCGAAGAGGTTGCAGTGCTCTGTGATCTGTGGTGACTTCCTAGGCCAGTGACGTCATTATACATTGGTCATGTGGCCTAGGTGCAGCTCAGTCCCAATCTAGTGCTGTCCTTGGTAAGAATGAGGAGGCACCAGTTCTCCAGTTCTCCTCTTCAAGCAGCTGATCGGTCAGGGTGCTCGGTGTCGGACCCCCACCAATCTGATATTGATGACCTATACAGAGGATAGGCCATCAATATTATATTCCCGTATAACCACTTTAAAGAGGTTGTCCGGGCTTTTACTACTGATGACCTATCCTCAGGATGGGTCATCAATATCAGATCGGCAGGGGATTCAACACCCGGCACCCCCGACGATCAACAGTTTGAGGAGATGGTACATGCAGTGCGCATGTGCCGTCTCCCTTCCTGCTCTACACTGTATGTCTATGAGACAGCAGAGGTGAACAGGAAAAGAGATGGGCAACCCCTCTAATGCGTATTCTTGCCCCATACCACTCAGAACTGAAGACCATATGCATAAGTCCCAATGGTGTTGAATCTTGCATGAGGAAAACATTACAAATAATGTTAGTAATACCATTTGTTTCTACCATGACCGGTATCTACTATGTTTTTGCCATCCTGGAATAATAATTATTTTTTATACGTAGAGTGCCAGGGATCAAGAAAGCAATTGACACTCTGTAAGTCACACCTTGTAACACAGAGAACATTTTGTAATTAGGTTCTGAATCACAACTTGATTACAAAATGTTCTGCCTGTCGGGCTATTTTGTAGTAAATTAATGCTCAGTATACAGATGACTGGGTTCATAGGAAACTGGATTGCTTCGTGAACATTAAAACTATGTACATACCAAACCTTGGCCTGTTGGTAATGATTTAGGTGCTTACTTTTTCCGAACATTATAATAAAGGTCCTCATGCAGGATTGATGAAAAAGTGATTTCCATGATTTTGGTAATTCCATTTTATACACATAAACTTGTAATGTGTGCAAAGATATATAAATGTACAGCTTATAGTGGTATAACCTATTAAAAAAAAATTGGTGTCATGTTTTCACTAGGTTCTAGGTTTTACAGGAGAAGAAAACCACAGCATTTTACACTGATCATCTTTGTAAAAAAAATCTAGCTGCGGCTAGCAAGTTTGTACATAGGCTGTAAATATGAATGAGTTATCTACATTACAACTTATGATGGTCTCAATATGCAATGAACGGAAGGTACAAATGTCTCTTAGGGGGCATCATACCTGCAGCTTCCAGTTACGATGCTTTCAGGCAGCCATTGGAGCCTCTTACAGCCGACTAGAATCACTGTTCCACTTGAGTTCAAGAAGTTGTAGCACTGCTTACTAGTTAGATGTGATTTTACTTTACAGTCTGTTTTCACATCAGCTTCCAGTGTATATTTTGTATCCTGCAATAGACAAGCAGAACAAAATGAAAGATCAATACAGCCAGATAAAGAGCAGTCTATTCAAGGGACATCCACATGATCCTTGTTGTCTCCTCCACTCCATCATCAGTCATCCATAACAGAATGTGTGGTCAGGAAACAATACAGGCCCAGTAATCCGCTAGTGTCCCAACTGAACTCACACCTGGCCACGTTGCTGCCATACCACTTACCAGTTGATTCCACTGCCTTTAGGCAATTGATGGCATGTGCTCATCCTTGATGGAGCATACCTCGTTGCTATCATTTCTCAAGCAGTTCTAAAAAGCCACCCCTGCCTTGTACTCTCACATGATGGAGAACAAAGGTGAGTAATTAGGGTGTGGCTATCTAATTAGAAGAAGTTAAATAGCCAGTCTTGAGGGCAGTTCAGTCCTTTGAATCCAGAGGGGAAAAAAAGCAGACTGGTTTGAGAGTTGCATTTACTCAAGCAGAGACACAACGCAAGTTTGTGAGCGTTCGCGTGTTTGATTTTTCACTGTGTGTTTGAATTAAGTGTGTGACTTTAGATTACGTGACTTCAGATTCAGGGACTTTAACCCTTAGACTCCCAGCACCGTACATGTACGGTGCTGGAAGCCGGGACCCAAGTCCCAGCACCGTACTACTAGTACGGTAGTACGGAGCTCTGATCGGGCGGGCGCAGGAGCTGTGCTCGCCCGATGAGCTGCAGGGGTCCGGCAGTGGCCGATAGCCGGACCCCTGCTGTATGCACCAGCATCGGTGAAAACACCGATGCCGGTGCATTAACCCTGTGCGATGTCGGCGCTGGGAGCAAGAGCCCATCGGGTCCCAGCGCTGCTGTGACGGGGACCCGATGGCAGGGAAGGCAGCCCGATGCCTTCCTTAGGCATCGGGCTGCCTTCTACGGAAGCCTGTGAGATCCAGCCCCCTGGATCTCACAGGCAGGAAGCTGTAAGTCTATTACACTGTGTAATACACTTACAGCCAATGCATTACAATACATAAGTATTGTAATGCATTGTGCAGGGGATCAGACCCCCAAAAGTTGAAGTCCCAGACTGGGACAAAAAAATAAAGTAAAAAAAGAAGTTAAAAAAATAAAGTTTAACAAAAAAAATAAAAGTTTCAAGTAAAAAAAAAAAAAAGCGTCATTTTCCCAAAATAAAGTTAAAAAAATTTGTAAAAAATAGGGAAAAAAAGAAAAGCAGGCATATTAGGTATCGCCGCGTCCGTATCGACCGGCTCTATAAAAATATCACATGACCCACCCCGCTAGGTAAACGCCGTAAAAATAAAAAATAAAAACAATGCAAAAAAAGCCATTTTCTGATCACCTTGTCTCACAAAAAGTGTAATACCAAGCGATGAAAAAGACGTATTACTCCTAAAATGGTACCAATCAAACCGTCATCTCGTCCCGCAAAAAATGAGACCCTACCTGAGACAAACTAAAAAAATAAATGACTTTCAGAAAATGGCAGCACAAAAAAAGATTTTATTCTGTTCAAAAATTAAAATTTTTTTAAAAGACTATGCCAAAACAGCCATTTTTTTCCCTCTTGCCTCACAAAAAGTGTAATAGCAGGCGATCAAAAAGGCGTATTTACCCCAAAATGGTACCAATCAAACCGTCATCTCGTCCCGCAAAAAATTAGACCCTACCTGAGACAATCGCCCAAAAAATAAAAAAAATATGGCTCTCAGAAAATGGCAACACAAAAAAGATTTTATTCTGTTCAAAAATGTATCTAATGTGTAAAACGTAACAAAAATTAAAATGTTAGACAGAGCAACCTGCTCTATAAAAATATCACATGATTTGCCCCTTCGGGTGAATGCTGTAAATAAAATTAAAAAAAACTATGTCAAAACAGCTATTTTTTTCACCTTGACTCACAAAAAGTGTAATAGCAGGCGATCAAAAAGTCTTATGTACCCCAAAATGGTACCAATGAAAACTTCACCTCATCCCGCAAAAAATGAGCCCCCACATAAGACAATAACTCAAAAAAATTAAAATCAATGGCTCCCGCAAACCAATCCATCAAAATCTGTGCTGCAAAATCCATATGGCACTCCTTCTGTTCTGAGTCCTGCCATGTGCCCCCACAGCAGTTTACCACCACATATGGGGTGTTGCCGTATTCAGGAGAAAATGGGTAACAAATTATGGGGTGCTTTTCTCCTCCCCTTGTGAAAATGAAAAATTTGGGGCTAAAGCAACATTTTATTGGAAGAAATGAAACTTTTCATTTTCACAGCCAAGTGTTTCCAAATTCCGTAAATTCTGTAAAAGGGGGTCAAAGTGGTCAGTACCCCCCTTAATATATTCTTTAAAGGGTGTAATTTCCAAAATGGGGTCACTTTATGAGGATTTCCACTGTAGGGGTACGTCAGGGTCTCTCAATTACAAAATGGTGCCTAAAAACCATTCTAGCAAAATCTGCCTCCAAAATCCATATGGCGCTCCTTTCCTTCTGACCACTGCCACAAACCCATAGGTGAGACGTTTACCACCACATATGGGGTATTTCTGTAAACTGCAGAATCAGAGCAATGTATATTGAAGTTTAGTTTGCTGTTAACCCTTGCTGTGTTGCAAGAAAAAAATTATTAATGTGAATAATCTACCAAAAAATTTAAATTTTGAAATTTCACCCCCCTTTTCCTTTAATTCTTGTGGAACACCTCAAGGGTTAATAAAGTTTGTAACATCAGTTTTTTGTAATTTGAGGGGTGTAGTTTCTAAAATGGGGTCATTTATTAGTGTTTTTCATTAGGTAAGCCTCCCAAAATCACTTTATAACTGAATTGGTGCTCAAAAAAAGGTTTTGGAAATTTTGATGAAAATTTAAAAAATGGCTTCTAAACTTCTAAGGCAGGGGTGCACAACCTGCGGCCCTTGATACCATTCTGTGCGGCCCCCAGCCAAATGGTATCAGACACATATGTCTATATCTTGTGGCTGCTCACATGTATTTTTCATGTATTTCTCCCATTAGATGGGAATCCTGGGACTTAAACAAGACATTAATGGTATATACTGTATATTCAATAAGCCATAATTACAGTATTTCAGTTATTAATACCCCTTAAAATTTTATTTTCGGCCCTTGTCATTGGTTCAGTCTGGCTATGCGGCCCCGAACCAGAAAACGTCGTGCACCCCTGTTCTAAGGTTTCTCACGTCCAAAAAAAGAAAAATGACATTTATAAAATGATGCCAACATAAAGTAGACATATGGGGAATGTAAAATAATAACTATTTTTGGAGGTATTACTATGTAGTTTGAAAGTAGAGAAATTGAAATTTTGAAATTTGCTAATTTTTCCAAATTTTTGCTAAATTTGCTATTTTTTTATAAATAAAAATGAAATATTTTGCCACAAATTTACTACTGTCATGAAGCACAATATGTGACGAGAAAACAGTCTCAGAATGGCCTGGATAAGTAAAAGCGTTCCAAAGTTATTACCACATAAAGTGACACATGTCAGATTTGCAAAAATCGGCCTGGGATTTAAGGTGAAAAGTGGCTCGGTACTGAAAGGGTTAAGAGGGGACTACAGTAAGTTGGTTTCATATCACTGCTTTGTATTTTTTTCTCTTTTTTTGTGTAATCCCCATTAGTATGTGTTCCATTATTGACAGCGCAGTCCAGTGCACATCTTGTCTGATGTATGCAGTCCTGAAACAGCCATTTAAGGGTGCATATCTTTGTTCAAAATGTGAGCAAATTGCCCGTTTGGAATCGCACATCGTGTATCTAACCGGGCGAATTTCAACACTGAGAAGCGCTGACAATTTGGAAAAGAGATTTCTGCTCACTGAGCAAGCACTCTATGGGGTAGATGTGGGGGAGGGTGGTAGTGAGGAGGCTCAGGAAAGTGAGGTAGCAAGCTGGGTAACAGAAAGCGGGGTAGAGGGAAAAGTGCCAGGGAGGCTAGCCCTGATCTGACACACCCCAACAAGTTTGCAAGTTTGGCAGATGAGGGGGATGCCAGGTAGTGTTTTCCGAAATACTGCCTGTACCACGAGCCACACAAGAAAGGCAGCGGGAGATTAGGGAGGTAAACAAGTGGCTCAAGAACTGGTGTAGGAAGGAGGGGTTTGGGTTCCTGGTGAAGTGGGCCGACCGCTGTCGGCTACAGGCTCTACCGTAGGGATGGGCTGCACCTCAATGGGGAAGGGGTAGCTGTTTTGGGGGAGAAGATGGCTAGAAGGCTGGAGGAGTGTTTAAACTAGGGACTGGGGGGGAGGGTAACTACATTATAGATGGGGAAGATAGTGCAGATAGAGACCTGGGGCAAGGTAATAGAACTGGGGGAGGAATGGAAGGAGGAACTAGAACAGTGCAGAAGGAAAGGTGTAGGGGAAAAAATATACATAAACCTCTTAATTGTATGTACACTAATGCCAGAAGCCTGACTAATAAAACTGGTGAACTGGAATTAGTGATGTGTGAGGAGGACTATGACATAGTGGGAATAACTGAGACATGGCCGGATGATACCTTTGACTGGGCAGTTAACGTACAGGGTTACAGTCTGTTTAGAAAGGATCGTCAAAACCAGAGAGGGGGAGGGGTCTGCTTTTATGTAAAGTCCTGTCTAAAGCCCACACTCCGGGAAGATATAAGTGAGGGACATGAACATGTGGAATCACTGTGGGTAGAAATAAATGGAGCCATAAACAATGATAAAATACTAATAGGACTTTATTATAAACCACCTAATATACCAGAGTCCACAGAAAATCTACTTCTAAACGAAATAGACGAGTCGGCAAATCATAATGAGGTCGTTATTAAAGGGGGTTTTCAACTACCCAGATATAGACTGGGAAACTGAAACCTGTATATCTCATAAAGGAAACAGGTTCTTGGCAATAACCAAAGACAATTACCTTTCCCAACTGGTTCAGGACCCGACTAGAGGTATGGCCATACTGGACTTAGTATTAACCAATAGACCTGACAGAACAACAGGTGTGCAGGTTGGGGGACACCTGGGAAATAGTGACCATAATATAATAACCTTCCAATTGTCATTCAAAAGAGTGTTTCTTCAGGGAGGAACAAAAATACCAAACTTCGAAAAAGCAAAATTTAGCCAACTAATAGAGGCCATAGGCCTAACTAACTGGGACAAAGTCCTCAAAAATAAAACTACAGCCACAAAATGGGATATTTTTAAAAGCATCCTAATATCTAATTGTGAGAGGTACATACCTTATGGGAATAAAAGGGTAAGAAACAAGAAAAAAACAATGTGGATAAGCAAGCAAGGAAGCATTGAAAAACTATAAGGAAAAAATAGAATATGCAAAAGACAAATAAAAGCAGCCAAACTAGAGACCGAGAGATTAATCGCCAAAGAGGGTAAAACTAACCCTAAAATGTTCTTCAATTATATAAATGGTAAAAAGTATAAATCTGAAGGTGTTAGCCCTTTACAGAGTAATGAGGGGGGAGTTGCAGAGAGCGATGAGGAGAAAGCAAAGCTATTAAATATTTTTTATACACTGTATTCACTGAGGAAAATAAGCTGTCAGATGAAAAGCAGAATATAAAAGTAAATTCTCCATTAAAAGTGCCCTGTCTGACCCAGGAAGAAGTACAGCGGCGTCTTAAAAAGATTAAAATAGACAAATCGCCAGGACCAGATGGCATACACCCCCGTATCCTAAGAGAATTAAGTAATGTCATCGTCAGACCCTTATTTCTGATATTTAAGGACTCTATACTGATAGGGAGTTTTCCACAGGATTGGCGCATAGCAAATGTGGTGCCAATATTCAAAAAGGGTCCAAAAAAAGAGCCCGGAAACTATAGGCCGGCAAGTTTAACATCTGTTGTGGGTAAACTGTTTGAAGGTTTTCTAAGAGATGCTATCTTGGCGTACCTCAATGAAAATAAGCAAATAACTCCATATCAGCATGGCTTCATGAGGGATTGGTCATGTCAAACTAATTTAATCAGTTTCTATGAGGAGGTAAGTTCTAGACTTGATTGCGGCGAATCAATGGATGTCGTATATCTGGACTTCTCCAAAGCATTTGACATGGTACCACATAAAAGTTTAGTATATAAAATGAGAATGCTTGACTTGGGAGAAAATGTCTGTATGTGGGTAAGTAACTGGCTCAGTGATAGAAAACAGAGGGTGGTTATTAACGGCACATACTCAGATTGGGTCACTGCCACTAGTGGGGTACCACAGTGGTCAGTGTTGGGACCTATTCTCTTCAATATATTTATCAATGATCTTGTAGAAGGCTTGCACAGTAAAATATCAATTTTTGCAGATGACACTAAACTGTGTAAAGTAATTAACACAGAAGAGGACAGTACACTGCTACAGATGGATCTGGATAGACTGGAGGCTTGGGAGAGAAGTGGCAGATGAGGTTTAACACTGACAAATGTAAGTTTATGCATATGGGAAGGAATAATGCAAGTCACCAGTACATACTAAATGGTAAAACATTGGGTAACTCTGACATGGAACAGGACCTAGGAATTTTAGTAAACAGCAAACTAAGCTGTAGAAACCAGTGTCAGACAGCTGCTGCCAAGGCCAGTAAGATAATGGGTTGCATCAAAAGAGGCATAGATGCCCGTGATGAGAATATAGTCCTGCCACTTTGCAAATCACTAGTCAGACAACCCATGGAGTACTGTGTACAGTTCTGGGCTCCTGTGAACAAAACAGACATAGCAGAGCTAGAGAGGGTTCAGAGGAGGGAAAATAAAGTAATAACTGGAATGGGTGGACTACAGTACCTAGAAAGATTATCAAAATTATGGTTATTTACTTTAGAAAAAAGACGACTCAGGGGAGATCTAATAACCATGTATAAATATATCAGGGGTCAGTACAGGGATCTCTCCCATGATCTATTTATCCCCAGGACTATGACCGTGATGAGGGGACATCCTCTGCGTCTGGAGGAAAGAAGGTTTGTACAAAAACATAGAAGAGGATTCTTTATGGTAAGAGCAATAAGACTATGAAACTCTCTACCTGAGGAGGTGGTGATGGTAAGTTCACTAAAAAAGTTCAAGAGGGGCCTGGATGTATTTCTGGAGGGTAATAATATTACAGGTTATAGTTACTAGAGATGGGTCGTTGATCCAGGGAGTAATTCTGATCGCCTAATTGGAGTCGGGAAGGATTTTTTTCCCCTAAAGTGGGGAAAATTGGCTTCTACCTCACACAGGTTTTTTGCCTTCCTCTGGATCAACTTGCAGGATAACAGACCAAACTGGATGGACAGATATCTTTTTTTGGCCATAAACTATGTTACTATGTAAAGATTGCTCCTTGGATCTGTCATTGTGCGGCAGGGTGCAAGCCACCATTGACATTGTAGAGCAGTAATTATCACCAGGGACATGTCTTTCATAGACCACTGGGTCACTGTTTTACACAATGGTAGCGACAGTGCACCACTCCAACAAGGCCAGGGGCTACTGACACCAGGTGCAGGTCTGATTTTGACACCAGGCGCTTATCCACATCCTCCTCAATGGACATTTTCCCGTCCCAAACAAAAACAGGGCAGAATGTTTTTTCCACTCCTCCACCCTCTTTTCATATGTGGAAGCTGAAGCGTTGCCATGTTGCCTTTCAACTGATGAGTCTGGGCAAGAGAGGCCGCACAGCAGATCAGTAGCTGTTCATTAAAGGGGTTCTCCGGGAATTAAGAAAATGAAAAATACGCAAATATTACTTTATTATAAATATATTCCCAAATACCTTTCATTAGTTATGATGGATTGTTTTTTCTAGGGAGCAATGATTAAGAGAAACAAAATAGCCGCCGTCCTGTTAGTACACACATAAACCTGTCCTAATCACACAGGAGGACAAGTTACTTCACAACACTGAGGTAAAGAGCCGCCTCATCCTCCTCTCTGCTCTGCTTGTCAGGGATTATGATTCTGAATACAGTTTAATATGATATTTAGCTGAATCTTTGTGGGAATGGAGTTCATGAAGAGACATGAAGTACAGAGAGGACGGACAGGACAGACTGTGGTAATGGAGACTGCATAGAAGTGCTGCTGCTTATTACCCACATCTATTCATGAACTCCATTCCTACAGAGACTCAGCTAAAGATCTTATCAGCTATATTCGGGATCATAATCCCTGACAAGTAGGATAGAAGGATGAGGCAGCTCTTTACCTCAGTGTTGTGAAGTAACTTGTCCTGCAGTGTGATTAGGACAGGTTTTGTGTGTACTAATAGGACAGCTGCCATTTTGTTTCTACTAATGATTGCTCCCCAGACAGAATAAACCATTATAACTAATGAAAGGTAATTGGGAATATATTTATAATGACGTAATATTTAAGTATTTTCATTTTCTTAATTCCCGGAGAACCCCTTTAAGCAGCTAATGTCCTCCTGGATAATCTCCCTGCCAACTATAACTGGCCAACATAATCAGTGACAATCAGTGGCTGTGCTGCATTTGGGGAATATAACACATGCTCCTTGTCTTCCATGCCATAACTTTGGTGGTGCAACATTTTTAAAATGGACTGCAGCTTGTCAGAAGTGCTGATCATGTTCAGGAGAGCATGTGTGCATTTCAGCCATTCTTATGTAGCTAAGAACACCCTCCTAAACTTGCAGCAACAGAACAGCCAGACTTTGCAATTCTTGATCTGCAACCTTGCATCTGCTGGACCGTTCCTAAAAGCAGTGTAAAGTGGTCACTGGTTACATCATTGACCACAGCAGGGAGCACGGGTTATTTTGACCTCAGGCAGTGACAGCTCACCAGAGAAGTGTGTTGCATAATCAGGCCCTTTCACCACCAGATTTTTGAGCAGGGACAGCAGCGGCTTCAACTATATCATCCACCAGATATTTATATTAGAGCAAACGCTCACATTAATGCAACAAGGAATGGTGGAAGAACACTTCTACATCTCACTCACTGCCATGTGGTTGTTTGGGACCCACACGTGCAGGAACAAGTGAAGGAGGATGAGGGGGAGTTGGAGGTGGAGGGAGACATGGAGTTTTCACAGGCACAGCTAATGGTCATGATGAGAATGCTGGCTCTGACCACAACCAACCACGGCAGTGCGAGTCCAAGAATGAAATATCTTTGGGTACCTTAGTGAGCATGGCAAACTGCATGCTTCATTGCTTACTTGCTAACAAGTCAATCATTAGCTAAAAGGAATGGGATGACTATTGTAAAGCCACGTTTTGGGGGGGAAGGGTTGGGGATTTGTACCCAATTCCGAAAGAGAGGCAAAATTGTCAAGATATGCTCTCCGCTATATCTGATACATCAATCTGACACACATCAGCAAATGGATATGCTCCACCTAAAATACCAAGTTCAGTTGTATATGGACTGTGAGCCCTCTGTAGAGACCTACTGCACAGGCAAAGACTGAAGTAAGCGCATATATAAAGAAGCAGCTGATTAGTAATTGGACACAGCCATGCAGCAGCTCACAGAGCAGGAGAAGATTTAGGCTAGGGCTACACGGCGACAGTTGTTGCACGACAGCCGTCGCAGCCCGATCCCGGAGTAGCGGGGATCTCATACAGATGAATGGGATGCTGCGGCAACATGGATGGATTTCTTGCGACTGCCGCAGCATCCCATTCATCTGTATGGGATCCCCGCTACTCCGGGATCGGGCTGCGACGGCTGTCGTGCGACAACTGTCGCCGTGTAGCCCTAGCTTTAGGGTAGATTCACATTTGTGTTACATGCATCCAGCAGGCAGAAAACTGCCTGCTGGAATTCACCAGATCCAGCGTAGCCCGATATTTGCCGTTCACCACTGGACCCCACTGACTATAATGGGATCTGGAAGTTTCCGCCGATCCCCTCTGGATCCCATTACAGTTAGTGGGGTCTGGCGGTGAACACCAGTATCTGGATTTTCACACACCTCCAGATGGTGCCACTGACTAGATCTATCGCTACTGACAGTGCAGAATGGCAATTAATCACCAGTGATGCTATTGCTGCTGTCTGCCTGTCCACCATGTTCCATACTGTACCTCTACACAACCACTCATCTACTGCCTTGTTTGTCATGTTTGATACTGTGCTGCTGCCTCTACTACTACCCCTACACAGCCGCACATCTTCTGCCTTGTCCATCATGTTCCAAAATTTGCTGCCATTGGCAGATTATAATATGAGCGGTTTGGGAGGCTGCAAGGGAGTGTTCTTGGCGGCCTGCAGTCACTATGCAAGTTCTGAGGAGGCATGTGAAGTTTGTTTTCAGTGACACACAGCCACCATATGTGCTTTGCAGGGTGCACTAACTTAGGAAGAAGGGGTTCATATGCAGTGCGGTCTGTTTCCAGTTGTCACACTGGCTCAGAGCCGTCTCTCCACTGAGGATACATTGATAGTGGATTGGTGTATATACGTACACTTCTTTATTTGTGTGTGCTTGTGTCATCCTGTGTATATGTATATACTGTATATGAAATGTATGTATATATAAGTATGCCCTTCTGTATGTAGGTATAGTGTAACTATGCCATTGTGTATATATATATATATATATATATATATATATATATATGTGTGTGTGAAATGTATGTATCTATGAGAGTGCCTCTAAATGTGTACGTACAGTTGTGTCCAGAAAGTGACACAATCTTTATTATTTTGGCTTGGCAGGTCACCACATTGGATTTAAAATGAACCAACTGAGATGCAATTGAAGTGTAGACTTTCAGGTTTATTTCAAGGTGTTAAACAAAAATATCCTATGAAACATTTACAAATTGCAGCTTTTTTTCTACAAAGCCTCCTCATTTCAGGGGCTCAAAAGTAATTGGACAAATTACCATAAATAAAATGTTCATTTTTAATACTTTGAAGAGAATCCTTTGCAGGCCATGACTGTCTGAAGTGTGGAACCCATGGACATCACCAAACGCTGGGTTTCCTCCTTTGTGATGCTTTGCCAGGTCTTTACTGCACGTCTTCAGTCGTTGCTTGTTTGTGGGTCTTTCTGCCACAAGATTTGTCTTAAGTCAGTGAAAAGCATGCTTGATCGGGATGAGATCTGGTGATTGACTCAGCAATTGCAGAATATTCCACTTCTTTGCCTTAAAGGGGTTGTCTCACTTCAGTAAGTGGCTTACTAATGTAATGTGATTGTCCATATTGCTTCCTTTGCTGGATAGATTCATTTTTCCATCACATTATACACTGCTCGTTTCCATGGTTATGACCAGCCTGCAATCCATCAGTGGCTGTCATGCTTGTACACTATAGGAAAAAGTGCCGGCCTCTCTGGTGGCTAGGACCGTGGGAGCGCACATAGGATAGTGCTTTTTAATAATATGCAAGCACAAACACCACTGGATTGCAGGATGGTCATAACCATGGACACGAGCAGTGTATAATGTGATGGAAAAATTAATCTAGCCAGCAAAGGAGGTGATATGGACAATCACAATACATTAGTTAAGTGGTTTGTAGTAACTTTCTCAACATGGTGAATGCCATTTGCTAAAGTGAGACAACCCCTTTAAACTCCTGGGTTGCTTTCGCAGTATGTTTGAGTCATTGTCCATCTGGACTGTGAAACACCATTCAGTCGACCTTGCTGCATTTGGTTGAATCTGAGCAGAAAGTATATCCCTATACACTTCAGAATTCATCCAGCTGCTTCTCTTCAGTCACATCATTAATAAACACTATTGACCAGTGTCATTGGAAGCCATGCATGCCCATGTCACCTCACTGCCTGTACTATGTTTTACAGAGGATGTGATGTGCTTTGGATCATGAGTTGTTCCAAGCCATCTCCATACGTTCTTCTGCCCATCATTCTAGTACAGGTTGATCTTAGTTTCATCTGTCCAAAGAATGCTCTTCCAGAACTGGGCTGGCTTCTTGAGATGTTTTTCGGTAAAGTCTAATCTGACCTTTCTATTTGTGAGACTGATTAATGGTTTGCATCATGTGGTGAACCCTCTGTATTTGCTCTCATGAAGTCTTCTCTTTATGATGAACTTAGATACTGATACATCTACAACCCCTGGCAAAAATTATGGATTTTTGCCAGGGGTGGACTGAGGATGTTCCTTCAGTTGTTTAATTTTGTTGAAAAAAAACAGATCACAGACATGACAAAAAACTAAAGGCATTTCAAATGGCAACTTTCTGGCTTTAAGAAATACTAAAAGAAATCAAGAAAAATAATTGTGGTAGCCAGTAACAATTACATTTTTAGAACAAGCACAGGGAATAAATTATGGAATCACTCAATTCTGAGGAAAAATTATGGAATCATGAAAAACAAACAAAATAACACTCCAACACATTACTAGTGCTTTGTTGCACCACCTCTGGCTTTTATAACTGCTTGCAGTCTCAGGCATTGACTTAATGAGTGACAAACAGTACTCTTCATCAATCTGGCTCCAGCTTTCTCTGATTGCTGTTGCCAGATCATCTTTGCAGGTTGGAGCCTTGTCATGGACCATTTTCTTTAACTTCCACCACAGATTTTCAATTGGATTGAGATCCGGACTGTTTGCATGTAAGGTGGTGAAACAGCCTGCATTTTGTGAATGCACCTGTTCCTGTAATTATAGTTGTTATTAAACTGACATTTCATTTTTGGCCACAAGATGTCACTGTTTACCACAGGAAAGACTATAGCTCCCTGGAGCAATGATCAAGAGATCCTGTTCGGCAGAGGTGGAGCTTCAGACTGGAGAAGTGTGTGGCAGCCATCTTGAGAGTGTGCTGCAAAGAGGCAGCGGAGAAGGAACTACTGTCTGTGTTTCCTAGTGTGATCTACAAGTGAGACTATTCCCTAAGGGAGCAAGACTCTGCAAGGAGATCTGGAACAGAGACTGTTGCAATATTACAGACTAGAAGAACTACCATCAGGAGCCCTGCTGAGAGGACAAGTGGAAGCGTCAGTGGAAGCGTCAGTGAGACTGCGTGGTTGCCGGATGAGATCCTCTGATCAGATACTTCTGAAGTTTAAGGTACCCAACGGACCCAGGTCAGTGAAAGAACTGAGGCCCACTGTGCAGACACAGTGGGTAACCGTGCACACACCGCATTATGTTATTGGCGCCAATTCAGTAGCTACTGGGTAAAAGCCTGAAGATTAGACAGGTGGTTTGCAGGCTACAAGCTACCTTGCTACAGAAGTGGGGTTTACCATGGCAAACAACTGGTTATACTCTTTCTGAGGTTTAGTGTTGATTGGTTAAGTTTGTAAGCGTTTGTGTTATACCGCCGGCGCTCCTGAACCACACTTACAGAATTGTTCGTGGAGATTAGGGTATTAAAAGGTATAGCTGCTGGGTTACTATAACCTGCAGATAGGCAAAACTGTGGAGAAGCCTGGGCGCACACTGATAGAGCACCGTGCTGTGTAACACAAGTGTCTCAGCCTCTAGCTGAGTGTATGTATATATGCTTGGGGTATTTCCTTCCCACTAACGTTAAATACTTAGTAAAATCTTGTTTTTGTCAATCTGAATTGGAGTCTCCTTCCTTGTCTGTGACTTCGCTGTACCCTCGGGAGCCCACCCCGGTACACGACTTACATGTAGGCCATGACATTGACCTTATGTGTCTTTCTTCCAGGAATGTTTTCACAGTTTTTGTTCTATGGCAAGATGCATTATCATCTTGAAAAATGATTTCATTATCCCCAAACATCCTTTCGATAGATGGGATAAGAAAAGTGTCCAAAATGTCAATATAAATCTGTGCATTTATTGAAGATGTAATGACAGCCATCTCCCCAGTGCTTTTACCTGACATGCAGCCCTATATCATCAATGACTGTGGAAATTTGCATGTTTTCTTCAGACAGTCGTCTGCATAAATCTCTTTGGAACGGCACCAAACAAAAGTTCCAGCATCATCACCTTGCCCAATGCAGATTGGAGATTCATCACTGAATATGACTTTCATCCAGTCATCCACAGTCCACGATTGCCTTTCCTTAGCCAATTGTAACCTTGTTTTTTCTGTTTAGGTGTTAGTGCTGGCTTTCTTTTAGCTTTTCTGTATGTAAATCCCATTTCCTTTCTTACAGTTCGTTCATAGACGTTGACTCCAGTTTCCTCCCAATTGTTTTGTTGTACATTTTCTGTTTTCAAGGCATATTGCTTTAAGTTTTCTGTCTTGACGCTTTGATGTCTTCCTTGGTCTACCAGTATGCTTGCCTTTAACCACCTTCCCATGTTGTTTGTACTTGGTCCAGGTTTTAGACACAGCTGACTGTGAATAACCAACATCTTGTGCAAGACTGCGTGATGATTTACCCTCTTTAAGGAGTTTGATAATCCTCTCCTTTTTTTCAATTGACATCTCTGGTGTTGGAGCCATGATTCATGTCAGTCCACTTGTTGCAGCAGCTCTCCAAGGTGTGATTAGGGTTGCAACGGTATGAAATTTTCATGGTATGATAACCATCTCAGTAAATACCGCGGTATTACGGTTATCATGGTATCACAGTTTGTTACATATATTATTAAAAGATACACTAATCCTCGGACCTCAGATCGGCCCACAGTGCCCCCTTCAGACCTCAGATCGGCCCACAGTGCCCCCTTCAGACCTCAGATCGGCCCACAGTGCCCCCTTCAGACCTCAGATCGGCCCACAGTGCCCCCTTCAGACCTCAGATCGGCCCACAGTGCCCCCTTCAGACCTCAGATCGGCCCACAGTGCCCCCTTCAGACCTTCAGATCGGCCCACAGTGCCCCCTTCAGACCTCAGATCGGCCCACAGTGCCCCCTTCAGACCTCAGATCGGCCCACAGTGCCCCCTTCAGACCTCAGATCGGCCCACAGTGCCCCCTTCAGACCTCAGATCAGCCCCAGTGCCCCCTTCAGACCTCAAATCGGCCCACTGTGCCCCCATCAGCCCACTGTGCCGCCATCAGCCCACTGTGGCCACCATCTGAATAAAATAAAAAAATCACTTACCTGTCCTGCGCTGTGGCTCCTCTCCGGTGTCTGACGCTCCTTAGTCTCCCGTAGCTGCTCCTTAGTCTCAGGTCCTGACGCTGTACCCGGTCAGGACAGTACAGCGCGACCCGGAAAAGAGGAGGAGTGCTGGACACCGAAGCGGAGCCGCGGCGCAGGACGGGTAAGTGGTTTTTTAATTTTATCTTCTCCATGTCCTCTGATACTAGGCTGCGCAGTAGCGCAGCCTAGTATCAGTAATGCGGTCGGGTCCAGGCGCAAATGGCGACAAGACTAAAAAGTCTTGTCGCCATTTACCTTTTACCGGTAATAAGCAAATGCCCACGGTTTGATAACCGTGCATTTCATTACCATGGTATATCGTGGAACCGGTTACCGCTGCAACCCTAGGTGTGATCACTCCTTTTTACCTGGATACTAACGAGCAGATTTAATCTGAAGCAGGTGTTATTGTTTGTAATGAAAATTTGCAGGGTGATTCCATAATTTATTCCCTGTGCTTGTTCTAAAAATGTAACTGTTACCGGCTAACACAATTATTTTTCTTGATTTCTTTTAGTATTTCGTAAAGCCAGAAAGTTGCCATTTGAAATGCCTTTAGTTTTTTGTCATGTTACCTGCGCCGTGTGTCCTTCATTCGGCGCAGGCGCAGTGAGTGCCACAGGCTGCTGGGCTCCCGGCTTCCTCACTGCGCCTGCGCCGAATGAAGGACACACGGCACAGGTGCAGGATTTGCAGCACGGACAGGTCCATCACAAGCAAGGAGGCGTAAATAATGGTGGGGAAACGGCGCTTACTAGGTGCAGGGTTACCGCCCCTTGCACCTAGTAAGGTTAATTTACATATCACAAAAGTTTATTTTTTACAAAAACGAGGACAGCAATGCGAAAATAACAGATTGGGCATCAGGTGACATTTGCACATTGCAAATGTCATCCTGTTTTATATGCTCAAAGCAGATGACAGAAACCCTTTAAAGCCAGAAAGTTGCCATTTGAAATGCCTTTAGTTTTTTGTCATGTCTGTGATCTGTTTTTTTCTACAAAATTAAACAACTGAAGGAACATCCTCAGAGACTGGTGATTCCAGGGGTTGTACTTCCTGGAGAGTGTTCTTCACTTGGGTGGATGTTGTGAAGGTTTTTCCTCATCATGGAAAACATTCTGCAATCATCAACCACTGTTGTCTTCCTTGGACGTCCAGGCCTTTTTGAGTTCCCGAACTTATCAGTGCACTAGTTTTTTTTTACCAAACAGTTGATTTGACCACTCCTAACATTTCCGCTGTCTCTCTGATGGATTTCTCCTTTTTTTTAGCCTAATGATGGTTTGTTTTACTTCCATTGAGAGCTCCTTTGACCGCATGTTGTTGACCACATGAAGCAACCGCTTCCAAATGCAAATGCCACATCTTGAATCAGATCCAGACCTTTTACCTGCTTAATTGATAATGGATTAACAAGAGAATAACCCATGCAGCCCATTAAATAGCTTTTGAGATTATTGTCCAATTACCTTTGGTCCCTTGAAAAATAAGAAGCTAAATAATAAAGAGTTGTAATTCCTAAACTCTTCTTCCACTTAGGATGTGAATTCCCTCAAATTACAGCTAAGAGTCTGCACTTTATACCTATATTAATTATACAACCGTATCTTGAATATGTTTTGGTAAATAACTAACATGCCAAAACTTGTGTCACTGTCCAAATATTTCTGGACCTAACTGTATATGTAAAAGTGTACTTATGGCCAGTTTAGGACAAGCTTATTGAGGGCACATTTATGCACTAGTATTAAAGGGGTATTACAGCTACATTAAGTTATAGATAAGTATTAGATCGATGGCGGTCCCAACGCTGGGATCCCCACCGATCACAAGAACAGGGGCCCCATACCCCCTTGAAATGAACGGAGCGGCTGCACGCATACCTGACCAGCCAGAGTATTTTTCCAACCACTTCCAGTATCACGTTCGGATCCTTCCTGGCTTCAGCAGCCATGTGCTGTACACTGCTGAGACCAGCGAGAGACTGCATGGTGACATGTGGGCGGAACGTCACCGCAGCAACCAGGAAAACCACGGCTACAGTCAGGGGCATAGCTAAAGGCTCATGGGCCCTGGTGCAACAGTTCTGTTTGGGCCCCCCTTCCCTCATGTTTTGTGGCCAGGGGCAGGTGAGCACATAACCTTCCTGCTGCCTGAGGAAAAAACTGAAACGCCTCCCCCCCTCCCCATGCCAAATTCATGACCTAATCCCTTCCTTCCAGCCAGAGGTGGAGGCACTTTCTATAATACCAGTGTCTTCTTTTGTGGCACAAGGGTCTCTGGGCCCCCTCAGGCTCCTGGGCCCGGTAGCGACCGCTACCTCTGCACCTCCTATAGCTACGCCCCTGGCTACAGTGTAGGCATACCTCCCAACCATCCTGGATCCAGCGGGACTGTCCAGGATTACAGTGGCTGTCTCGCTGTCCCGGTTTCTGGCAGCTGTCCCCAGCATCGGCTCACTACTTCATCCTTTCTCCCTCCCATCCTCCCTGCAGGCTCTACGTACCTCCAGGCGCGCTCTCCACACCTTCGGTCTGGGTGGGGGCGGCCGTCAGTCATACTTGGCTCCGCCCCCTCCAGACTACAGAAGAAGATGTCCTGCTGGTGATGCTGCTAGGCAGAAGGTAAGTATTATGGTGTTTATTTTTTTTAACTTTCTGTGAAAGGCACAAGGTGGGCATATTACTGGGACACAATATATTACTGAGGGCACAAATGTGGGCATATTACTGGGGGCACAACATAAACTGCAGAGCACAATGTGGGCATATTACTGGGGCACAACATAAACTGGGGAGCACAATGTGGGCACAGTGGGAGCACATTACTGGGGAGCACAATGTGGGCGTATTACAGGGGGGAACAATGTGGGCATATTACAGGGAGAACGATGTGGGCATGTTACTGGGGGGCACAATGTGGGCACATTACTGGGGGGCACAGCTGGTCATATTACTGGAGGCACATAACAGGGCATATTACTAGGGGCACATAACTGGGCATATTACTGGGGGCACATAACTGGAGAATAATTACTATGTGGGGCAGTAAGGGGACTGAGTGGAATTAGGTGTATAGTTATGTTTTCGACGGAGTTAGAGGCGTGGCCTAGTGGCAAAAAAATTTACAGCACAATTTGTCCCTCTTTGTCTGTTTCCAAAGTTGGGAGATATGGTGTAGGACCTGAACGCCTCACTGGGAAGAGTCCATTTTCTACAATGGGAATGAGAAAGGTGCGGGATGCACATGACTGTTATCCCTATTTTGTGGATCTTCCAGTTGCGGACCGCAAAACGTTTACGGACACGTGCAGGAGGCACAAACACGGTCCTGGGCATGCGGCCTAAGGCTGGGGGAATTCTATAGTGACATAATTCACATGCATACAATGTCCTAGCGGCAATATCAGCAAGCATAGGGATGGGATTCAATCATTTTATGCCATGTCGGAGTTAACACTCCACACACACTGACGAAAACGCTGCGCTGACTGCCGGGAACTCGGACTACTTCGCGTCCTGACACTGGCGGAAGGATATTGGAGCGCAGGCTGCGCGTCACTGCCGGCTCCCCGCCTGACCTGTTCGTTGCAGATACGTTTCCTCGTCACAGTAATGGCGGCTGCTCCCTTCCTCTCTGCTCCCGCCGCCCCATCTCGCCCGAACGATGGCATTCTTATCGGCGACCGGCTGTACTCGGACGTCTACCTCACTATTGATAACTCCATTATTCCCGAGGAGCGGTTGTCGCCGACACCCTCCATGCTGGATGGCCTAGACCTCCACACGGAGACCGACCTCCGTATTCTAGGCTGCGAGCTCATCCAGTCCGCCGGCATTTTACTCCGAATGCCGCAGGTAAGTGGGTGTCAGGGCGCTGCCGGGGGCCTGCTGCTGCTGGTGTTGTGACTGGGCCTGGGGCGCACAAGATGGCGGCTGTCTCTCACGTCTTTCCTGGGATCCGTCTTTTACTCCTTCTTGTCTCCTCAGGTGGCCATGGCGACTGGTCAAGTGCTATTCCACCGCTTTTTCTTCTCCAAGTCTTTTGTGAAGCACAGCTTTGAGGTGAGGAAAGCGCCATGGAGAGCTGTATGTGTGTAGTGATGGCGGCCATGTAGCATACCTCCCAACTTTTGAAAATTGCAAAGAGGGACAATGTGTGCGGTGCACATTACGGCAGGTTTTTTTTCATACTAGGCCACACCTCTAACCCCATCCAAAGTATAATTACTGGAGCCCCTGCGGCAATTTTTTTCTTACGTTTTTATGTCCCTATAAATATTACCACATAAATCATCAGATTATAGATATTTTAAGGTACAAATTGCACCAAATAATGAAGTTCTAGTCTAATATACAGGTAGAAACCATACAGACACTTTAGTAAGGAGCAATTTAGTAAATGTATTAATGCACATTTATGCAGATCAAAAAGAGGGACATTTAAGGATCAAAGAGGGACTTGGGTCAAAAGAGAGAGGACACTTGGGAGGTATGCATGTAGCTGTCACCTCCTGACAGGGCTGTATAGGGAATGCTTGGTTCTTCTCTACCTGACAATGCTGGAGCAGCTACCTTGTGCCATTCCTCTATTGTTCCTGGAAATGTAATATGTTGGTAACTGGTAGTGATGAGTGAATTGATCTATATGACTTAGAGTTGTTCACAAATCAGCCTCCATGAAATGCAATGTATTCTGCAGACAGCATGTTATAGAGCAGGAAGAGCGGAGCAGATAATAATCGGTAAAACCTGTCATTTATACACTTAGATCTCTGCTCTTTGACTTCCCTTGTACAGATGGGCCATCTTATCAGTGGCCTTCTCTGTAAGGGCCTATTCACATGCTGCTTGCAGATTGTACTGTAGGACTCGCCCCACTGCTGAAGAGATATCTTCCCCCCCCCCCCCTTTTTTTTTTTTTGATTGACAGGGCCAGACATCTCACTTGCCCGGTCAATATCAGGCCTGTGCCATGGCTCTGAGTAGTGACTCAAGCACGGAGGAGTTGCGGCTGATACCTGGGAAGCGCAGATGCTGACTGTATCATGAGCAGAGGGATGGCGCATGCACAGTCGAAATCAGCGCTGCTCAGGTACCAGTAGCAGATCCCCTGCACTTCTGCCGTTATTTAAAACAATGAGATGTCTGGCCCTGTCAATGAACGGGCGGGGGGCAGTTTTTCAGTATATTCGATTCACTCATCACTAGTAACTGTCGCCCCAGTCTAACCCTATTTACAAAAGTAATGCATGAGCAGCACACATGACCCTGGGTTCACATCCGAAACAGTCGTCTCTATGTTCACTCCAGGTGCCCTGTTGTGCTCCTGTGAACCGGCCATCCGATACTTAGAGAGGACTCCATGACTAGACCTCCCTGTGCATTGCACGGCCAGTTTGCAGGAGAACCAGAGTATAGATGTGAACAGAGTAGTTACTGTAAGTAATAGGTCTGGTCTGAGGTGACAGTCCCTTTAAGACCCAGGTACCTGTATCATATTTCCAGGAGGAATAACAGAGGAGTATAAGAATATCATAAGTATTTGCTTAGACTGATATGTCAGGTGGGCCGGTCATCTTCATTTAGGCTTTTTTTTTTTTTTTAGAAAAAGCACATTAAAGGGGTTTTCTGGGGATCCATTCCTAAAACTGTGTTAAAATAAACAATTGTAACTTGCTGATCCCCGTTCCCCTCCGCCTCCCGGTCTCTGGCTCGGTTCACCCCGCTAGTGATCTGTGGTGATGGCGCTGTGATTTCCAGCAGATCTGACCGCCACTGATTTTATTCCTTCTACTTATTAACCCCTTCGTGACCAGCGTCGTACATGTACGGCGCTGGTGCGGGGACATGACACCCGCTCGCGGGTGCGGCGGGCGTCATGGCCGGCAAGTCTCTGCTGTTTCTAACAGCAGAGACTTGCCGCTACTTACCTCCATCGGCGGCGTCTTCCTGGGCCTTCTGATGCCGTGATCACGGCATCGGGATGCGTCTGAACCCGGAAGCGTACGCTTCCAGGTGGTGTACAGACGCCCCGAGTGGCCAATCGGGGTGTCTGTACACCATATAAAAACTGTAATCCTCGCTGGTGAGGATTACATTTTTCAAATTGCAATTCTTATTCTGGCCAATAGATGGCAGGCCAGGATAAGAAATGAGCAATTTGGGGATTTAACTTCATCTAATAAATCCCTGATTTCTCATAAATTGTGTGGCGGAAAAAAAGCGTCCAAATGGCGATTCGCCATTTTTTGTCGCTTTTTTTTCTAAAAAAAATTAAATAAAAAGTGATCAAAGTCATACACACCCCAAAATGGTATCAATAAAAACTTCAGATCGCCCCACAAAAAATGAGCCCCCATACAGCTCCGTACACATAAATACCAAAAAGTTATAGGGGTCAAGATATGACAAGGAAAAAAAAAAAAGTCAACTTTCTAATTATTTTATCACCATCTAAACGCAGGAAAAACTATACATATTAGGTATTGCCGGATTCTTACTGACCAGTAGAATGAAAGTAACTGGTCAGTTTTAATGAACATCGAACGCTGTAAATAAGAAACCCGTAGAACTAGCGGAATATTGTTTTTTTTGCAATTTCACCCGATTTGGAATTTTTTTCTCGCTTCCCACTACACCATATGTAATATTAAATGGTGGTGTTGGAAAGTACAACTTGTCCCGCAAAAAACAAGCCCTCATACAGCTATGTGAACAGAAAAATAAAACAGTTATGGCTGTTTGAAGGCAGGGAGCGCAAAACGAAAATGCATAACCAAAAAAACCTCCGGGGGTGAAAGGGTTAAAGAAGAACTCCCACAAAAATGTTTATTCTCTGACCTGTTAGAAAGGTGCATGATGTAATCTATAGTGAATGTCATTTTCTTATCAGAGACTGTATTTGTGAGTACGGCCTCACACTAGCGGCAGCACGGATCCAGCAGGTGAAGGGCGCCGCCGGATCCGTGCTGCTGCAGGTACATGTGTGGGGCCGGTACCGCGCTCCGGCCCCACACATGTCACACAGTACAGACACACACATACATACTTACATGCTCCGGCAGCTCCGCACAGTACAGGAGGAGGAGGGTGCACATATAGGACGAATCCCCACAGTGCCCTCTGCTGGGTGCTGTGGGGAATCGTCCTATGTGTGCACCGTCCTACTCCTCCTGCGCTGGAGACCTGCCGGGAGCATGTAAGTATGTATGTGTATTTATATGTGTATATGTCTGTCTGTATGTATGTGTGCAGGTGACGGATCCGTCATGAACTCCATTGAAAGTCAATGGAGGGCGGATCCGTCCCCATTGACTTTCATTGGGGGTCATTCCGGATCCGTCTTGGGGCGGATGCCTGGACCGGAGAGTAGCATGCTGCGGTTTGTTCTCCGGTCTGGAGACGGAACGGAATGCTTTCAGGAGCATTCCGTTGTCTTCAGTTCAGTTTTGTCCCCATTGACAATGAATGGGGACAAAACTGAAGCGTTTTATTCCGGTATTGAGCCCCTATGACGGAACTCAGTACTGGACTTAAAAAATGCTAATGTGAAAGTAGCCTAATAACTTCTCTTCTTATTGTAGCTGGGTCATGTGACCAACTCCCTGACCTCCAACTGACCCAGGACAGGAAGCCAGTCACTGCTCTATTCATTCCTATGAGACTGAAAGTGAGGCTCCCATAGGAATACATAGAGAATTAGACTTCCTGTCCACACATAAGGTGCTGTGTGAGTTGGTGGGTCTAATTCCTAGTCACATGATACAGATGAGAAACTTGAGGATTATTTAAGTCAAAAATACAGACACTGGTAAGAAAATGACATTCACCACAGATTACATCATGTACATTTCTAGCAGGACATGGAATAAAATTTTTGGCGGGAGTTCTTCTTTAATTTAGGCTTTATTTGGAGAAATAATGCACGTTATTGTAATCTAATGCTATGCTATTAAAAATTGGTGAGAAGTGATTAAAATGCTACACTCCATAGAGATGACTGGGATCGGTTGAGGGATCTTTCTTTGCATTTTCCAGACGAGAATGTGAAGACCGACCCCCCCCCCCAGCCTTGTGTTCTGGAGCCCGTCTGATGCTCTGTGGACGGCAGACTGAATACATTGTGCTGTCAGACAATGAAATATGGTACTCTCATCAAACTGACTTCTTTTCAGATTGTTGCCATGGCTTGTATGAATCTCGCTTCCAAAATCGAAGAATCTCCCAGACGAATTAGAGATGTGATAAATGTTTTTCATCACTTGCGCCAGTTAAGAGCCAAACGGTATGTAGCTTTGCTGTGACAGTGTGTGCTGTGTGGCTTGTCTGAGCGTTCCCCTCTGTCCTGTTCCCATCACTGGGGAACTGAGAGTTTTAAAGAAGAACTCCCGCAAAAATGTTTATTCTCTGACCTGTTAGAAAGGTGCATGATATAATCTGTAGTGAATGTCATTTCCTGATCAGTGACTGTTTCTGTGAGTAAAAACCTCTCTTCTTATTGTAGCTGGGTCATGTGACCAACTCCCTGACCTCCAACTGACCCAGGACAGAAAGCCAGTAACTGCCCTATTCATTCCTATGGGAGCCTCACTTTCAGTCTCATAGGAATATAGAGAATTAGACTTCCTGTCCACACATAAGTCTATGTGTGAGTTGGTGGGTCTAATTGCTGGTCACATGACACAGATAAGAAACTTCAGGATGATAGAAGTCAAAAATTCAGACACTGGTAAGAAAATGACATTCACTACAGATTACATCATGTACATTTCTAACGGGACATGGAATAAATTTTTTGTCGGGAGTTCTTCTTTAACTTACAAAACGGGTGCACAATGAATCCTTCCTCCTTGTGTTGCTTCTTTATTTCGCCCCTACCTGCAGGATCTCCTGTAGACCCAGTTCTGATAAAGTCTTTTTCATTTTGTAATGTCATTTTCAATCCAATTGGCCATGCCAAGCATTATATGACACCTTGGTGTTTTACTTGTTTCTCCCTCTTAATTATTTATTTCCCTGTATTCTTTGTGCATCGCTGTTGTGTTAAAAATCCACTCCTGACGTCTTGTGCATATCTTGCTTAATTTAGCAGTTAAGATCTTGTGTTGGAACTCTTTTCAACACTTAGCTATGTATGTGATGAGCCAGCCTTAAGACTCCTTAAAGGTTTTATCCCATGACTAATGTAAAAAATTAAAATCAGACATCATATAGGACATAAAAGCTAGAACCAGCCCTGTACCTCACATGGATCCAGAGATCTCCCCATTCATTGCTCTTCTAGATTTATATCAAGCTGACAGCTCAGGGGGCGTGTCTCAGCGCTCCCTATCACATCTCAGGAGGCGTCTCAGCTCTCCCTATCACATCTCAGGAGGCGTCTCAGCTCTCCCTATCACAGCTCAGGAGGCGTCTCAGCTCTTTCTATCACAGCTCAGGAGGCAGTTGAAAGATGAAACTGAGCATGTGCGGTCTTCAGTGAGCAGGTCAAAGAAATCAGAAAAAAGCAAACAGCAGGTGGCGCTATACAGATACATTTTATTGAATAACTCAGTGACTATACTAAATTTTTAATTACATGCAATTACAAAAGTATTCAGATCCAGGGGCTGGTTTGAAAACTGCAGAATATTTTTCGCGGGACAACCCCTTTAAATTACCAGCCAGAAGCATGACACAGGTTTGATATTGTAACAGACTGTAACCGTACAAGATAGAGGCTAGCGGTATTGTCCGGCATATTCCGCCAGAAATTCTTCTCAAATTCTCTTAAGCCAGGGTGTCATTTGGCCCTGTGATACCACTAAACAGCATGGGAACATATAGAAGAAATGTGATGTTTTGTCTTTTTACGTGACTGGGTGAACTTATATTTTATGCACTGCTCACTGTGCCTTGTATCAAAACTGACTAAATAAAAATGGTTGTGTTGCCCATAGAAAACAATAGAGTTAAAAAATAAAAGCTGTATCCTTATTGTAATAAATACAAGGACACTCCTAAAAGGGATCTTGCACATGGCAAAGCTGTACATTGGCCCAGATTTACTAAAAACAAAGTCTCTATGCTCAAACATAGCCAATCAACAGTTGGTATAGAGTCAGAGAAAAGTGTCTAACCTGTACCAGATTTATCATCCATCCTGTGGTGGATCTGGTGCAGGTTCAGACCGCCGGTCTGAGGTCTAGAGCAGCTCCGGTCCTCGGCCCACCTACCGCTCATGTTTTAGGGATTTCCTTAGTATTGGACAGGTGATATAATTAGTGTCAGTGCATCAGGACTTACCACAGGTTCATTCTGAGGGATATTCTCAAATCATGACCGAGAGGTGGGCCCTGAGGACTGGAGATGAGGATTTGTAAATCTGGACCTTTGTGAGGCTGATGTACTATGCATCCATGAAGAGGCAGAATAGCTTCATAATGTGCCAAGCCCTGGAGCATGCCACAATTTTTCTTTTAGCAAATGGGTTTTTCGGAATAGAATATTGATGACCTATCCTCAAGACTTAATATCCGATCAGTTGTGGCCCGACTCCCAGCAACTTGCCAATTGGCCTTTTGAAGAGGACTGTAGTAAGGGTACAGAGGGGAGGTAACCAGTTGGGGGTGTGTATCTGCACAGTCTGAACATGGCAGCACTGATTGGATAGAGTCAGACTGTGCAGGGATACACCCCTAACTGGTCACCTCCTCTCTGCACCCTTACTGCAGACTGCTAGCAATTCATTCATAACTTCTAGTGTAAATAATAAAGGAATGACACAACATACAGACATAAGAATAGATGTTCCAGAATTGTTATTACATGGGGAATGCATGGAGCTATTAAACCAGTCATGTCAGGAGAGGTGAAAGGTCCTCTTGAAATCCTTGGCAGTTCTGCTGCAGAATTAGGGCCCTATGTGGCTGTACCCTTAATGTTAGTGTTTGTAACAAGGCAAAATCTTCAAGCTGCCCTGGAAAACATGAGCTAGGAAGATACAGATATTATTGCATTTCATGACATCAGAGCCTTGTTTTTTTGAACAGTCATTGACAAATGGTAGATTTTATTACCATGAACCTGAGTTTTCTAGTTCACTCTTTAAAGCATGGGTTCAACTTGTGAAATTTCCCTAGATAGAAGCTGAATAAATGATCAGCTGGTCTTAAGATACAGTGTTCATAGCTTATTCTTAAAGGGGTTTTCCAGCCTGTAGATATTGATGACCTATGCTCCAGATCGATCAGTAGTGTCCGACTCCCGTCTACCTCTCCAACAGCTATTAATGAATCTGCTACTGGTTGTTACCAGTGTCTGGGGGGGGGGGGGGGGTCCGGCACTGATTGGACATTGTCCCACTCTGCAGGGACACCCTCTCCACCCCCTACTGGTAACACAAAGATGAAAATTCATTAATAACTTGTATCCATAACCGAGGAACGGGACAGCATAGTTACATGAAAAGATGCTCCAGAATCATTACTGCAGGGGAATAAAATTCTTTGGTATAACAAACATGTCAGGAATGGGCCAAGACTTGCTATAGTCAAGGAAAGTACTCCATTGAGAATGCAATTGTAACATTGTAAATGTGTATTTAGAAGTAAATCAACACTTACAGCAGGGATTGGCAACCTCTGGACTCTAGTTGATCTGAAACTACAACTCCCAGACTCCTCTTTTCACTTCTGTGGGTGAACATGCTGGGAGTTGTAGTTGCATGTAGCTGGAGTGCCAAAGGTTGCTGATTCTGTTAGCTCTCCATCCTTGTCTGGTTTGGTTGCATTCCCTATAACTTGGAGCACCCTTCCTCTGTTGTTCTTTGCTGTAAATGTAAGATTAAACTTAAACCATTCCTCCTGTCATTGTGGGACACGACCAACTTACAGGGGCAATGAGAACACCCAGCTGGTGATTTATTCATACATTTCCAGGAGGACGAACAGAGGAATAAAACTATGCAAAGTTCTAAGACGGTGTTCCTGAAATATTTATGTGGAATAGAAATATGCACTGAAACAGACATGTCAGTGCTGAGAGAACAAAATACAAAGCCATCTGAGAGCGTCATGTTATGGAGCAGGAGGAGCTGAGCAGATTGCTATATATTTATAGCTTCTTTTTCTAACTGTATTTACAAGAGGGAGGTGATATCCGTGACTGATAGCATTGTGTGTATAAGGGTCCATTCACACATCCGCAAGTGTTTTGCAGTCTGTAAATCGGACACCGACAATGTGCGTTCTGCATTTTGCGGATTGCACGCATAGTTCCTGTGATAGAAATGCCTAGTCTTGTCCGTGACTGCGGAAAGGGATAGGACATGCTCTCTTTTTTCCGTGGAATGCGGACAGCACACTGTTCTGTCTGCATGGTTTGCAGCTCTGTTGTAAAGAATGGGTCCACATCCGTTCCACAAAATTGTGGAACCTATTGCAGACCTATTCATATGGACGTGTGTGTAAAGACATAGCTGTCAGTCACTGATAACACCTCCTCCCTGTACCGATAGCTGTTCATAGGAGGTGAAAAAAGCGGAGATATAAATGACAGGTTTTACTGAATCTTTCCCCACAAAACTATCCATCTGCTCAGCTCCTCCTGCTCTATAACATACTGCCTACATATATGTATTACTGTTATACACATGATTTTGTATTGTCGTGACTCTTCAGATGAAGTGTATAGCATCACACCCGTATCTTCATACATCAATTTATAAAAGTAAAGCAGGTCATAGATGTTAGGTTTTTTTTTGTGCGCCCTGCTCATCTCAGAGGTATTCCCCCTAAAATCTGTCTCCTGTCAGGCAGTGCCCCATGGCGGAGCAGTCTTCCCTGGCATTTTACCCTGAGATGAGCAGTGCCCTGTATGGAAATAACACGGCATGGCTGAATGTGCATGGTGATTGAGGGGACGGGGAATATCTAATGTCTGTGGTCATGTTATTCTCTAATCCCTATAGTGCTAGGTTAATGTCAGTCATGCTTATATCCAGGCTGTTTGTGCGTTTTTATTTCATTGACTGTAGTGTTAACTCATCTGTAATCTGATTTTAAGTTCTCTATCTGATAAGAACGTAGGACAACCTTAACATGTGAATCAATACATAAACTTGTTGCCTTATATCTATTAGATCCCTTTATTGACTTTACATTTTTTTCCCCTTGCAACCGACTATACAGCAACCAGCTACATTTACCAGTGCCTGGGTGATGTGGAGTGGTACATAGAGATGAAGCTGTCGTCTTGGCAACAGTGAGTGAAGTGTCGAAAATCCCCTTGGAGAAGCCAGTGCTCTGAGAATAGGTCACTGGAATCGGGGACTCACAGGTTGGCCACTGGTGAACCATTTGGACAGACTCCTGTATCATGTTAAGCCTTTGTCTTTGCTGTCCAAGTTTATTTTAACTGATTGTCGCTATTTTCACACGGCAGAGAAGAATATTTATATTGGCACCTCTTGCTTTTTCTAGCAATCCTATATTCTTAAAGTATATTTTAGCAAATCCCATTATACACCATGTACATCTGACAAGAGAAAAGACAGCTCCATATTTATCAGTCTGCACCTTCATTCATCAGAAAGAATTGTCTACTTTACATTTTAGCAAACCCCACGGGAGCAGAAGTATTTTTGTAATTTCCACTTTTTTTAAGTGTATTAATTTAGCATAGATTCTGTATAACAGTTTGCAGAATTTTAGGTATTGAATGCCTTGGCGCACAGTTTTAATAGGCACATAGCATATTTGGTCAGGATCTTACGTTCAGAATATTGTACTGAAAATACAGTTCTTTTACGAATCTTCATTCATATTCTGTGCCAATAATCTGAGCAGAACAGACTGCACACAGAGCCATAGTCGTCAGTGGTGCAGTTCACACCTCCATTGTGCATGCCATAGGTACCCGTGGAGAAACTCAGGACATGCACTACATTGTCCGTGTCTCAAGGAGACCATTGGTGACAATAGTTTCCGGTGGTTGCCAGGCCCATGCACTGACCTGACTGTGTATTAAAAATCTAGTTTTAATATGGCTGTCAATCATGCCTAAGGCCTCATTCACATTTCGGTTTGTCACGGACATGTGCTATCTGGATTTTCCATGCAGCACGTGTACCTATTGCTTTTAATGTGTTTGCTGACACACCATGGGGACATGCTATTGTAGTCCATGAAAAACCAGTAACACAACATGGATGGTAGGAGAGGCTCTGGAAATAAATTTTCAGCTAAGCAGTGTCCGTGAAATACAGATGACCCCCCCGAACCAAACATGGATTCTTCACAGATGTGGAAATGTGGACGAGGCTTAAACTTTGACGCTCGGGGAAACCCTTGCAAACTAAACGTAAATGCAGATTGCAGGCATTGCTACCATAACTCCTTTCCTACGACATTGCAGCCTATGCCAAACAATGACACTTTCAGAGCTTTTATAAAATATTCTTCTCAGTAATACATCTGATCTACATAAATGTTATATAATCTATAAAATACAACCCACTGCTTTGTGTATTTGTCGTCTAGATCAGTGATCCTAGGGAAAGCCTTCTGTGCATAAACCGAGCTGCAGCTAAACTGATAATTGCCTTTCAACTGATCGTCCTAAAATTGCTGCCAGCACATATATGTGGGATCGTTTGCTTTACACTAACATTGTCTACGACGTGTTCTCTTTGTGTGTTTTGATCAGAGAATAAGGCCCAGTTCACATCTCCACTGGACTGTTCCAGCAGAGAACTGGATCCGGCATTGCCAGATTCTCTAGATCCCCTCCGGATTCCCATTGACTGTAATGAGGTCTGGGTGATCCGGTCGCCATGCGGCATAAATGCCAGGTTTCGGACGGACAAGTACCACTGCATGCAAAGGTTTTTGTCCGGCCGACAGCCAGCATTTATGCCGGATCATCTCTGCTGGAGATGTGAACGCAGCCTAACTGTAAGTAATGCTAGTCTGCTTAGTAACACATTACATTATAACACTGTTTGTATTGTCATGTAAGTAGTGTTTGGCTTTCCAGATGACCATTATGCACTTTCATGTCAAAGCCCCTTGCCAAACAATCCCTTCCATTTCCACGTTGCATAGTAATATCACAATGGGGCACAATGGGGACCCGAGATGTACTAAGGTGTTTAGACACCCGAGAAATATGCCAAATGTATGACCGTGGATGATAAATATAGCACACCTTTCAGACTGTCTAGTGCAGGGCTGGCCAACCTGAGGCTCTCCAGCTGTTGTAAAACTACAACTCCCACCATGCCCTGCTGTAGGATGATAGCTGTAGGCAGACTGGGCATGCTGGGAGTGGTAGTTTTGCAACAGCTGGAGAGCCGCAGGTTGGCCAGCCCTGGTCTAGTGGCTTGCTTTTTGCCAGAATTGTGTGCCATCATTTTGGTGCAACTTTGACACACATTAAAGAGATATTCAAGTTTTGTAATTTTCAGCATCAGTTGACAGGAAGCAACATGTTATCACATACGAATAGTGATTTTTTTTAACATCTAAAATACCTGGTTTTCTTGCACTCACGGTCATGTGACATTTTCTGCTGCATTAGTTCTGTATCCCGATGACATTTGTCTACATTTGAGGTGTGGCACTTACATCAGTGACATTGCCTCTGAGCAGAACACGACTCTTGTTCTCCTGGACATTGCCCTGTAGACGAGATATCAGCAATGATGATCCCTATCAGTTGTGCCCCCTCCTCGTTGACTGAGGCAATAACTGTCTCCTACCATTAAAAAATTTTGAGCTAGAATTCTTGCACGTCTCCCGTAGTAATTCTGCCCTGTGGTAGTTACGTAAATAGCTGTCCCTCCCAGCAACCCACTGGTACACTGCAATGGTGTAACTGGACCAAAAAAATTTGGTGTATGTAAAGGTTCACATAAGTCTTCACTTTTGATTTACAAAATGTGGTTTACTTTTTTGTTGAGAATGGGGAGGCGATAGAAGTAGTTATTTCCTGCCAGCGTAGAGTAATAAAATCATTACTTTAGGTTAAAGTCTGGGGCGGTGTTTTGAGTTTCACACTAGCCTTAGACCTCTCCGGCAGGCTGTAGTAGTAGGGAGCAGGTGCCGGATGCTACCTGACCCCTTCACTATAATGGGGACCAACAGAGATCTGGCTGCAACCTGGCAAACATACTGAGAATTCTCTACATGTTTGCCAGGTTGTGGCCGGATCTCCGCTGGTCCCTATTCTAGTGAAGGGGACTGGACGACGATCCAGCAGGCTGCTCCCTACCAGAAGAGTCTGCCGGATCTAAAAGCACTAGTGTGAAACCAGCCTAACCTTTTAGATTGTACCATCAGCGGATTACTTGGTAGCATCAATGACATTGAACCATATATAATCCTTCTATGTATTGCTTAGTTAACCCATAGTCAGGTTATGAAGTGCACGTTCCCTACGCGCTGTTTGGCTGTGAATAGGCCTTATGCTGTTCGGCTGCTTTGCTGGTAGAATTACTGTGTCACTAGTAACTGTGCATCCTGCAGTACTGCACTTGGGCTTTAGACAGGGAGACTTTTTATCAACCGCTGTACGCCAGAAAACGGCCATCAAAAAGCTGTGCTCGTGCAAAATATTACAGGGATTCCCATTTTGGCGCAGGGACCTGCATAGATGCACTGCAATTATTAAGAAGCGTATGCTGCCCCTTTAGAATGATGGTAGTAGGGGGATAGATTGACCAGTGTCTTCCTAAAGGTCTCTCATAGTGAGGATTTTTGAAGTTAGTTTTTCTGGACTTGTTGGAATAATTTGCCCCAAATTTATCAAACGTTGCTTGGCATCCTTAAACATGACACGTGTCTGATACACCTCTACTGCAGTAAGATGGAGACTTTACAAGTGTCTCTAACATAGCTGAACATGGGCACTTATCAAAGATGCAAGAAATTGTGCTATTTCTGGGAATTTATAGCCAGCTCCAAAAATTGTGACTTTTTGAAGCCAGTTTTGTGGTGCAAATGGAATAATTCCCCCCACAGAATTCTATGGCAGAATTACAGCCGTTTTCCATTTGTGCTCTTAGGCCTTGCACTAGGCGTGCCGGTTTCACTTGTACCTGGAGTGTAATATATATGGAGGACAGACTAGCAGCCCTATGTCGTGTCAGGTGTGCTCAGCTATGATGCCGAGCAGTGCAGTGTATATAAAGCCGCATCCAGTAGATTAGTGCTTATTCATCCATTATATTCATGCCCTGTAGAGTTGAGCGAACGTGCTTGTAACGAGCACTGTACTGCTCGGATCCCCTGCGCTTGAATGGCCGCAGCCATCCGGATCCGTCCTCCTCACCCGACTGCAAGTCAGTGGGGACGGATCCGTTTGGTACGACACACTCGTGTGTCCGTCCCCATTGACTTACAGTCAGGTGAGGACGGATCCGGAAGCGCAGGGGATCCGAGCAGTACAGTGCTCGTTACAAGCACGTTCGCTCATCTCTAATGCCCTGTTATGAGTGCTGGCTGACTAGGTATAGAAGTATGTACATCGGTCACTTAAAAGGTAAAGGAGGAGCTGGCACCAGTCTGCTGTATGTGCACCACTTCACATAACGACTCAGTGGGCTCAACTTTAAAATATCCGGGATAGTTTCGGGAAGTAGATTATAATGATTGATCCGCTTTAAAGGTGTTGTCCAGGAATTTTCTTATTGATGGCCTAGCGTCACAAAAGTCCATCAGTATTGGGCTTTGTTCACATTTCCAGTTCTGCATTTTCCATAGCACACGTTCCCATTGACATTAATGTGTCTTATTTATTAGGAAAATATTGGAGAACACCAGTTTATATCTGACGTTTTTTTTAGAAGTGTGCATAATCCTCGCACCATGTTGGTGAATGTCACACCCAGGTGTGATGTTATGACAGGAACTGTCTAAAGCCGGGGTAGGCGACCTCCAGTTGTCGTGAAACTGCAACTCCCAAGATGCATACTTGCTCTGCTGTTCTCAGAACCCCTATGGAAATGAATGGAGCATGCTGGGAATTGTAGTTTCACAACAGCTAGAGTGCTGAAGGTTGCTGACCCCTGGTCTAAAGCATTACGGACAAGGATAGGACTGTTCTATTAGGATCCGGCTGTTCCATAAAATACAGAATGCACAAGGACATCATCCATATTTTTTTGCAGACCGCAAAATACATATGGTCGTGTGCACGACAGTGTGTACAGGTCCGCACCTATTCCGTAAAATTGCGGAATAGGTGCGTGCCCGTTCACTTCTATGGCCGGCACACAATGTTGCCGAGCCGCTGCTCCGCAATAAATTATAAAACATGTCCTATTCTTGTCCGCAATAGCAGACAAGAATAGGCATTTTGAACGGGGCACTGCAAATTGCGGAACACACGCCGGGCGGCATCCGTGGTATTGTGGATCCGCAATACTACGGCCGTCTGAACGGCCCCTTAAAGTTGATATTTCAGCATGGTTTGAGGCAGTTTGGTAGTAGTGTTTCAAACAGGTGGATAATTGGCTGCAGTTCTGGAGAAAGCCAACACCTTCCAGTCTGGATGGGACGTTATGTGGGTGCATATCGGCATTTGTATTAGAACCACAGTACACGGACCTTCCCTGCTTCAGCCTCACCAAATTAGTTCACTATAGACACTTTGTCATAATATAAGATTGCTTTAACCCTATAGGGCTGGGTGTTGTGGCTGTTAGGGCTCATGCACACAAACTTTTTTTTTTTTTCCCTGTGTTCGTTCCGTTTATTTGTTTTTGTGGCCAGTACACGGAACCATTCACTTCAATGGGACTGCAAAAATAATGGAAATGACTCCATGTGATTCCGTGTCCACTCCACCAAAAAATAGAACGTGTTATTATTGTCCGCCTTATGGACAAGGATAGAACTGTTCTATTAGGGGCCGGCCCTTCCATAGAATGCACGCAACTTGTATCCGTGTTTTGCGGATCACAAAACACATATGGTCGTGTGAATGTACCCTTAGCCTGTGTTCACATAAATCTAGTATTCCCTGGCGAATACCTGCAACGAGTGCCACTGTAGACATACGATGGCCATCATCCCCAATGGTGAAACAATTTATATGGTCCAATTAAAGTGAATGGGAAGACGTCATCAATATTTAACTCATCGACACTCCTTTCAAATGAATATCTCATTTAGACCTCTTCATTATCCAAGTGCTTTGGCTTCATACATGTATTTGAGCAGTCTTTGTGAGAACTGTATATTTTAATCCTGAAATAGGACTTGAACCGTATAAAGCTACATTTACGATTCTGTACAATATTGGATGCCTTTGGATGGAAACGCGTTAACATTTCCTTTTAACTGGTTTTCATGTTTCCGACCAATGGATACAGTCCTATTTCTGCCACTAAAGAAATGTCACTTGACAGCAAATGAGTAACTGACTGAAGCCTAAAATATTATATGACCTGACCCTGTGTTTTCCATTTTATAGCCATATTGATAAGGTCTAGATATACTATGACCGAGGCTGGCTTGGGATGTCTATGCACAGACTTCCCATTTTAGCTCCCGTTGAGGATATTTTTTGTGAAAGTGAATTTTGTGTGTATAAATAAATATATATATTTATCAGTATACAGATACACAAACAAATAAATAGATACATGTATGAATTGAGTGTTAGGCCAGGTGATTTCACTCTGCTGTTTTATAGATCTGTAATAATATATAGCCATAATTGTGCCACTACACATTTAAAGGGGGTTTCCAAGATTTGGATATTGAAGATCTATCAGGATAGTTAATCAAGATTAGCGGGGATTTGACACCCAGCATCTCTGCCGATCAGCTATCTGAGGAGGCAGCGGCGCCCCCATGAGTACTGCTCCTCTTCGCAGCTTAGAAAGCACAGCGTCTTCCATTGATTAGTGACTGTACTTTGTATCGCAGCTCAGCCCCAGTCACTTGAATGGGAATGAGCTGTGCCTAGGCCACTTCAATGGTGAACGTGATGTCACTGGCCTGAGAAGAGTCCACAGCCCTCACCAGCTCGCCATGGTCTCTTCAAGCAGTTGAACGACGGGGGTGTTGGGGGTTGGACCCCTGCCAATCTGATATTGATGACATATCCAGAGGAAGGATCAGCAATATTAAAGACCCACAAACCCCATTTAACCACCTAACTGTTTTGCCCCAGTCCAGCTCCAGCAGTGGGAAAAGTAGCTAACTGGAGGGGGGGGCTGATTTAGATGCTGCTTTCTCTTAAATGGTAGCAGCTAGAAACTTGCAACTGTTCTTGTTTGAAAGCTGACATTCCAGGCTTTCATACAAGACCAGAATGACAGCTAAATCCAGAGAGGAGAAATCACTGTTAGAATTTGGGATGCTGTGAATTCAGATGAAAGTGAAAGTAAAAACAGGTTTTACCTGCAATTATTCCCGACTCGATTTCTACCAGTGATTTTCCCCCCCCACCAGTTAGCTACTTTTCTCACTGCCCAAGCTGGACAAAATAGGTGGTTAATGAAAATCATTTTAACCTCATAACTTTTTTTTTTTTTTGTCCCATCTTCTGTAGAATGTCCTAGTACTTGTCCACAAAACAGACAAGAATAGGACATGTTTTATCTTTTTTCACGGGGCTGTTGCGTGGACATATGGATATGGGGATAACATGGTGGGCTGTCTGTATTTTTGCAGCCCCATTGAAATTAATAGGTCTGCATCCAGTCTGCAAAAAGGGCCGACCGAGAATACTGTTGTGTGCATAGGACCCTAACCAAGGGCACATAGGGGGGAGTGTCGGGTGTGTTGAATTTCAACATGCTGATTTTTATATATTCCAGGGAGATAAGTCTTTTGTTGGAAGGAATAGCTGGCATCTGAACAAGTGTTCAGGTCACTGCTATCTAAGGTGCGTGGCCGGCTGAAGAAGGTATACTTGTAAGATGACTCATTTTGTTGATTTCACATAGTGAGACATTTGTTCTGCTGCAGAAGGGATGTTATTTCCTAGACACAATTGAAGCACGTTTTATCAAAGCAATTACATGAGTTTATGCCACGTTTTCTGTCAAATTTTTTGCACAACGTGGTATCTCCCTCTTATTCCTCAGTAGATCACTGAAATCTACATTTCATAAAATACCATTTTGTATGCAGTGTTTGTGAGACCTTACGGTGTGCACTTAGGGACTTCAATCCTGACTAGACACACTTCTTGTTCAGTGTAGAGCATCTTTTTATGACATTAAGTTTATTTAGGCATTTTTACAGTAGGTTTATACTTGTGCCTGCGGTTCTATCCAGGCATCTATTCGCCTAGATTCACTTAAAATAAACTTGGACAGTAGAAGGTAGAAGTCTGGACATGCTTGCAGGAAGCCAAACCTTTGGTTTCTGTTGCCGTTCAGTCGGTTGGAAGTGGAAAAAGGCTGCAAAAGATTATTTGCTTTTCCAAACAATTTTGAAATTTTTATTTCCCATAAATTTAGGACACCAAGTCCACTGATACTTGATCAAAGCTACATAAACACCAAAAATCAAGTAATCAAGGCGGAGAGAAGAGTGTTAAAGGAGCTGGGATTTTGTGTTCACGTGAAACATCCTCACAAGGTGAGCAGGTGCAGTGTGGAAGGTCTCCGGCTAAATGAAATACTTCTTCTGTCACCAGGAACATGGTTATTAAACTGGCTGACTGGAAACACCCCCATTGCTCCTAGAGACTCATTTGCATAAAATAAAAGTTAATTTTCACAAAGACAAAGGCACATAGAAAGAAGGGACGCAGACTGTTATCTTCAGCTGACATCAGCACATATGTACAGTCAGCCAGTTTAATAACCATGTTCCTGATGACAAGTGCTTCAAGCCCAATTCGTGCTGGTGGGTATATGGGTTGAAAAGTGAAAATGTGGAAATTAAATTTTGAAATGAAAACGAGAACATGCAAATTATTGTGTGCATTTCACCATAGCATATTTGTTTCTTAAACTGCAGCGTCCCTGCCTGACCTTTTTCTGTAGTTCTGCAGAATTTGCCATAGAAAGATCTTACAAAAGCATAAAGTATTGCAGTCGTGTTGCGACTTCCAAGTTATAGGGCACTGTATTATGCTTGTGCACCTTGAATTTTGTATGGAGGGTTTTTTATGTCGGATGCTGTACTGACCTGACTGCAGAAAATAAATTGACATACTCCATTGCATCCCATAGGTACCTACAGTAGCACACAGAACGTGTGGCTCCGTTATGTACAGGCTCCTGTGCATGCGCAGTACCCCTTCCAGAGGTCGTCTGCAGACGGACACTGTGCTCCTCTAGAACACTTGTATACCTGCTTTTTTTGTAGAAGACGCTGGATGGTAGAGTCATAGAGGCCCCTTCTATCTGACATCTATACTATACATGGAGCCACCTGGATCTAGGGAGAGGAAAAGCCTCTCAGATTCTGTGGTCACAATTGACAATGGCATCTGAGGTGTTAAAGGGAACCTGTCATCAACTTTATGCTGACCTCAGTGAGGTAGTGACAGAAATGCTGATTTCAGCAGTGTGTCACTCATGAGCTAAATGTAAGTGGTTGCTGAGAACCAGCATCTTAATCGTTGCAGCCCAGTCCTGGAAAAGTCAAATCTACCTGAGAAAAGTCATGGTTATCCATAATCTCCTGCTCTCCCCACCTATCTGCTGATGATTGGCAGTTCTCTCCTAGAGAGAAAGGGAGAAAACTAGGTAGAAGTCTGTCAGTCATCAGCAGGTTGGCAGGGAGAGCAGGAATTCATCAATAACCAGGACTCTTCTCAGGTGGCCGTGACTCTTCTAGGCCTGGTCTGCAATGATTGTGATGTTGGTTCTCAGCAACCACTTACTTTTAACTTATAAATGTCAGACCGCTGAAATCAGCTCACCTGTCTCTACTTTATTCTGCCGTTAGTATGGGCAGCATAAAGCCGATGACAGGTTCCCTTTAAATGTCTGTGATTGGCTATAATACTGGTCAGACATTAGCCCCAGAACCCTACATGTACTGTGAATATCTTTGAGGGGTTACCCTATTACGTGCATGTGTTCTTATGTAGTTTCAGGACCTCAGATGTTTGGTGCCTTACCTCGGTCATACTGCTTTCAGTATTGCATTGCTTTTCTTTCATTTTTATGTTTTCTAGATTATCGTTATGTACCTTCAGGTCCTGGAATGTGAAAGGAATCAGATCCTTGTTCAGACGGCCTGGTAAGTTTTTATTTCAAGGTCCTTTTAGTCATATTGTTTGTTCTTTTCTCACTACCAGGGAAATGGTAGCAGAAATCAGTTGTTGGAGTTCTCAGAGCCCTAGATTGTAAATCATTTGAGCACATATTCACATGCAAGAGTTTCTGCTTACTGTTTTCATGGCATGAGCAAGATAACAATTGGAGATCTCTGTTTAACTTTGTTCTTTTTTCTACTCTTTGGTTAAAGGGTAGTCCCTGATGGTAAGTCATAGAACTCTGCCCTCTGCACTACACCAACCTCCGGATGGCCTGATTGGCTGCCCTTCTCTTCAGCCAATGCAGTGCAAGCTCTCATCCGTGATTCACTGAAGTGGTCCATATCCATCTGGTCGCATCTCCTAGTTCTGTGCTGGTGGCCAAAGGATTTGTATATTTGCTTTTAGACCTTTTTTTGTAATGTGCTGTTCAGAGAAGGGGGAATGTTGTGTCTTCATTTTACCACATTTGCTTTTTTAAAAAAAATGTCTTTTATAATACATTGTTGGGATACATAAGAGGTAATGATGCTATTGTAAATTGTAAGGTGAGTTCAAACCAGTTTTATGTTGTCTGATAGTTGTTTTTTAATTTTAAAGGGACTTTCGGGGGGAGGGGGGTGTTTTATGTACCTTCAGCAATGTGTAATGCAAAGTTCTGCAGCTTTCGAATATATACAGGATGCTTGCTGCTAGTAACTGGACACTATTGACTTTCAGAGGCTGAAAACTTGTCCTGGCCGCATTGAACTGACACTTGCACAGCTAAGGAAGTGTCGGCGCTCTTGTTAAAAAAAAAAAAAAAAAAAATCTTGAATCATGATGCAAAAAAAAAAAACCTTTCCATTTTCTGACAGCAAGCACAGATTTCAATTTTGGTGACAAATTGAAATACAAAATTGAGCACTTTAACTCTTCAAGATTCTGTCAGGAGTACACCATAAGGTTAAAGCTTAATCTTATATACATATATACATGTTTGATTAGTTGGATAGCGACGGTCATAGATGACTGAAGTATTGTGTCTCATGACCTGGGACTCAAGTAATCATGCCGTTACTCCTCAACTACAGACATTATCTCAAGCTTATTAATTGTAAATGCAAGCAAAGCACAGACCATCCTGTGATCTTAATGTGCAGAATGAATTGAAAAAAATGTCTTGGTCTCTATCTTGTGTGAATAGTTGAACTAAGCAGGCTGAAGATTTGCCAAAAATATTAATTAATGGTTGTTCGGCAGAGCAGAATTTTTTGCAATGCGCACAGTGGTTAAACAAAACAGTTGGTACTCGGTCTCCTCGCTGCTCTCTCCTTCCTGGTCTGGATTTGTCACAGGAAAAGTCAGGAAAGGCCCACTCAGCCAATCACCATCCACTACGGAGACCCACCATAGCCAGTGATTGGCCTAGTGGGCCTTTTTGTGCCCTTTCCTTAAAGGGTTTCTGTCACCAATATTTAGCCTATTAAACAGGATGACATTTCCAATGGGCAAATGTCACCTGAGGCTAAATATGTAAGTGACTTTATTCCTAATAGGGCAGTTTTTGTGTTTTTAATACTTTTATAATATGTTAATTAGCCTCCTAGGAGCAGAGGGGGCGGTACCCCTGCAACTAGAGGCTCCATTACATCACCTTGTAAAACGCCTACTTCTTCTTGATTGACAGGGCCAGGCAGCGCGCTCCATCTGCTGCGGCCCTGTCCGATGCAAATCCAGCGCTTCATTCTGCGCAGTGAGTGCAGCAGGCTCCCGGCTTCCTCACTGCGCCTGCGCCGACTACGGCACAGTCCACTAGGAAGAGAAGGCAGCGCAGGCGCAGTGAGGAAGCTGGGAGCCTGCTACACTCACAGCGCCGAATGAGGAGCGCAGGCGTGGGATTTGCATCGGACAGGGCCGCAGCAGATGGAGCGCGCTGCCTGGCCCTGTCTATCATGGAAATGTCATCCTGTTTAATAGGCTAAATATTGGTGACAGAAACCCTTTAAGAAAGAGAGATCATCTGGGTCCCAGTAAGTGTTAGAACATGAGCAATGAGGGGGAGTATAGAGTCATTAGTTTTATTTAATTTAAAACATTTTTATTTTTTTTTTAAACCACTCTGAGCTCTCTAGTGGGGGGAAAAAAATTCCCTGCCGGATGACCCATTTCAAGGGAACCTGGTGTCTAATCTGCAGGCAGCATGCTATAGAGCAGGGTCCGAGCAGACTTGTATTTAGTGTTGTGGGAAAAGTTTCAGTAAAACTTTTAATTTTTCTTTATGTAAACGTAAGTGCTCATTCTGGACTAGGAGGTTGCACTGCATTTTCAATGTAACCGGTTCCCTTTAAATATTATGTCAAGAAATATATTAAGTTGAAACATATTAAGGTGCATTTCCTGCAGCAAATCTGTGTTAATATCATTTTTTATCTTTAGTTATATTAAGGGATAGAAATCTAGTTACCATATTTACTTGTAAGTGTAATTTTACATTCTTTTATATTTGTAATATAACCAGAGTGAGAAGAAAAAACAAAGTATACTGAGTCTCCAAAGAGGTGGTTTTCTTTGACCCTTGTTTTTTTTATTCTGTACTTATGTTATATTGCATAGTGATCATTCATATTTGTTTCTCAGGAACTTCATGAATGATTGCCTTCGAACCAATGTGTTTGTCAGATTCGAAGCGGAAACTATTGCCTGCGCTTGTATTTATCTTGCTGCTAGAGTTTTGCAGGTGAGGAACTTTGAAGGTTATTTATTAAGAAATATACGCCACTTTTTGGCACAGATTGTCGCAAAGGGGTTTTGCGGGGGCTTTTCTCTGCTCTCGCCACTTTTCTGAAGTGGTGGAAAAAGGGGACGGGGAAGAGAGCGGGCAGGCCAGCTTGTCTGATTTACCGTTAGGGAGCTGGCGTAGTTTAAACCATGTCAAAAGGCCGGTGGAACTAAGCACCAAAGTTTATGAGGAGGCCTGTGCCTCTACATTACTTTGCAGTACTTTGGGGATTAAAGCAGTATAAGGAGTATAAATCGGCCTGTCGTAATTAATAACCCCCTTTGTTATTCCTTTTCTTCTTTGATTTATATTGGGCTGTGGTGGGTATACATTTACATACACTGCATTCACTGTGCCAACCTCACCTATGACCTCCTACTGCAAATTCTTCATATGGCAAGTAAGGAGCTTCACCGTAATGCTGCCACCTGCTGGCCACAGCATCTGTCTCCGCCCAGGTTCCTCCAAACCAGAGATGATCAGTTTTAAGTAAATGAAGTAGATTTTTTTTTTATTTTTTTTTTATAGAGATTGATGCAAAGTTACAAAATTTTCTTGCGTATGTTCACTGCTGAATAAACTGCTTCTGAACTTTTTTCCATTCCTTTTTCAGATTCCGTTACCAAATAAACCACACTGGTTTTTATTATTTGGCGCTACTGAAGAAAGCATTCAAGAAATCTGTGTTTCAACTTTAAGACTTTATAGTTGGAAGAAGGTAAGTTGTAATGCCATACATGCTGTCTTTGGTCCGATTTCTTCATCCTCCTAGTAGTTTTTCCCAAGTGCTGGCAGCAGGGGCTGCTTATATCTCTGGATTTGTAGCTGCTCTTGTTTGAAGGCTGATATTCCAAGAATACCAGAACCACAGCATTATCTTCTCTACGTTGGAAGCAATAGCTGTTAGAATTTGGGGTGGCAGCGAATGCAGCTGAAAGTGAAAGTAAATGCAGATTTTACCATGACTTATAACTGACTTGATTTCTAAAGGGTTCATGCACGTAATCCCCACCCCCACCCCGTTCCGTGCAATGTAAATTGCACATTGCAGTCTGCCAATGCATGGCCACCATCCGTGTCGCAGGCACAGACAGATGCAGTCCCATTCAACTAGGTCCGTGATCCATCAGCACCGCATAAAAATATGTAAAAAAATTTTGTGGTGTGGCGGCTCAGACAGAAAACCACACCGTTCTGCACCGTACCATCCGGATTGCAGACCTATTCAAGTGATCGGATCCGCATCTGTGATGTCGTGCACAAATGGCCGGTGCCCGTGTATTTTGGACCTGCTGTTTGCGGGCCGCAATACAGGCATCTGCCAACAACTGTACATTAGCCCCCTGCTCCCCCTTCTCCTGTGTTCGGCAGAACTGTTAGGTGGTTAATCTGGTTCTCAGCAACCCAATGCAAAAAAATAAAAATCTATGTGCTTGATATGTTTTAACAGCCAAACTATGACCTTTTGGATAAAGAAGTGGAAAAGAGGAAAGTTGCCCTGCAGGAAGCTAAACTTAAAGCAAAGGGGCTGAATCCTGATGGAACACCGGCTCTTTCTACAATGGGAGGTTTCTCACCAGCATCTAAACCATGTAGGTTTTCTATCAAGTTACTCTTTTACGTTATTTATGGCTCTAACATTTTATTGTCACTGCGCACTTGAGGAAAAAATGGTGACATATATGATATAATTTGAAAATTTCTGATGATTAATCTTTATGGTCTTACAATAGACTATTTCCAAATAAGAGTATATTATTCAGCTATATAATAAGTCACTTTATTTGTTTAGCATCTCCGAGAGAAGTAAAAGCAGAGGAGAAGTCTCCGGTAGCTGCAAAAATTAAACGTGAGCCAGAAGAAAAGCAGTCATTGAAGAGTCCTTACAATGGGTGAGTAGTCTGGTTATTTGTAGCTAGAAATCTCTTCAATTTGAAATATAAAGATGGTTTAATGCTAGAGATGAGCGAACGTGCTCGTTACGAGCACTGTAGCGCTTGGCTTCCCTGCGAACGAATGCCCGCATGCATTGCGGATCCGTCCTCAGCTGCATGTATGGTATGAGTGTCATACCAAACGATCCGTCCCCATTGACTTACATGCAGCTGAGGACGGATCCGCAATGCCTGCGGGCATTGCGCAGGGGGCTCATCTCTATTTAATGCACTAATACACAGGGGGCAGCAGTCACATGAATGAATTGAAATGACATATATACTCCCATATATTTTCATAAGGTTTTTCCTGAGAACTAAAGGAAATGGGATGATAAAATAAGTGTTGTGCAGGGGTTTTATATTGGTAACCTGTCCTCAGTATAGGTCAGTGATGGCTAACCTCGGCACTCCAGCAGTGGTGAAACTACGACTCCCAGCATGCTCCATTTATTTCTATTGAGTTCTGAGAGCAGTCAAGCAAGGGGGGCATCTTGGGATTTGTAGTTTTACCACAGCTGGAGTGCCAAGGTTAGCCATCACTGGTATAGGTCATCAATATCTAGAGAGAATGCAGCGCTCCGTCAGAGCGCTGCTTCCTCTTCATTACACGGCGCGTTGTCTCCCTTGCAGTGGCGGTGCACACCCTTGTCAATCTGATATTGATGACATATCCTGACCCCTGTCAGTCTGATATTGATTACATGCCCTGCACATCCCCTTTAAGGCACCCCACCCCAGTAATAGCTGCGGAAAAACTACAGCCATTTTGGTTGTAGAAGGGTTATTTATCTGACTTCGCATCCAGCAGTAAAGTGGTACAATTTTGTTTTACACATGCAGTAACAAGCTAAAGATAAATGAAAGCAATACCTCTGAGGGTCCCAACACACATGAATTTACACTGGCTTTTTAACCGCTAAAAATACATAAACAGCGTGCACCTTTTTCCACACTGCATACAATTTTTATGTAAAAGAGATGTCAAAATGGTAGAATCTTCAGCATGCTGTGTTTTTCAGGAAACGTCAGACACAAAAAAAGCTTAATTAACAAGAAAGCAAGCAGCATTAATTCCACAGTGGTCACCTTTATGCCTAATGAGATATATCTTTGTTTCCAGCCTGCGAAAGGAAGGCAAAAGAAGTCGAAGTGTGAGCAGGTCACGATCACGAACAAAATCGAGATCCCGCTCTCCAAGAAGACAGTAAGTTTCATTGTGATTTTTGTACAATGGTGAAGACTCATTTACTTCTGACAGTATAATCCAAACGTTAACATTCCCCAAGCTGTGTGTGGACATGATGTACAGCGGGCGGCTGTTTGCCAAATATCGGCCATATCATTAAAACCACAGAGAGGTAAAGTGAATAACTGTACTTATCTCAAAGGGATATATTAGGCAGCAAGTAAACAGCTCTTGCAGTTAATAGGTTTGGTGCAGGTAAAATGGGAATGTGTAAGGGTGTGAGCTACAATAACAAGATGTGACGGGTCAGCGTATCTCCAAAATGGCAGGTTATGTAGAGATTATGCAGTGGTTAGTACTACCGAAAATAACAGGGTTGTGGATGTAAAAGGCCCCCATGATACAAAGGTGTTGGTCCACACAGTGCATTGCAGCTTCCTACTTAAAGATTTTGGGGGGAATTTATCATTAGGAGAATATTTGAAGTCAGTTTTGCTTCAGTCTATGATGAAGTACTTTGTGCCACATTTATCAAACGTCACAGGTTGTTTGATAAATTTGGGTTGTCCTTAAACCTAACACTTCTTTCTAGAGAAGCTACTCCACTTTTCCTACTCCACCCTCCTCCTGGAGTGAGATTGCGACTATTTTGCGACTTTTTTTAAACAGTCGCAATGATAAATCTGGAGTAAAACTCATTAACATAACTAACCACACCCACTTTCCACCCATATTACAAAACTGGAGTGAATGGTGTACACATGCAAAAAGTCGCAAAATTTTGCGTAATCGTATAAATTTTGCGCACAGGAGTGCAGAAAAGTCGCAAAAGCCCTATTTTGCAACTTTTTGATGCCAGAATTCTGGAGTGATGGTATGATAAATCAGCGCCTTTGTTCTGTACTGTTAATTGTGTACTAAAAATGATTTTTTTCAATTGGTCTTTATTAAAAAAAAAAAAAATTCAGCTGTTCTGTCACAGAGGGTTAACTGTTTCTCTAGCTGTGTGAATAGTAGTCACTTTCACTTTGTGCGGGTCGTCTAATAAACCTGATGTCTAAATTACTAAAAGGTCATAAACACTTATTTAAGCCACATTCTTATTGAGCCATAATGAGTGTTTAGAAGGTTGGAGATGAGGAGCCGTCAGCTGAGCTGCTTCATGGAGAACAGTAAAAATACAGAGCCTGGCACTAGAGAATCTCAAGGCTGTACAGAGAAAGATGCTCAAAATTCTTAATAAAGACCAATTTAAAAAAATGATTTTTAGCTTAAAATAAGTTTAGTGCAATAATAAAAACAAAAATGCTCTAACGGTGTACACAGCCTTCCCTCCAGAAATACCACACCTGTCAAAGGTTTGGGTCTGGTATTGCTAATTTGAACCATTCAGTGGGGCTAAGCTGCAGAGCCACACACAACATGTGGACACGTGTGACGACTGGGAAATCTAGGGGCCTAGCATTGTTGCAGATCATATGATCGAGCATCTGTGGAATGTGCTGGATAAACAAGAGGTACCAGACATCACAGTCCTTGATGGGTCAGAGCTATTTTAGGGACCTGAGGGGGACCTACTTGGTATTAAGTGGGTCATTAATGTTATGTCTAATGGTTGTATATCTATCGCTGTGGTCAGAAGTTTATCTAAAGTTTTGTAAAATAGAGAACACGGACTTGTCCAAAGGCTCTGTATAGAAAAACATACTGCTCTAAAGCTGCACTGCTGCAGCTATATAGTGCTATATACAGTAGCTTTATACACACACATATATCTATGTACGTACTTTAACTTTTCTTTTTCTTTTTTTTTCTTAAGCTATAATAACAGACGGAGTCGATCTGGAACTTACAGCTCACGATCAAGAAGCAGATCTCGTAGTCACAGCGAAAGCCCCCGGAGACATCACAACCATGCATCCCCACACCTCAAACTAAAGCATCGCGGAGATGATTTGAGAGGCTCAAACAGACATGGTCATAAGCGTAAAAAGTCACATTCCCCCACCCCAAGCAAATCTAGGGAGCATGGTGATCCTTCCAAAAAGCACAGGCATGACCGTGGTCATCATCGGGATAGAAGAGAGCGGTCTCGTTCATTTGAAAGGTCACACAAAAGTAAACATCATGGTGGTGGTCACTCTGGACACAGCAGGCACAGGCGCTGAACGCCACACCAGAGGATCAGAAGGGAAATAAATCTTTGTTTGTAAGGACTTTGTAAGTAGTTTTTTGTAACTATAAAACATTTGAACACAGAAATGGACATTCATCAGATATTTTTGGTTTTCTTTCAATGTATATCTTTTTGCACAGGATACCTTGACAGTATGACATTAAAGAACCATGGTCAGACTTGTATTAAAACAGCTTCTGGGAATGGATTGCTGTGAAAGGTCTTATTTTTTTATACAAACTGGTTGCAGACACTGGTATATTTAAAGATTATTTAAAGACTTGTGAAAGCTTTCATATTGGTTTTAGTCTGCATGTATACAAATTGCATTTTATTAGGAAATAAACAGAAAAGTTAAATCTGGGCTGCACGTCATTTATGAATTGTGTGTAATACTCTTTGCTGCATACATACACAGTAGGCTTTTTGATTTAGCTGTGAATAAATGCAAATATTGGGAATATTGTGCAATTGCGTAGAGTAGAGATGTTAATCTTAGTTTGGGCATGGAGGCCTTCAGCATTCAGTATGTGCCTTAGGCCTCTTTCACACATCCGTGGTAACTTCTGTGACAAGATGGTCGGTGGTTCGTACATGAAGGATCCCTGTTTGGGATTTTTGTCATCCATATTCCACATACACTGCTAGGCTGAACATTCATTTCCAGAGCGTCTCCTACCCATGGTCTGTAAAAAATCACTGGCAGAACACGGATGCCATCCATGTTGTCTGTGGTTTTCAATTATCCATATACTACAATGGGTGTGTTTGGTCTGCACCAAGGACCAATGTATTGCATGCCTCTGTGGTTTTTCCAGTGACTGTGTAATGTGTAAATAAGCACATTAACGTCAATGGGTATGTGTACTGTCCATGGAGAACACATCCATGATTCACTGACGTGTGAAAGAAGCTTTATTGTGCAAACTGAATCCTCGGGGCCTGCTGACACTTCCGAGTTATGAAAAAAAATGTATAGTACTGTAAATCTGATGGGCAGCAATATATAACAAAGTTAAGCAAGTTTTAGGCAAAAAAAATCTATTTCCACATTTCCCTGGTTCTCTTCTGGTCTTTGTTTACCTGCAGTAATAACAATCTCTGCCTGCCCTCCCCCCCCTCCTCCCCTCCCCTTCCTGCTATGGAAAGGCAGTGAATACAAGAGCTGGCTTGAGTGACATGTCTGTCTGCTGGAATACTCTGCAGCATGTTGTATGTGTAGGACTACAAGTCCCAGCTGTACAATGAAACTGCTGATACACACAGGGTCTTCCCCCTACCTGTTCTTGTACAATACAATACTTTGCATCTCCTCCAGATCAGCTCCAGTCAGCTCTGTGTCTGTAGGGTCAGGAGAGCAGATCCTGTGCCTCTTTACATCTGCAGCTGCTGTTTTAAAGCCTTCAGTGTGTTCTGGCTGAAGGGGTTAATGTTTTATCTGAAAGAATCCAGGGAGAGCAGATAGCAGCTGAGAAGGGGGCGTGGCCAGTGACATCTGTACAGGCTCTGTGCACAAATATAAGATTAGCAGGGAGGCAAGCTGACATCACAGGTCATGTGATCCTGAGTGAAACCTGAGAAACCAGCAGCTTTAGAAGTAGAAAGTCTATGGAAAAGCTGTTGTATTTGACTAGTTAGAAACATACAAAGGACAAAAAAATAACTCGGACAACTCCTTTAATCTTGCTGTGCAGGTCTTTTACAGTCACTTGATGGCTTCTAACCATCTGCCTCCTCAGGAATCTGGTGACAGCCCGCTCCCCCTTTCTGCCGTATCTCGGCAGTGTAGCCAGTGTTCCCTTAACTTTGAACTTGCAAACTGTGCTTACAGCTATATCTCTAGGGACATTGAGTGCCTTCGCTATCATTTTATATTGTTTTTCTTATTTATGCAAGGCAATGATCTCTCTTCTTAACTTTTTGGTCTAGTCTCTCTTACCTCTAGCCAGTCCAGATATTTGATCTCACCAGATTTAATAATGAAGCCCTTGATACGCTTGAAACACCTAATTTGCAAAAATGTGCTCTTGGGGTGGACTCACACATGGAGGAATTTTCTGGCAGAAAATCTGCAACATCAAGACTTCCCCTCGTGTTATCTCATGAGGCTGAAAATCGTGTATCCCCGCATTTACATTCCGCAGCATACATATTGTTGTGGGTTTTCTGTATCACATTCTGACCCCCTCCTAAGTTTTGTCGTTGGCAGCGGGTAGCTTATGAAGAAAGTCACGTCATGGTTATCTTGGTAGGTATATAAGATGTACGATAGGCTGTCTGCATACATATCACTCATTGCTGTCATGGGTAAAAGGGACGATTTATCACATTTGCGAAAAGTAATTATTATTGGCTTTCAGGTGAAGTGGCTGCGTTTCTGAAACTGCACATTTTGTGAACTGTTGGCGTGCTGCTGTGCTGAAAGTGTATCATGCATAGACAAATGGCAACAATAAGTGACATAGAAACTATGGAGCACCATGTGCCATTGATGAGAGAGTTGTAGGATGGCTACAAAGGTGGACCAACACACTGCCAAAATGAACCAGGGGCTACCATCCTGTGTCTAAAACAGTTCATCGTACCCTACTGCGTTTAGTTGTCAAAAAAGATTTCAGTTTTCACGGCAGTATTGCAGTAGGCCAGCTGCTGATTGGCAAAGGGTTGTCTTCTCTGATGGGTCATGTTTTCTGCTTCATCGAATGGATAGTCGTTGGCATGTCAGGCAAGAAACATCAGAGAACAACCACCCTGCAACCACTGCTGGAAGAACATAACCTGGTGGTGGCAGCGTTTTGGTCTGGGGAATGTTTTTGTGCTATTCTCTGGGCTCATTCATCCATGTGGTAGGCACTCTCAACCGATTTGGGTATGAATCCATCCATGTAGGTCATCTACATCCCATACAAGCTGATTTTTAATTTTTTTTTTTTTTCCTTGGGGTGGATCGGATATTCGTTAAATGGCTAGAAATGTTCTACAACGGTTGGAAGCGCATGACCAATACTTAGTGATACCCTGGCCCCCTAATTCCATAGACTGGAACCTAATTGAGCATCTGTGGGACCATCTCTATCATTGTGTTCTGTGGATCCTCCAGCAGCTGTAGGTGGCACTACGGTCAGCATGGCTCCAGATACCTGTGAGAGTCTACCAGGACCTTAGAATCACTCCCAACCTGTCTAGCTGCTGTCCGTACAGCACACGGTGGTTACACTGGGTATTAGCTAGTGGTAATAGTAATGTTACTAGACTTGGGTATGTCATTGACTCATTTACGGAAAGTCTTGTCAGAAGGCTTGATACTATTAGCCTGTAGGACAGTAGAGGCTTAGTCAGGTCCGGTGCACATTGTACATCTTATTTAGAACTGATGAGTCCTAAAAGGAGCCAAACTCTGCAAGTATTGCATTGCAGGGCTGCAGATACCTATAAAACTAATTGTAAGGATACATTCACATCTGTGGCATGGATCTGGCAGGCTGTTCCAACAGAGAGTAGCCTGGCGGTTTTCTCTGGATCTTACAGTTCACCGCTTGATTCCCATTGACTGTAAGCTGGCTGCTTTCTGGCATAAATGCTGGGTTTCGGACCCACAAAGCCGCTTTTGTCCTTCTGACAGCCAGCATTTATGCTGAAACTGGTTACCAGAAGAGCCTGACAGATTTTAACTGCAACTGTGAACGTATGCTTAGTTAAGATCTGTGCAGCATAAAAAAGACAAAACTAGACGAATTAGGGAACTACTTAACCACATTGGTTAATTTCAGTGAGGACAGGGGACACCAAGGTGTCTTCTGGGTAAAATCCAACATGTCCATTTCTAATTTCCCCCAACAGCAGCTGTCTCTGGACTTGTCAGGTTGCCACCCATATAAATCTGCAGGTCTTTCACAAATCCTGCTGAAATTGGTGCTGCCTTTAATGTGCATACCCTGCTGTTCCTAGACTTTATTCTTGTTTATGGAAGGTGTTAAAGAAATTTAGTTAGTTAGTTAGTACAAATCAAAATTGTGATATTGGTAGTCAATTGGGAAACTCTCTTTGGACTATTAGCAAATTGTGTTCAAGAGGAGGAACTGTTAAAGAAATTTAGTTAGTGGGTGAACACAATTGTGCTAGGGTTGTATATTTCATTATTAGGTGGTCTCCATCTCCTTATAGACATATCTCTTATATCTTATAATCTCTAATCTCCATTAGATGTCACATATGCTTAAAAATAAAAATGACTCATAATCACTTGATATGTCTGTAGGAAAACAGGAACTTAGCAGAAGTTAATATACGCATATGGAATTTCCCAGATAGATGAAGAGATGAAGTAACGTGTGTCCCAATTGGCTACCAATATCACAATTTTGATTTGTTGTTCAATGTAAACTTGTATGATTGTGATTGGACATATTAAAATTGATGACAAAGGGGGGTGTGATTACACCAACATGTATTTCTAATAAAATTAGCTCCCTGGGTGTAACCAGGAGAGATCTGCATGATCAGCAATGAGACTGGACGTGCATTTCTTGTGCTGCGGCCGCACCCTCTTACCATGAAGGGGGAAATTTAACATAATTTGAACACCACAGACAACTGAGTATTAAGTCTAATTTGGGACTTTTCCTAAATTACGTTAACAAAGGCTTTTTAGTTAAACGGAAATCATTTCCTCTGGTGCAACTTGAGACAATGAAGAATTGAATTGTCATTCTAGAAACCTCACAAGGAGAGAATAATGTTGATATTGCCCTTGGCGCTTACATCCAGAGAAAGTCTGAAGTGAAATGCATTAGACTGTCATTAGAGTGAAGGGTATGGAGGGACAGTATTATGCCCAGCACAAGAATTACAGACCAGGAGATTTGAATGTCATGATGTCTGGCAAGTATACTTAATCGTGTTCTGTGAATGCAGATTGTGAGTTACAGCTCCTCCAGGCTGGGATCATTTTAAGGAGGGACTTCTGCTGGCTTTGGCCTCCAAATATTGTATCCGTAACTGCATGTTGGTTTTCCAGTAGTGTTGAGCAAACTTGTGTATTCAAGTTTGGCGTACAAGGTTCGGGTTATCTAAGAATTCCTTTACAGATTCCGCTACCAAGGACCATAACTTATGGCTAGTGGTAGCAGAATCCATAACGGAATTCTTACATAAGCCAAACCTTGTACGCCGAACCTAAAACCACAAGTTCGCTCAACACTATTTTCCAGCTTTAGGGTATGGCCACATGGGGTGAGAATGCAGAGAAGCATGGCGCAGATTTGAGCTATCATTTCTGTCAGGCTGCCATGCCCCCGTCCATAAAGACTGGCAAGAATGGAGGTCATCATCATCACATCGGCAGGGGTCTGAGTCCTGGCAACCCAGCTGCGAATACGTCATGCTTATTGGAGCTCTGGTGATCGCAGGCAGCTTTCCAAGCACAGCACTGTACATTGTATAGCGGCTATGTTTGGTACTGCAGCTAAGATCCATTCACTTCAACGGGGCTCAGCTGCAACTAGGCCATGTGACTGGTATACAGTGATGTCATATGGCCCAGGAAGAGGCAGAGGCACTTATGGAGCAGTGGTGTCTTCTAACAGCTCTTTGGTGGGGGTCCTGGGTGTAGGCTGAAATGAATCTGTTATTTGCAGTTAGATAGATGCATTGTTACAACTGAAAAACTGGCCTGGTAAGGAAGGGGGATAAACACTCTGGTAATGAAGTGGTTAAATATAGAAAGAGCAGAGATGTCAATGTATAAACCTACTGAATCTTTTCTCCCAAAACTATATATCAATCTGCAATTACTCAAAAATAACGGATTGTCTCTGCTTTTAAGAACGATGCTGTTTTTTATTTCAATCAGACTACAACTGTATATATATATATATATATATATATATATTAGCAGAAGGACCCGGCTTCGCACGGGTATATTTAATCTATTTCATTTAATGTTTGTGTCGTTAAAAGATATCAACAGTATCCCCCATAACATCGACATCTACAGTACCCTGTCCCCGTAACAGTGAACTACACAGCCCCCCACCCCTTATCACAGACCCCCCACAGTGCCCCGTATCCTTAAAATGGTACCTCTGCAGCAGCCCATCCCCTTAACTTTGACCTTCACAGCAGCCCACCCCTTTAAAAGTGAGTTTCACAGCACCCCACTCCCTTGACATTTACCTCTTCAGGGGCCCACCTCCTTAACAGTGACCTCTACAGCATCCCGCCCCTTAGCATTGACCTCCATAGGAGACCATCCCCTTATCTGTGACCCTTACTGTTCCTTACCCCCTTAACAGAGACCTCCACAGCACCCGTCCCTTTAACAGTGACTGCCACAATACCCTGTTCCCTTAACAGTGACCTCACAGTACCCTGCTGCCTTAACAGTGACCTCTACAGCAATTGCCCCTTTACTAGTGGCCTCCATAGTGCCCGCTCCATTAACAGTGACCTCCCTTAACAATAACATCCACAAGGAACGCCCCTTTAATATGGCCTCTGCCCCCTTAACCGTGACCTCCACAGCAGCTGATCCTTTAACAGTGGCCCCTGCCCACTTGACAGTAACCTCCACAGCACCCTTCCCCTTTAAGGCTAGGGCTACACGACGACATGTGTCACGCGACATCACACAACAATTTTTATGATGATAGGCTATGATGGTATCGCGCTGCGACATGCTGCAACTGCGACACGACAGTTGCAAAAAATCCAACCAAGATTAATTTTAATGAAACTGTCGCAGTCGCAGCATGTCGCAGTGCAACACCATAGACTATCATTATAATAATTGCTGCACGACATTGGTGCAACATCAGTGACGCGCGACACATGAAGCAGTGTAGTTGTGCCCTATGTGTCGTGCGACTTATTGTTGCGCAACACATGTCATCGTGTAGCCCTAGTCTAAAGCTAATCTACAGCGGTGAAGTAAAATGGCTTGGTTGTTATGGAAAACTGGAGCAAATCTGTATGCATATGACCGTGTGTAAGAAGCAGGCTGTGCCAAAACCTGTGGGAGGTAAGCACTGAATTGTGTTTTGGGGGGACTATTTACCCGAGTTCCTCAGCTGGCTGCTAATTACCTCTCATTACCAGCCTGGTTACTACTCAGAGCCAAAACCTATTCCATAAGTCTTTGTTGTTCTCACCCTGTTTCCTCTGCCCTGCCCCTGGCTGAGTTGTTATGGAAACCTGCAGTAAAATTGTGTGTATGTGGAGACCAAGGACCTGCGAGCCTCTATTGGCTGATAAGGGACATGTGACCGTGTGCATGGCAGTTGGGATATGAAAAGAAAGAAGACTTCCAGGCTAATACTAGCTAATGCTGGTCCTTCTTTTGAGGGTGGTCTGAATTAAAGGTCGATACCATGGTAATTTATGAGGACAAGCAATGGGTAACAGTGGAAGAAAACATCTTTTATTACTACTGAAGAGTCATAGTCTAAAATTAGTCTATTTCAGATAATGGGAGGGGGGAGGGGCGTGGCCTGACAGAGTCAGGGGCATAGCTTAGCAAGACCTGGGTCGGGGGTTTTAAGTCCTTCTTTTGAGGGTGGTGTGAATTACAGGTGGATGCCATGGTAATTTATGAGGACACGCAATGGGTAGCAGTGGAAGAAATCATCGCTTTGCATGGGTGTATTTAATCTATTTCATTTAATGTTTGTGTGTGTCGTTGCAGAGAGAAAAAGTCACCCTCCCTCCCACCCCTGCAGCTGACAGGAGTTGATTTTTCCATTTATTTTTTTCAATCCCTGTTGGCTGCAGAGTGGGAGGGGGCATGGCCTGACTGAGTCGGGGGCGTGACTTAGCGAGACCTGGGGTGGGGGTTTTAATTCCTTCTTTTGTGGGTGGCCTCAACTACAGGTCGATGCCATGGTAATTTATGAGGGCACGCAATAGATAGCAGTGGAAGAAAACATCTTTTATTACTACTGAACGGTCTTAATCTAAAATTAGTCTAAAACATAAGTTATATTTATGGTAACCAGAATACCCCTTTAACAGTGTCATCCACAGCACTCTGCCCCTTTAAAGCAGTGAAGAGAAATGGTTGTGTTGTTATTTAACTGAGCTCCTCAGCTGGCTGCTAATTACCTGGCTGGGTTGTTATGGAAACCTGCCCTCCCTGTGTGTGTCTGTGCAGCGAATGGCAGTTGGGGTTTGAAACCAAAGCTCCCAGGCTAATATTGGCTAATGCAGGTCATATTTTGGGAATATCTCGGGAACGGTATGTCCTAGAGAGCTGAGACCTGGTCTAAAACCTTCCCGGACACCTGATGTACCTGTGTGCCGAATTTGGTGAAAATCGGTCCAGTAGATTGGTCGCACATAGAGAACAGACAGACAGAAACTCATTTTTATAATATTAAGATATATATATATATACTAGCAGAAGGACCTGGCTTCGCCTGGGTATATTTCATCTATTTCATTGAATGTTTCTGTGTGTCGTTGCAGAGAGAAAGTCATCCTCCCTCCCATCCCTGCAGCTGACAGATGTTGATTTTTACCTTCAACTGTTCAATCTCCATTGGCTGCGGAGTGGGAGGGGTCATGGCCTGACTGAGTCGGGGGCGTGACGTTGCAAGACCTGGGGCGGGGTTTTAAGTCCTTCTTTTGATGGTGGCCAGAATTACAGGTCGATGCCATGGTAATTTATGAGGACACGCCATGGGTAACAGTGGAAGAAAACATTGCTGTGCACGGGTATATTTAATCTATTTCATTTAATGTTTCTGTATGTTGTTGCAGAAAGAAATCCAACTTCCCTCCCACCCCTGCAGCTGACAGAAGTTGATTTTTACCTTTTTTCAATCCCCGTTGGCTGCGGAGTGGGAGGGGGCGTGGCCTGACAGTCGGAGCATGGTTTCGCAAGATCTGGGGCGGGGGTCAGAGTGGCATGAATTACAGGTCGATGACATGGTAATTTATGGGGACCCGCAATGGGTAGCAGTGGAAAAAAACATCTTTTATTAGTACTGAATGGTCGTAGTCTAAAATTAGTCAATTTCATCTACGATTTTTGTGTGTCGTTGCAGAGAGAAATTCACCCTCCCACCCCTGCAGCTGATTTTTTTCAATCCCCGTTGCCTGCGGAGTGGGAGGGGGCGTGGCCTGGCAGAGTTGGGGGTGTGGATTATCAAGATGCTTCGAACGGTTGTAGTCTGAAATTAGTCTATTTCATCTAAAATTTTGTGTGTCACCCTCCCACCCCTGCAGCTGACAGAAGTTTATTTTTCCCTTCATTCTTTCAATCCCTGTTGGGAGGGGGCATGACCTGACAGAGTTGGGGGTGTGGCTTAGCAAAGCGCTTCGCATAGGTGATTTAATCTATTTCATTTAATGTTTCTGTGTGTCGTTGCAGAATGGCTGCAGAGTGAGAGGGGGTGTGGTCTGACAGAGTTGGGGGCGTGACTTAGCAAGACGATTCGAACAGTTGTAGTCTATAATTAGTCTATTTTATCTAAAATTGTTGTGTGTCGTTGCAGAGAGAAATTCACCCTCCCACCCCTGCAGCAAACAGAAGTTTATTTTTACCTTTATTTTTTCAATCCCCGTTGGCTGCGGAGTGGGAGGGGGCGTAACCTGACAGAGTCTGGGGCGTGGATTAGCAAGACGCTTCACATGGGTCTATTTAATTTATTTCATTTAATGTTTCTGTGTGTCGTTGCAGAAAGAAAGTCAACCTCCCACCCATCCCTGCAGCTGACAGAAGTTGATTTTTACCTTTATTTTTTCAATCCCTGTTGGCTGCGGAGTGGGAGGGGGCGTGGCTTAGCAAAGCGCTTCGCATAGGTGCATTTAATCTATTTCATTTAATGTTTCTGTGTGTCGTTGCAGAATGGCTGCGGAGTGAGAGGGGGCGTGGCCTGACAGACGGGGCGTGGCTTAGCAAAAGGCTTCGAACGGTTGTAGTCTATAATTAGTCTATTTCATCTAAAATTTTTGTGTGTCGTTGCAGAGAGAAATTCACCCTCCCACCCCTGCAGCAAACAGAAGTTTATTTTTACCTTCATTTTTTTAATTCCCATTGGCTGCGGAGTGGGAGGGGGCGTGACCTGACAGAGTCGGGGGTGTGGATTAGCAAGACGCTTCGCATGGGTGTATTTAATCTATTTTATTTAATGTTTGTGTGTGTTGTTGCAGAAAGAAAGTCAACCTCCCACCCATCCCTGCAGCTGACAGAAGTTGATTTTTACCTTTATTTTTTCAATCTCTGTTGGCTGCGGAGTGAAAGGGGGTGTGGCCTGACAGAGTTGGGGGTGTGGCTTAGTGAGACCTGGGGCGGGAGTTTTAAGTACTTCTTTTAGGGTGGCCTGAATTAAAGGTCAATACCATGCTTATTTATGAGGCCACGCAATGGGCAGCAGTGGAGGAAAACATCTGTTATTACTACTGAACTGTAGTAATAGAAAAAAACATAAGTTATATTTATGGTAACCGGAATACCTTTAACAGTGTCAGTAAATAGAAATGGATGAGATCCTCAGCTGCTGATAATTACCTGGTTGTTATGGAAACCTGCCCTCCCTGTGTGTGTCTTTGCAGAGAATGGCAGTTGGAGTTTAAAACCAAAGTTCCCAGTTGTAATGTTGGCTAATGGAGATCATATTTTGGGAATCTCTTAGGAACGGTATGTCCTAGAGAGATGAGACCTGGTCTAAAACCTTCCCGGACACCTGATGTACCTGTGTGCCGAATTTGGTGAAAATCGGTCCAGTAGTTTGGTCGCGCATAGAGAACAGACAGACAGACAGACAGAAACTCATTTTTATATTATTAAGAGATATATATACAGTACAGACCAAAAGTTTGGACACACCTTCTCATTCAAAAAGTTTTCTGTATTTTCATGACTATGAAAATTGTAGATTCACACTGAAGGCGTCAAAACTATGAATTAACACGTGGAATTATATACTTAACAAAAAAGTGTGAAACAACTGAAATTATGTCTTATATTCTAGGTTCTTCAAAGTAGCCATCTTTTGCTTTGATTACTGCTTTGCACACTCTTGGCACTCTCTTGATGAGCTTCAAGAGGTAGTCACCTGAAATGGTATTCCAACAGTCTTGAAGGAGTTCCCAGAGATGCTTAGCACTTGTTGGCCCTTTTGCCTTCACTCTGCGGTCCAGCTCACCCCAAACCATCTCGATTGGGTTCAGGTCTGGTGACTGTGGAGGCCAAATAGCCCTTACACAGCCTGGAGGTGTGTTTGGGGGTCATTGTCCTGTTGATAAATAAATTATGGTCCAACTAAACGCAAACCAGATGGAATAGCATGCCCCTGCAAGATGCTGTGGTAGCCATGCTGGTTCAGTATGCCTTCAATTTTGAATAAATCCCCAACAGTGTCACCAGCAAAGCACCCCCACACCATCACACCTCCTCTTCCATGCTTCACGGTGGGAACCAGGCATGTAGAGTCCATCCGTTCACCTTTTCTGTGTCACACAAAGACACGGTGGTTGGAACCAAAGATCTCAAATTTGGACTCATCACACCAAAGCACAGATTTCCACTGGTCTAATGTCCATTCCTTGTGTTCTTTAGCCCAAGCAAGTCTCTTCTGCTTGTTGCCTGTCCTTAGCAGCTATTTTACCATGAAGGCCTGCTGCACACAGACTCCTCTTAACAGTTGTTGTAGAGATGTGTCTGCTGCTAGAACTCTGTGTGGCATTGACCTGGTCTCTAATCTGAGCTGCTGTTAACCTGCGATTTCTGAGGCTGGTGACTCGGATGAACTTATCCTCCGCAGCAGAGGTGACTCTTGGTCTTCCTTTCCTGGGGCGGTCCTCATGTGAGCCAGTTTCTTTGTAGCGCTTGATGGTTTTTGCGACTGCACTTGGGGACACTTTCAAAGTTTTCCCAATTTTTCGGACTGACTGACCTTCATCTCTTAAAGTAATGATGGCCACTCGTTTTCCTTTACTTAGCTGCTTTTTTCTTGCCATAATACAAATTCTAACAGTCTATTCAGTAGGACTATCAGCTGTGTATCCACCTGACTTCTGCCCAACACAACTCATGGTCCCAACCCCAATTATAAGGCAAGAAATCCCACTTATTAAACCTGACAGGGCAAACCTGTGAAGTGAAAACCATTTTAGGTGACTACCTCTTGAAGCTCATCAAGAGAATGCCAAGAGTGTGCAAAGCAGTAATCAAAGCAAAATGTGGCTACTTTGGAGAACCTAGAATATAACAATAATATAATTTATATAATTTTCAGTTGTTTTTTGTTAAGTATATTATTCCACATGTGTTAATTCATAGTTTTGATGCCTTCAGTGTGAATCTACAATTTTCATAGTCATGAAAATACAGAAAACTCTTTGAATCAGGTGTGTCCAAACTTTTGGTCTGTACTGTATATATATATATATATATATATATATATATATACATATATATATACACACACATGCAACCTAATCACAGGTTCCCTTTAAGGGCAGATATGAAGTATCCAGAAAAAGAGAGAAAAAAACATTATTGGGAAGGGAGTTCTGAAAATTGTACACTAAACAGTGCATTCAGTTATGCATATTTTGAGACAAATACAATATGCACATTCATATATATTCTATATGCTGGCTCAAATTCAAATTAAAAAACAACTTTTTCTTATCTTCTAATTATATTTTCTTAACTCCTGCATTCATTCAGCTCATTAAAGAGTTACAAAGACACTGTAAAGTTAAAAAAAAAGTCATTATGGTAGCAGGAAAAGGCCGCTTGGTGGCAGTATTTACTCAGGAAAAGTGATGCTAAGCTACAATTCAATTGTAGTACATAGTATTTATTAATATATATACCGTACAGTTCAATCTCATATATAACAGCTTGGTCTAACTATGATTAGAGAAAAACAAGGTAAAGTGTGTCCTGTCCACAGTAGTCTGACCAGGGGAATGTAACACAGAAGCCATATAAATAGATTCAGGGCTTACTTTCATAACACAATGTATAGATCAAATCCACAGTGAAGACACTTGTAGGGTCATCAGTGGAGATTACAGAAGATTTCATTATTTTCTTATACTTTGCTCTTGTGTAATACTGTAGATATGTAGGTGCACATAAACCTATCATTGCATTTCCCTTCTCTAGAATAAAGACTAGTCATCACAGTCAAATGTAACTTTTCAGATAGGCTAATGAGCTAATCTCAAAAAGTCTTTAAAGGTCATGAAATCATAGCAAGAACACACAGCTACAATTGTTTGCCTGACAGATATTGAAGGTGTATGGGCGCCTTTAGTCAAGTAAAAAATTAATAAATAGGCCCTAAGGCAGTTATATCACTGACATAAGAAAGAGATACACAGTGAACGAGAACACAGAAAAGGAAACCTGGAGAAAGATAACATGACTGCCTCCAAGTGGCCATATAAGGGAATAACTACAAGGGACTTCCACAAGAAAGTAAAAAGTGTCGGCTTATGTGCCCTCCTGCAGTCCCAGCCACCAGAGAGGCCGGCGCTTTTTAGTGTGCAAGCATGGCCACCACTGCTGGATTACAGGGTGTATAGTGTAATGGAAAAATGAGTCTAGCCAGCAAAGGAAGCAATATGGACAATCACAGTACATTAGTAAGTGCCTTGTATTAACTCTTTCTACATGATAATTTGCTCCAGATGCCATTTGCTGAAGTGAGACAACCCCTTTAATATCTCACTTGAGTGTGAATTTTTATAAGTATATAATAAACATACAAATAATTATATCTATGTTTGTCCAGTAATGTACTAAACTCTCCACCCCAGTGTCATTCATATTCTCTTGAATATTTAGTGGTCCTTTTATTTATTATTTCACTTTTGATAAGTAGTAAAAGTATGCCCTTTCAGCCAATCACTGGCCACAGCAGTGATCCACCTTAGCCTGTGATTGGCCAGGCGGGCATTTTCAGGCATTTCACGTGTGTCCATTCGGGCGCAAAAAGTAGCAAAGTAATCCATTATGACCCCACTGCCAGCATTGTTTTGCACTGGAAAACCCCTCTAATTGCTGAAAATGAGTAGGTATGCTACTTTGAAGTAAATTCAGTGTTTACTGATATATATATTCTGTCCTCATGAAACCCTATGAATCTACCATACAGTGTGTTAGTTAATGAAACCACGCACTCACAATATAATATGCAAAAAGGAGAGTTTAATATAATACTCGGTGCCTAAAACAAAAATTATATGCCAAAAAGTGAAAAAAGAAAATCACCCAGATAGAGAAATAGTGATCTAAAAAAATCAAGGGAATCTCCATATGTTACATGTGAGGTATACTCTGGACTGCGATGGCTAGGGAGACGTTTCGGTCTAATGTAGACCTTTTTCAAAGCATTGCAAATGTATGGAGGTGGCTGTGAGCTGGAGATGGGGTCCCACGTCCTAATTTCCCTTACCTTACATCATGTTGTGATTCATGATATGGTTTTTAACAGTTTTTTTTAATTATTATTTGTCCAGATTCTCTGCACACCATTCTCTGCTGAAAATCCACAGCAATTATGCTACATGTGGCCATACACTAAAATTGAGCTTCTGCGCCCCAGTGCAAAATTTCTACCAGGGACCCCCATACTACCATTTGTCTTCTTATGGGGCAAAGTGGCCTTTGGCTCAGCTTATTAATTTTCTATTAAAATAGAAAAAATGATAGTAAAAGCTTGAATTAGAGCAAATGTATCACGAAAAGAGGCAAGTGGCATATATATGTGACTTGCATTTATTACTTTGTTTTGTATTTTGGGAAGCTTCAGTGTATCAGGTTATATGCACTGGCAGAATGTGTACTTGTGCAGAACTCCAAAGCGCCTTCCATTCTAGTACACAGTATACTGGTGAGTACAAACAGATACTATAAAGGAATCTGAGATTAAATGAAATACAATGCTCTAAGCTCTTTCCAAAAGACCACCTGTCTTGATCAAAGCAAACACAAAGGGTTAATAGGAATGTGTCACCAAAAACTTTTTTTGCCAGTTAAAACCAGATAGTGACACAAATCCTTTCTAATCAGTTTTTATTTTCTGATTGTAGATTTTTTTTATTTTTCCTGTTGTTTTTTCCTGTATGTTGTTGACAATCCTTAAAGAATTTATGCCATGGCAACCTCTTTCTAACAAAGCTAGAACCAGCCCTGTACCTCACATGGATCCAGAGATCTCCCCATTCATTGCTTCAGTTGCTCTGCTAGATATATATCAAGCTGGCAGCACATGGGGCATGTCCTTTCTGCTGCAGCTATCTCCTTATCACAGATCAAGAGACAGTTGAAGGATGGAACTGAGCATGTGTGTCCACTTCAACGAGTTAGACAGAGAAATAAGAGAAAGAGCACACAGCAGGGGACGCTATACAGATACATTTTATTGAATAACTCAGTGACTATACTAAATTTGTACTTACATGTAATTACAAAAGTAGTCAGATCGAAGTGCTGGTTTGAAAACTGCAGAATATTTTTTTGTGGGACAAGCACTTTTAGGCCCCATTCAAAATTGCGTGAATAGATGTGGCCCCATTCACCTCTATGGGGCCGGGAGCCGCGGCGCATGTCCTATACTTGTCCGTGCGCATGAACAAGTATAGGCATTTTCAATGGGGCCGCACGGCGTGTGTTCCGAGCGCTGCGGAACACACGCCAGGGCGGCCCCCGTATATTTGCGGGTCCGCAGTAATGCGGGCCCACAAATATACGTTCGTGTGAATGGGGCCTAAAAGATATACTTTACAGCAGCCCCTGTGGGTCATAGACACAATGGACAGGACAGCACTTTATTGACTCCTATGGGAGCGTTTTCTAGGCATTCTCTGTGACTTGTGCAAAGATCATGAAGGAGTAGATAAGCTGTGAAATAACCTGCTGTGAATGATGGGTCCTGCGTTATCTATATATAGTTTATATCTGTCATTGTAATCCCTGCCTGTGATAATAATGTCATGATTGCTGGAAAGTGACCTGTACAGACCAAGAAGTCGTGTCTATTATTAGGAATAGGGATGAGCGAATCGACATAGATGAAATATCCAAAGTCGATTCACAAAAAACTTCGTTCTAATACTGTACGGAGTGAGCGAGTGGTACCTTGAAACCGAACCCGAGTTCTGGAAATGTTTTTTTACAGTAAAAATCAATTTCTGAAGTTATTACATGAAGTCTCGCGAGACTTTGCAAAATAATAACTTCGGTTCATTAGAGCCAATACATTCTAAAATGGTACGGAGTTCCCGCTCTGTACAGTATTACAACAAAGTTTTTTGCGAGTCGACTTTGGATATTTTATCCAAGTCGATTCACTCATCCCTAATTAGGAATAGTGGCCAGTCCGGAAAGTGCAGGATTCTGTTTTTTAATATAGATACTGACATGGAAAATTAAAAATAACATTACCAAAAATTCTTTAAGAATATGTTTCCCAACAGAAAGACTTGAATTAAACAATAGATTATTTTCTGAAGACACATTCCCTTTAACAGCATCAGTGGTTTATTCTGTAAATTGAATTCACATTTTTTTCTTATTGTTTTATTTCAGCTTTTCTAGTGGGGTGAAAACTGTTATCACAGGAAAAAGCCAGGTCAATGTGCCTCGCAAGCATGGAGGAAAGGTGGCACTTAAAGGGGTTGTCCCATGACTAGTATAAAAAATTAAAATGAGACATCATACAGTACATGGCAATCTTCTTCTAACAAAGCTAGAACCAGGCCTGTACCTCACATGGATCCAGAGATCTCCCCATTCATTGCTCTGCTAGATTTATATCAAGCTGACAGCTCAAGGGAGTGTCTTTTCTGCTGCAGCTCAGGGGGCATGTCTCAGCTCTGCCTATCACATCTCAGGAGGCAGCTGAAGGATGAAACTGAGCATGTGCGGCCTTCTTAGTGACCAGGACAAAGAAATAAGAAAAAACAAACAGCAGGTGGCGCTATACAGATACATTTTATTGGATAACTAAATTTTTAATTACATGAAATTATAAAAGTATTCAGATCCAGGTGCTGGGTTGAAAACTGTAGAATATTTTTCATGGGACAACCCCTTTAAGTCTTACTTGCCATCAGAATTTTCAGCACAAATACTAGTGTTATACATTAAAGCATACACATTTTCAGATGCTTGCTATAGGTCCCATCAAGAGAGAAGGAGTTATCTATGTGGCCAGAGTGAATCTGCATATGGATTCCAATGAGAATCAACTCAAAATTCTGGTCTCCCTTTGTTACAAAAGATTAGATCTGGCAGCCCTTGTGTCACAGAATAATGGAGTGGTGGTGTAGGGTGGGCCAGTTGAATCTGGATTTTTGCAGTGGTTTCTATCAGCGTACATCCGAGTGACTAGGATGGCATCATCTGAAAGTATTCCTTAAATCATGTTAAGAACTATAGGACTGGTTGCAATAATATATAATAAGGACTCTATAGGCAATTAGGTATCAAATACACAAGACTGTAACTACAACCCGCACTGTGTAGTGCAAACACAATACATTGCAACGCTAAGGACGTTTTTGACAACCCATTACAGGCCATGGTTTGTTGAGGCATGAATGATTTGTCCCTTAGATCTCCATGCTTGTTATCGTATACTGTATGCTAACAATTATTCTATAGAAATGTTTCTGTTGGTCCACAAAACCATTTTACTTCTGAAAACATTTAGGCATGTTTATATAATTATTACTTATAGGCTATGTACACCTTTGGGGGTATTTTTTTTATATTGCATTGCACCTATTTTAAGCCAAAAATCATTTTTTTATTTGGTCTTTATTAAAAATATGGAATCCTTCTTTGTGTACAGAGCTGAGATGCTGTAGTAGCAGCCTGTGGATTTTCTCTTTTCCGTCAGTTGAGGAGATGACGGGCTCCTTATCTCTGCTTTCTGACATTATAAACACTCATTATAGCTCAGTTCCTATCGTACTGATAACAATGTGGCTTAATAAGTGTTTATGACCTCTTACTAGTTTAGAGATAAGGCTTATTAGATGACAAAGTGAAAGTACCAGTCATACAGCTAGAAAAGCAGTTAAATGTTTCAGACAGAATGGCTCAATATTTTTCATAAAGGCCAATTGAAAATATGATTTTTAGCCAAAAATGAGTAGAATTCAATCATGAACAAAAATTGCATCCAAGTGTGTACATAGCCTTTAAAGGGAATCTGTCAGCTCCAAAACACTCCTCAAACTAGAGTAAGCGGTGTATAGTGTAAGTGGTAATGAGTCTGGTTATGTAATTTTTATCTTCATACTCACTTGAATTCTGACACTGTGCTCCCACAAACCAGCAGTAAAATGTATTGAGAGGACTCCTGTGCTCACACACATAATAGAGAGGACTCAAAAGGAGTCCTCACAATGCATCTTACTGCTGATTTGTGGGAGCACAGCGTTGGAACACATGATAAAATGACTTGTCGTCACTTACGCTATTCATTGCTTACTCTAGTTTGGGGAGTGTTTTGGAGCTGACAGAAGCCCTTTAAGGGAGTTCTCTCAAGATGATGTTAAATTTGGCAGGGAGCAGGGGGTAGTATAACATGAAGGAAAAGAAAGTTACTCATCTTTAAAATGTCCCGCTGGTCCCACTGCACCACTCCTCTCCCCACCACTCCAATCCCCGCTGTACCTGTACTGACGTCACACTTGTGATCCAGAGACTGTTATAGCCAATCACTAGCCTCCACTGTCATTAGTGCACGAACAGCATGCCACACCTTTAATTCCAGGTAATATTAAATTTACAGCTTTGACTGGAAATGTCCTTTAAATACGCCAGTCTATCCAGACAATAGTCACAATCCTATAAATAAATTAGGAGAACCAAATAAAGATTTTTTCACCTCTGCTGTGGAGATTTAACTTTTTTATAGACCTATAAAGTCAGCTGTATGTTGCCCTTTCATCACATCATGTAGTTTTATGCACTTCTGTTTTTCCCAAGGGTTTGCTGAGTAATTCCTCTGACTTGAGTAAAATGACTACAGCTTTCAGAATATCTAAACCACATAGTGTAGCTTAAAGATTGACCTGCTCCTCTCTGTGTAATGGGAATAATTACAAAACATATCTCAGGCAATCATCTGCAACAATTTTGTAGATTTTACTGCAGAAGTGAAGGGAACATTGCTGCTCTAGGATAGGAAAATAGGTGTTATTAAGAATATAGTGTGGGTTTGTAATGATAGATGATACACATACACAGACTGAATTCTCCACTGTGTTTCTGATATTTACTGAAAACTGATGACTATATTTGGTACATGAAAGGGACTATGATTGCTCACCACAAACATTTCCACTGAAACATATCAGAATATTTCTCTACTTTTCCACCCCTGACAGAAAAAAAACAAGAAGCAGTCATAAGATAGCATTGTTACAGGAATGACAAATTGCTTCAATGAATTTTATTTCCGTCAATTTTTATGCTGCAAAATTAAACCTTTGTAGCTAGTTATAGGATGCTGATAAGTACTGTCTGTCCCTCTAGTACTTGATGCCCAAAAGTGTCTTAGCTTTGGCCCGGATCCGGAGCGTAACTACCATAGCGGCAGACCATGAGACTGATTTGGGGCCCAGGGCAAGAGGGGGCCCAGTCTTAGTTGGGATCATCTGCTCTTCTACTAGAGGTGAAAACTTGCTCAGGACTTTACCCTCTAAAGGAACAACTCATTGAAAAGGGGTTTAGGCAGAAACCCTTCTGTCCCGTGTGGGGGGCCTGGTTTGATCCTAGCTACGGGGCCCTTACTTCTATATGTACGCCACTGGCCCAGATCACCCTACATAATGGTCTAGGGTTTTTTATAACCACAGTCAATCAAGAGTCTCAAGGGGCTCTCCAGGACTGAGGTATTGATGACCTGGTTTTTTAGCTATCATGACAGAACATGGCAGTCCACCATCCCACATAACAAAGTAACCTAACATGTACAAGGCAGCAACAGCAAAACAACAAAGCAGTGTCTTAAAGTGAAAATTAAAGTAAAGTCTTCTTTTAATCTTAAGTAAGGAGGGGGGGGTATAACATTTACCAGCCTTACAAGTTCTTTGTTCTAGCCCTGTATCTAACTACCCTGGTCATGGCAGAATAGTTTGTTGGCATCCCCTCTAGCACCCAGAAAGGGTGGTGAGATGCCTGCAATTAATTTGGAGAAGCGTCATCTTATTAGACAGGACTTCACGTGGATCTTCACAGTGTTCCAACCAAAGCTAGAAGATTATACCATTTTTTGTCCATTAGCACTTGATCACCTTGTGTGAGCTTGTGTACCTGTCCCTGAGCTCTGGCTGCATCTAGACACCTCTAGCCCCAAACAGAGCACTAATACAGTATGTGACTTGAACGACTCTGATTGTAGAAATATGTATAGTATGACTTCTAAAGCCAGTGCAGCCTATTAGTACACTGTGTAGAAAATGATTATTGACAGCTTGATAGGGGTTATAATCTATCATAACGAACATGCTAGTATCATTACTACAGATCAATTCTTGGTATGAGATCTATTTTCAGATACAAGTGGTTATACAGAACAATACTATTCTTAGTGTTGCAAGGTCTACGAAATAATATACCAATGACAGAGTTAAACAAACTTTATAGTGGTTTTTCAAGATTCTGATACCCTGAAAAATTAGATCATCTAAAGTCTAAGTGGAGTAAGGTTTTACATAAGTATGAAAAAGGTTTTCTGAGAGTCTGATATCGATTACCTATCCTTCGGACGGTGGGTTTCTGAATGCTGCTGCCTCCTCACAGCTTATCAAGCACAGGGCCGTCCACTGGATAGTGGCCGTGCTTGGTATTGCAGCTCAGCCTCATTCACAATTATGCTGTGTCTAGTGCCACATGACTGGTGAATGTGACTTCACTGGTCTAGGAAGCCCCATATTCAAGGGCTCCTCACACAGATTATACTTACCTGGCTTCTGATGCTGGCACGGCTGCTGCTGCTGCTGCATCTTCCCGTGGTGCAGATGAAAACATCCAGCAATGGGGGGGGGGGGGTTCAGCCAATAGCAGGCTGTAATGGGAACCAGCCTCCCTAGCATTGCGGGTGACGCTTAGGGAGGCTTGTTACCGTCGTGGCCTGCTATTGAGCTCCCCCCATCGCCGGATGTTTTCATCCACGCCCCGGGGAAACGAAGCGGCGGCCTTGCAGGCATCAGAAGGGACACGGGTGCCGGGGTTCAACTTAAGTATAACCTGTGTGAAGAGCGTCGATATTATAGGTTTGGATAACCCCTTTAAGGATATAGCTCATCAATATCAGAAACTCGGAAAACCCCTTTATTACTGATGATTTTAGAAGATCTAAGTAAATATGTCCATGGAACTGTAAAGACATGGGATTCTAGAGGCCTGATCTCGGTATAACACACAGGCTATGGTGGTGCTCCGTAAGGTGCGTTACAGTTTTAAGCTACCCAGCACAGTTATTGTTGACTCATGGCTGATGCATGCGTTGGAAACATCTGTAGAGCATAACACGTACCATTAACATACTACTAGCAACAGGTCAGTGTGACTCACTGCTTCACTCCTTCATTGTCATGAGGTTGCTGGATACGTTTTCTAGACAAACAGTCCTGTGGTCCATACTGGGATTTGGAAAATACTATTAGAACATTCTCTTCTAATTTAGCTTTGTGATAATGAATCACCACTGCCATTACTGGGCCTGTGACTGAGAAACAAATGTGCACAACAAGGTGCATATTAACTTTACACTGCAGCTAAATGGTATATTTGGTCCCCCACATCGTGGTAAATTTCCACCGTCAACACTATCAACAACAATGACCTGACAACCTTAACAAAACGCTTGACTGTGACCAAATATCACCATAGAGCCTTAAGGTTCATATATCAAGTGCAGTATCATGTTTCTTTACATTTACAAGCACACCTCCTCTAAAGGTCCTTTTACAAGGACCGATGATCAGACCAGTCATTGGAGATGAGGGTTTGGAGAAGCACTTGTTCATGATAACTGGTCTATATAAGGGGGCTACCTACTGCATGTTAAGGTTTTTTTCTGCCGTTTTGAAGCCAAAATGGTGTGGAGAGAAAGTATTAAGGGCAGATGCAACTTCTCCACTTCAATCCATTCATGGTTTTAGCTTCAAACACTGCATCAAAAAACCTGACCCCTAATATAGTAGATGCACTTAAATGCATTGGATGAAACATCTTCGATACAAGAACAGCCTTGGATACTACACAAAGTCAGTTAATAGAAGTAGCTCTAGAAGCTCTGGTAACAAATTATTTTTCACTAAAAAGGCAGTAAAAAAAAAAAAAAAATCATACTTACCTCAACCATTTGTGCGCGAAGAGTTTGCCGCAGCAATCTTGACTGAAGATCCCGCATGAACTCTTATGCGCTGTGATGTATTACAGTATGTCACCAAACAGACCAGTGTGATAACGTCATCACACACAGGGCTAGATTTTGTGTGGGATCTTCAATCAAGATGGCTGCGGCGGCCTCCTAAGTTCTGCCACCTTGTGCACTCGATCATGAGTACCTAGAGGAACATAGAACCCTGGTGTTGTGCCTACTGAAAATTAGAGGCTCAATCATATCTTCAAAACTGCAGCTTATAGAAAAGAGCTGTTTATATCCTTTACACACATAAATGTACGTATTTTTGGATGTTCTCAGTTGCAGGTTATCATGGATATTACTGGACTTTTCCCATGTGTGCACAACTAAGGCCTCTTTCACACGAGCGTGACGATTTAGTTCTGGATGCGTTCAGGATGCGTTCCGGAAAAAACGTGCATTTTGTCCTGTGATTTTTGTCATTATTGTATGTTCAGTGTTTGCGTTTTTTCCACGTGGATGGCATGCATTTTTAACGCGCGTGAAAAAAAATGCAAACATTATCTGTAATCACCTGTTGCCTTTGAAAGCATATAAATACCCCCAGAATGCTGTTTGTTTTGGGCAAGCTCCATTTTGTGGGGAGATCATATAGTGTTTGGAGTTTGGTGGATTTTTCCTTTGCAGGATGTCCGGTTCCCCTTTATCAAATACTGATCATGTTTTTTTGCATTGGCTGCTTTTTCGTTGTTTTGGCGAGCGGCCTGAAATGGTCGAGGATGAACCGCGGAGGAAGAGAATGTGGGTGCATCTTATTATTTCACAGCAGCCCAGCCAAGGTCAATTTATTACGTTGTATGATGACCTACAGCAACACCCTGCCAAGTTTTCTAATAACTGCCGCATGGGGGGTCGCAACTTTTGATCGCTTGTTGGCAGAGTTGCGTTCTGGACTAACTTTCCAGGACGCGAACATGCGTCACTGTGTCTCTCCTGAGGAACGGCTTATTATTAATTTGAGGTAAGTGTAATCTTTGACTTTGAGACAATGCTTCACATATTTATCACATTACATATTGTATATTACACACATCTGTAATATGTTTGTAATGTATTTGACATGTTTTTTGTTTTTTAATTTTTTTTTTTTGCTTCCTTTTTTTGCTTCCGTTTCAGATTCAGAACACACAATTTGGTTGAGGCTCAGAGCTGCTATGCTGCCACAACCATCTATGCAGCAGTGGCTGGATATTAGCCCAGGGCTTCCTGGTGAGGGCACAGTTTCCAAACTGTCTTGGTGCCCTTGACGGGAAGCACATACGGGTGAAGAAGCCACCAAACTCAGGGTTCCGATTTTATAATTATAAACAGTTTTTCTCTGTAGTTTTGTAGGCCTTGGCTGACAAAAACTACAGGTTTATAATTGTAGATATCGGGGCCTATGGTAGTTCTGCAGATGCTCGCATCTTCAGGGCTTCCAGAATGAGTCGGTGGCTTCAGTCCAACCAACTCAACATACCGCACCCAGCTAATCTTCCTGGCTCCTCTGGTCCCCCTGCACCTTATGTTATAGTTGGTGACGAAGGTTTTGCACTGTCTCCAAACCTCATGCGTCCATTCCCCAGACGAGGTTTGGATGAGAAAAGGCGCACTTTTAATTATCGGTTAAGCAGGGCCAGACGGTATGTTGAGTGCGCTTTTGGAATTCTATCCAGCAAATGGCGGGTTTTCCTTTCTGCCATCCAGCTGGCACCAAAAAAATGTCAATGGGATAATAAAGGCGTGTGTAGTGCTACATAACTATATATGCACTTATGAGTCCGCCCCTGAGGAAGAAGCTAATACCTTTCAAGCCCCTGTGCAAGGAGACTCGTGACTTGGAAGAGCTGGATCAGCTGGCCTCAGGGTGTGGGAATTATTTTCCGATTATTTTATGTCCCCTACAGGTACTGTTCCTTTCCAGCAGCAGTACTCAAGACGTGGAGCTTCATAATTGTTTTTTTTAGGACTCAAGGACTCATATGGAATTTTTTTGTTAGTTTTTTGTATTTTTAGAAAGGGACTGACAATACAATGAGGACCCTTGACGTGGGTTGTGAGCTTACATATTTCCTTTCCAAACATTATTTGTACATTTTGGATAGAAATATCTACTAATACCTAATTTAAAAATAGAATTTACTCTTATTTACATAATTCTATGTTATATATATAAGTCTGGTGTTACTTCTGTTTAATCTCCGTTTTCATGTTTTTTTTTATATCAATAAAATTTATTTTCTAAAAAATTGGTCAGTGTACATATTCGATGTTTATATTTTCTTTTTGTTGAGTTTTTTACATTTCACATCTTTTTGGTTCCAAGGAGTTGCCCATAAATTACACTCTATCACACAATAGAGTGTAATCATATAGTCAGAATTATTTACTCCAGAGACATTAGTCCCCCCAAAAAATTTAAATATACAACGAAATACAGTTATTACAAAACTTTACAAATTAAAATAACGCCCCTGTGGGGCGTGGGAAGGGTCAAAGGTTTGCCCAGGATAAGGGCCATGTCCCATGCTCATTTGGGGCTGTGAGGGGCCATGTGGGCCTGAAGAGTGGGATGGGGGTCCACTAACACCTTCAGCCCTATATGATGTGGGAGGTATTGGCTGCTCAGGTGGTAAAAATCTGGCTTGCCCTGGATATTGCATCTGACAATGGAAAGATTGTGAAAGGTGGGGATGGGGCGCACCATGAATAGTTCCGTGGAGGCGCCAGTTTTCTATGGCCTGAAACAACTCACTCGAGTCTTTAGGAGGTGTAACTGCATCAAGAATGGTACTAAAAGCAGACTGGGTCTATATCAAGAGGCAGCCGCCGGAAATGTTCAACAAGACTACGACCATACAGATCATATGTGTCCTCATGCCTAGCCCTGCCTAAGTACTCAAAAACCCGTGTGTTCACCTCAACCTCTGGAGCCAAAGGTGCCCTTCTTTTACGGGGGGATAGTGTTTGTGTAGGCACAACATCATGTGCTGCAGGGATGTTGGTCTGGGCAACACCAGATGGGCCGGCTTGAGCTGTGTCTTCAGCCTCCTGTCTTACTTGGGCCGGTCCTTCACTGCCACTGGGCTGCTCAGGAGCAATTTCCTCTCCTTCAGATTCCAGGCTATCCTCCATTCTACAAATTAATTCAGAATTTAAAATACAAAAATTCAAAAGCACTGTACTTAATGAGAAGCAAACATTTAGAATATATTCATTTTGATTCAAAACCAAAAATGTTTGTTGTAAGGCAGAAGGTACAGAGGGGATAATAATCTGGATTTGTGAAAGGCCATGTTTAACAAATATATACAGAACATAAAGAACATATATAACATTTAAAAAACTTACGCCCTCAATGACATCCCGCAGAAACATCAGCTGCTCTTTGCATATATATATGGCCTTTTTTGGGGGAGACCAGATCCGCTGCAGCCATGCTGCGCAATTTCCTTTCGGAATTGGTCACGGCAACTGCGGCAAGGTAAATCTGAAATTGGTTATAGAGGAAAAATGTCTAATATTACCCCAATATTAAACCACAGAACTCAAAGGGTAATCACCTGAACAGATTCTAAAACGTAACTTTTACTTGTACTAGTTAAAATAGGCCCTTAGTAAAGTCATAAAGTCAGTGTCGTAGGACAAAGTGCACAGCGGCACTAAAAAATAAACCCGTGTGTCCTACCACAACCACTGAAGGCTTCTTCTGTCGCAGTAGGATACATACAAGGATCAGCCCAAATTGTCCCTGGACTAAGTGATAGGACAGTAACTCGGATGGGGTGAGCTATCCCTAATTTGTCCCTGGGGGGGTGCTGTACTGGCCCTGTGGCCTAACCACGGAGCACCCGCCCCGAAAGGGGCCACCCCGTCCGGAACCTTTCCCTCAAATAAATGACCCTAACAGGCCCTGCAACCTCACCTTTCCCTATATGCACGTTTCACCAACCATAAGTAGGCTCATCAGGGGAAAACACTGTAGGAAGGAGGGCAAGAATGAGTATATGAGTGGTGGCACCCCTGATGAAGCTAAAGGCGAAACCCGGGTCGGGTTGAACACGAGACAGAGACGCCAGATGCATTGTTTTGAAGTGCCTGTTTTCTACATATGTTTGTGAGTATAATAAAAAGCTGAATAATACGTAACCCTGAGGGTCCGTCACTATTTGTGTTTTTTATCTGGATCCTGACAGGGGTATTTTAAAAGGCTTTTATTGTGGCTACGAAGATGCATTGGCGTTGTTGATTTTTTTGGCTTGATCCTGGATCTGGAAGTGTTGTCTGTACGGAATGCAGCGTGGTCTTCATATCCTATTGAGTGTCTTCTTCAGTAATAACCTACAAAGGGCTTTTGTTATTAATGGTTTCATTAAATGCCATACCCGTGGTGTGATCTACAAGATCACATGTGATTGCCAGAAAGAGTATATTGGCAAAACCAGATGTGAGCTACGCCGCCAAATTGGGGAACATTTGGGTGATATCGAAAACCAAGGTGATACTCCCATATCCTGATATGTTCATGAATTTCATCAGGGTAACCCCAAATGCATTAAGGCCATTGGCATAGAGGTGGTAAAACCTCCTTTACGAGGTGGTAATTGGGATCGTACTTTACTGCAGCGCAAGGCTCACTGGACATTTTTGCTACAGACAGTGTCTCCATCAGGACTGAACGAGCAATTCAATTTTAGCTGCTTTATTTGAGTAAGGCCTGTTTGAATATGGTGTAATTGACTTTGGAACACCCTAGTGCGGTGATCATATATGCCCTTGGACACTGTCCCCATTTTGTCTGAACTGGCAACTCATCTCCAGCCGCTCTATTTGAATAGACTATAATTGCGAAGGGCTTAGCTGACTGTAGAATACTTCAGGGATTATATATACTGCATTTCAGAAATATATCCATTTGTATCCATTTCTTCCACACTTATATTCTTATATGTTTATTGTCCATCTATTAATTATAAATTCCAGGATGGTTATGTATACCTTTGACATTGTCTATTTTTTGCCTCTACCCCCTCCTTTTTGATTATTGTTCTGTTTTTGGTAGTGTAATTATAATCTTTAATCCTGCCTTTGCTGACCTCCCATCGCCCCATTTTTATGCCTATTTATATCATCATGCCAAGAGGTGAAAGTTATTTATTATTTTTATATTACCTAAAATATCTGTTCACATAGCGCTTTTTCATACCAAGGATCACGCTCTCGGTGCTCTCTGGCAACGTGTCCCTGGTTGCCAGGTGATGATACCAGACCACACTGCACATGCGCAATGCTGCGTCATACTCCAGCCAGGCCTCGTTTTCAGGTCGCTCAGTGCTTACAGTGCCTTGCGAAAGTATTTGGCCCCCTGGAACTTTTCAACCTTTTGCCACATTTCAGGCTTCAAACAAAAAGATAGAAGAATCAACAACAAAAGATGAAGAATCAACAACAAGTGGGTCACAATTGTGAAGTGGAATGAAATTTAATGGATCATTTAAACTTTTTTTGTAATAATAAAACTGAAACGTTGCAAAATTATTCGGCCCATTTACTTTCAGTTCAGAAAACTCACTCCAGAAGTTCATTGAGGATCTCTGAATGATCCAATGTTGTCCTAAATGACTGATGAAGATAAATAGAATCCACCTGTGTGTAATGAGGTCTCATATAAATGCACCTGCTCTGTGATAGTCTCAGGGTTCTGTTCAAAGGGTTTCTGTCACCAGTTTTTTTCGGTATGAATCAGGCTGACATTAGAGATGTGCTAATGTCACCTGATTCCAAATATATATCTATTTTATTTACTGGTGCCCCCATTTGTATATAAAATGAACTTTTATTTTATGCTAATAAGGCTTCTAGGTGCAAGGCGCGTTACCTCTGCTCCTAGAGGCTCTGTTGATTGACAGGACCAGGCAGAGAAGAAACACTCCATTCACCATAGCTTGCAAGGACCTTCAATGATGTCATGACCATGTGATCAGTCACATGGTTAGGATCACACAAACAGCCTGTCTCCTCCTAAACCATGTGACTGATCACATGGTCATGACATCATTGAAGGTCCTTGCAAGCTATGGGAAAGGTTCCGGACGGGGTGGCCCCTTTCGGGGCGGGTGCTCCCCCTAGGGACAAATTAGGGATAGCTCGCCCCGTCCGAGTTACTGTCCTATCACTTAGTCCAGGGACAATTTGGGCTGATCCTTGTATGTATCCAGACTACTGCGACAGAAGAAGCCTTCCGTGGTTGTGGTAGGACACTCGGGTTTATTTTTTAGTGCTACCGTGCACTATGTCCTACGACATTGACTTTATGTTCTTTGTATTCTATGCCTTTAGAGGCATTCCGTTTTGATCCGTCATAATAGAAGTCTATGAGAATCATAACGGATCCGTCTGGTTCCCGTTATGCAAGATGGAAAACAAAGTCCTGTCGACTATAGTTATATGAAAAAGATGCTCCAGAATTGTTATTCATCGGGGATTGCAAGTAGTTACTGAAGCGACATGTCAGGAGAGGTTACAGGTCCTCTTTAATGCCTTGGGACCAGGCCAATTTTATTCCACATTCCAAGAGCTGTAACTTTTTTTTTACTTTATAGTTCACATAGCTATATGAGGGTTATTTTGATTTTACTATTACAGCGTTCACCAGGCGGTCAGCATATATCTGTGCACGAACATTTTAAAATATCTGTGCAGAGGTCACAGCTGCTGCTCCCCATAGAGAAGACAGGCAGGTATGGTTTTTCACCGTCCCTGGCTTCCCCATCACTCTATATACTGTACAGTCATGGGCAAAAGTTTTGAGAATGATACAAATATTAATTTTTACAAAGTCTACTGCTTCAGTTTTTATAATGGCAATTTGCATATACTCCACAATGTTATAAAGAGTGATCAGCTTAACAGCAATTACTTGCAAAAGTCAATATTTGCCTAGAAAATAAACTTTATCCCCCAAAACACATTTCAACATCATTGCAGCCCTGCCTTAAAAGGACCAGCTAACATCGTTTCAGTGATTGCTCCATTAACACAGGTGTGGGTGTTGATGAGGACAGGGATGGAGATCAATCTGTCATGATTAAGTAAGAATGACACCACTGGACACTTTAAAAGGAGGCTGGTGCTTGGCATCATTGTTTCTCTTCTGTTAACCATGGTTATCTCTAAAGAAACACGTGCAGTCATCATTGCACTGCACAAAAATGGCCTAACAGGGAAGAGTATCGCAGCTAGAAAGATTGCACCTCAGTCAACAATCTATCGCATCATCAAGAACTTCAAGGAGAGAGGTTCCATTGTTGCCAAAAAGGCTCCAGGGTGCCCAAGAAAGACCAGCAAGCGCCAGGACCGTCTCTTAAAAGTGTTTCAGCTGCGGGATCGGGCTACCAGCAGTGCAGAGCTTGCTCAGGAATGGCAGCAGGCAGGTGTGAGTGCATCTGCACGCACTGTGAGGCGGGGACTCTTGGAGCAAGGCCTGGTCTCAAGGAGGGCAGCAAAGAAGCCACTTCTCTCCAGAAAAAACATCAGGGACAGACTGATATTCTGCAAAAGGTACAGGGAGTGGACTGCTGAGGACTGGGGTAAAGTCATTTTCTCTGATGAATCCCCTTTTCGATTGTTTGGGACATCTGGAAAACAGCTTATTCGGAGAAGACGAGGTGAGCGCTACCACCAGTCTTGTCTCATGCCAACTGTAAAGCATCCTGAAACCATTCATGTGTGGGGTTGCTTCTCAGCCAAGGGAATCGGCTCTCTCACAGTCTTGCCTAAAAACACAGCCATGAATAAAGAATGGTACCAGAATGTCCTCCGAGAGCAACTTCTCCAACTGTCCAAGAGCAGTTTGGCGATCAACAATGCCTTTTCCAGCATGATGGAGCACCTTGCCATAAAGCAAAGGTGATAACTAAATGGCTCAGGGAACAAAACATAGAGATTTTGGGTCCATGGCCTGGAAACTCCCCAGATCTTAATCCCATTGAGAACTTGTGGTCAATCATCAAGAGACAGGTGGACAAACAAAAACCTACAAATTCTGACAAAATGCAAGCATTTATTGTGCAAGAATGGACTGCTATCAGTCAGGATTTGGTCCAGAAGTTGATTGAGAGCATGCCAGGGAGAATTGCAGAGGTCCTGAAGAAGAAGGGTCAACACTGCAAATATTGACTTGCTGCATTAACTCATTCTAACTGTCAATATAAGCTTTTGTTACTCATAATATGATTGCAATTATATTTCTGTATGTGATAAAAACATCTGACAAACACACATAAAAACCAGAGGGCAGCAGATCATGTGAAAATATAATATTTGTGTCATTCTCAAAACTTTTGGCCATGACTGTACAGCTCTCAATGAGCAATGCAGGTTTCTGCTCCGGTCCCAGCTGTCATGTGATCACTGTGTTCCAGCAGTCTGCAGGAGCTGCTGGGTCTTAGCAGACACAGATCAGCTTTGCAGTGAGGTTCTACACTGCTGTGCAACCTCTCTAAGGGCTGTATTCCCTACTATGTCAGCCCCAGTTACAGGAAAAAAACGCAATTTTAAAAAATGGAAAGTTAAATTTTTCCCAAAGGTCTTATATGACCTTATAGAGCAAACTTAAAAAAATAACCCAGCACTGTAATGAAGCTTCTGGTCCTGCCTTCAGCGACCATAACCTATACATCCTATTCAGGCTCAGACTGGCCCACAGGTGGAGTACAGGTGGATCCCCCGGTTGGCCCCTGAGCAAGGTGGGCCCCTAGTCTATCACGACTGCACAAGTGGCACATAACACAGTAGACTTACTGCACTACATACATATATTCAATGTTCATCACCTCAACCAGTCTATGTTCATGTAAAAAACTTGATAGATTATTAAAGTAACTCCCCAGTTTATTATTATAGACATGATCAGAGCTGAGATGACTTCTAGGTATAGAGAAGAGCTAGCCAGTGTCCTCTTTTCCCCAGGACCTACCTTCTCAAAGTTGCTGCAGGGACCCACATATTCAATCATCTGGTAGCATCTTGCTGCTGTATGAGCAGGTAATATATGAATTAATCTGTACTGTTGGCCCCCAAAATAAATTTTATTGGTGGGCCTTAGGCACCCCAGTCTGACACTGATCCTACATATCAAAACTATCATTATGGAAAGGAGAAATATTATTAATAATACTACTACTAATAATAATAATAATAATAATAATAATAATAATAATACAAATCAGTACTTTGGTTGCACATTCTGCTATTAATGAAAAAAAATAAAATGTGAAAAACAGACTATTTTCCCTTTTTTTTACATTTTTCCTTTTTCTAAAAAAAAAAAATAAAAAAATTTGAAACTAAATCAGAAAAAGGTGCAACATTATTTCCATAAATAAATGGGGGAAAAAAGTTATGGCTTTCAAAGACGTATGTCCCAAAAAATTTAAAAATGCGTCAGGTTGAGAGTTAAATGGCCGGGTCAGGAACCAGTGACTTCTCAAGCAACTGATTGGTGGGGGTCCCTGATTTCGGACCCCCTCCGATCAGATCCTGATGACCTATCCAGAGGATAGATCATCAGTATAAAATTCTAGGATAACCCCTTTATGGACATTCATCTGCATTTAAATTAAGGACTCTCTAATGGAAACCTGACGTCACCCATTATGGTCAATGGGGGTCTATCTGGTACCATTAGGTTCAGTTATGTGCTGGCATGTCCATTATTTTTGTTGTTCTGCCTCTATGTTGGAGCAGAACAATGGAAATCAATAGCCCTAGAGTAAAAGAAGTACGATCACAGTAGGCTGTGATGTACCGGTATCTTTTGATATAATATATACCTCCTTAGGTGTTATCAGAAGTTTTTGTTTGGTTTTATACAAGTCAAATATTATGTGCTGGGAAACAATACAAAAAGGAAAGTAAAAAGTTACTAGTAAAGCAATCATTCATGACAAAATACACTAAATACACAATGTCAGTATTCTCAGCACTTACATCAATGTCTGCAAAAATGTCGAGTGCCTGTGAAATGTAGAGAGAAATAAAAACATCAAGAGTATAGCATGTCAACAGCATCAATGACAGCCTGCATTGTCTGTGTAAACTCTAGCCGGCATGGGAATATCTTCCTCTCTACTACAGCACAAAATACTCCCATCTCTAGTACATGAAGACATGCTCACATATGCCTACTTTGACATATGACATGCAATACTGTGAGCGTGTGAATGAGATCCAGAACATCAGAAGTGCAGCCAGCCATCTGCTACCATAGATATACTCTCTGTGGAGCTGTGGAGGAAGTGGTGCACAATGATCAGGCCTACAGTTTACTGGAATGTAACGCTCTTATCTCTTGGCGCTTTCAGCCTTGCTTAACATTTCACAGAATTTAAATCAGGTTCTGGCAAGAGCTGTCAAAACGCCGCAAGAAAGAGCCACAGTGTCAGATTTGTACAGAAAAGGCTCATGGAGATACAGTCACAAGACGGTAGAGATGTAGTGGCCTGGACACGTCACACAGCTTGAAAGATACAGTATTGATTCAGATGTAAATATCTACAGGATATTACAATAATTTCAAGGGAACTTTGGGAAATACGGACTAGTGGGTTATAGATTATTCTTAGAGAATCTAAATATATCCAAAACACTGAATACACCTATGATTAAAGGCTACATACACTTTTGGGGATTTTTTTTGTATACTCACTTTGAGCTAAAAATCATTTTTTTCTATTTGTCTTTATTAAAAATTTTGAGTCCTTTTCTCTGTACAGCCTTGAGATTTTTACTTTTTTCATCAGGTAAGGCTACTTGCACACTTGCGTTTGCAGGATCCTTTTGTGAGATCCGTCCAGGCTCTCACAAACGGATCCGTCATGATAATACAACCGTCTGCATCCATTCTGAACAGATCCGTTTGTATCTTTTACATAGCAAAGACGGATCCGTCTTGAACTCCATTGAAAGTCAATGGAGGACGGATCCGTTTTCTATTGTGTCTGAGAAAACGGATCCGTCCCCATTGACTTACATTGTGGGTCATGATGGATCCGTTTGCATCAGTTTCTTCATGTGGACACCAAAACGCAGCAAGCAGCATTTTAGTGTCCGCCTCCAAAACGGAATGGAGACTGAACTGAAGCAAAACTGATGCATTCTGAACGGATCCTTTTCCATTCAGAATGCATTAGGACAAAACTGATCAGTTCAGGACCGTTTGTGAGAGCCTGTGACGGATCTCACAAACGGATCCTGCAAACGCAAGTGTGAAAGTAGCCTAACTCAGCTGATGTCATAATGGACCAGCCATCTGCTGCCATAGATATACTCTCTCTCTGTGGAGCTGTGGAGCTCAGCTGATGGCTCTTTATCTCTGATCTCTGACATTATAACTCATTATAGCTCAATTATCTTACTGATAAGAATATGGCTTAAATGAGTGTTTATGACCTCTTAGTAAACTAGAGATAAGGGTTACTGGATGACTGTCACAAAGTGAAAGTACAATTCACACAGCTGGACAAACAGTTAACTCTGACAGAACAGCTCAATATTTTTAATAATAGACCAATGATTTTTAGCCCAAGATGAGTAAAATGCAGTCATAAAAAATTGCCCCTAAAAGTGTATAAAGCCTTTAAGGACCTAAAATGACTCCTTGATCTGTCCCTATCTCCCATTTACTTTTATCTGCCTCTCACTTTCCTTTTCTCTCTTGCTCTGCCTCTCATTGCCCTTAGGCTAGTTTCACACTAGTGCTTCTGCTTTAAGGTATTGCTGGAAGTTTAAGCATCGCCGTCCAGGCCTAGTAACTGTGTGCAGCAGTTTTCGTCTGGCCAATTCTTGACATATTTGCTAGGTTGCTGCCAGATCTCTGCTGGTCCCCATTAATTGAAGGGGCAACACTTTAGCTTCTGGCAATGCCGGAATGCAGAGAGATTCGGCAGGCTGTTCCCTGTCGGAATAGCCTGCCAGATATTAAGCACTAGTGAGAAACTATGCTTAACCTCTCTAAGCAGTGTTTTTACTATGTAGGTGGACCACTCACTGCTATGTAGGCCAGTGATGAAGAGGAAGCCTTAAACTTGTTGGTCTGCTTCCCACTGTAAACTATGGTATTTTACTACAGCCACCACTATGGGGAGTACAGTGCATGGAGATTTTATTGCTTCCATTAACAGAGTTTCTCCGGCTAATGATATTGATTATAAGTCTTCAGGATAGTTCTTCAATATCAGACTGATGGGGATCTGACACCCAGGACCCCCATGATCAGCTGGTACCTGTGTAACTACCACTGTGAATGGAGCAGGAAGCACAGCTCCATTCAAAACGTAGTGGCCATGACAGGTTACTGCAGTTCAGCTCCTACCGAAGTGAATGGGAGCTGAGATGCAGTAAGCAGGTATGGCCACTATATCTTTATCTGAGCTGTCGGATCTCCACCGATCTGATACTGATGACCTATCCTGAGGACTTATCATCAATATCATTAGCCTGGGAAACCCCTTTAAAGGGCATCTGTCAGCAGATTCGTACCTATGACACTGGCTGACCTGTTACATGTGTGCTTGGCAGCTGAAGGCATCTGTGTTGGTCCCATGTTCATATGTGATGCAATTGCTGAGAAAAATGTTTTAATATATACATTACAAATGAGCCTCTAGTAGCAACGGGGGTATTGCAGTTACACCTCAAGGCTCTGCTCTCCACGTCCTCTCCACTTTGATTGACAGGGCCAAGCAGGCGTGATGAATTTTACACTGACCCTGTCAAAGTGGAGAGGGCGCAGCAAAATCATTTTTCTCTGCAATGCGGGCACATATGAATATGGGACCAACACTGATTCCTTCAGCTGTGAAGCACACATGTAACAGGTAAGGCTACTTTCACACGAGCGTTTTCACTGTCCAGTTTTGAGATCTGGCATGGAATCTCAAAACCACAGCAAAACGCTTCTGTTCAAATAATACACGGCTGCATCTGTTCAGAACGGATCCGGCTGTATTATATTAAAAATTAATGTGGACAAAACTGAAGTGTTTTCCTCCAGTTTTGAGATTTTCTGCCGGATCTCAAAACCGGTAAGGAAATCGCATATGTGAAAGTAGAAATGTAATTAAAAAGTCACGCACATTGGAACAACTGAGGAAAGTGCAGCAATTGCAGGGATACACGGTGAATAGATCTGAAAAACTGCAGTACAATTGTCACATGAGAGGCATCACATACTGACTGCACAACGTCACAATATGACTAGGCATCTACCTCCGTGTGCAGACTGATACCTCAACTTTACAGTATATATGAAACACAAAGATACCATAGGAGATGGGTCAGGTATAGCTTTAGAACCAGGGTCAATGTCATAATGGACCTTTTACTCAGAAGTGATTTTCTTAGCAGAATACAAATTTACCATCCTCCCACATACTAAACAACAGAACATTGTATCTTAAGCAGAAAAGATAAGTTGCAGAAAGTTTTAGTGACCACCAGGGGGAAGCAGATGTGCTCTCCCTATCATATATATCTTTATTAGTGTGATAACAAAACATAAGAGCTCCATTATTACATCTAAAGTACTAAGTGGAATATTAGTACAACTCACTTAGCATGAGTACATTATATAATGTAAAGAACTAACTGCTGAGCAAAACCTTGAGGGGGGTTTAGTCCATTATAGAGGGGGGTTTAGTCTATTATAATCCATGGTTTATCCTGGATGCTAAATTCCAATGCAAACACAAGATACTGGGGGAGATTTACCAAACTGGTGTAAAGTAGAACTGGCTTAGCTGCCCTTAGCAACCAATCAGATTCCATCTTTCATTTTCCAGAGGAGCTGGAGGTGATAAATGAAAGGAGGAAACTGATTGGTCACTATGGGCAACTTAGCCAATTCTACTTTACACCAGTTTGATAAATCTCCCCCATGTCTCTATCATCAGCTGAAGTGCCTGCTAACACTGTAATTACATGTCTGCAGATGTAAAATATCCATATACATTGGAAAGCAGTAGCTTGTGATATTGCTCATGATCCAGAACACTTGATATGTTGAACTTTTTCGATTGTGTCCACATAGCACTCATATTTCACATTAATAGTACCATTTAGCATAAAATAATACTGCCATAAACCATTTAGCATAAATCAATACTGCCAAAAGCCGAAATATTGAAGGGGTTAAGGGGTCGAAACTGCAGAATACTCTGGATGAAGCTTCAATGATGAATGGGAAAGTACTTACTGGCCATATCCCGAGCACAGCTCTGGTTTCTCCCAGCCAGGCTATATTAACCCAAATGCAGTGATGATGTCACGCTGATAACACATGACCGCTGCAGGGAATCACTCGCCCATTTGGGTCACATGTTGTCAACATGATATCTCATAGCTCAGCTGAGAGAACCAGAGTTGCAGGATGGGATCTGTAGTGAATGACATTTTCTTACCAGTGTCTGAATTTGACTGAAGTGACTGAAAGTGAGGCTCCCATAGGAATGAATAGAGCAGTTACTGGCTTTCTGTCCTGGGTCAGTTGGAGGTCAGGGAGTTGGTCACATGACCCAGCTACAATAAGAAGAGAGGTTTTTACTCACAGAAACAGTCACTGACAAGAAAATGACAATCACTATAGATTATATCATGCACCTTTCTAACAGGTCAGAGAATAAATTTTTTTGCGGGAGTTATTCTTTAACCATTGTTCATTGCAGCTTGATCTGGAGGGTTTGCCCATTAATGGTAGAGTCCCTGGTGGTCAAGGTTGTTGGAGGGGTTGATGGTAAAGTTCCAGGTGATTCAGGGTAATACTCTACACTCATGTTGCTCCGAGAGGTCCCCTTGGAAACAGGTCCCATCAGGCAGTTGCCCTGTTTGTTGTCCCCCTAAAAACATTCCTGTGCCACAGTCCTGTGCTTATGGGTTGTAAATGTGTGAAACAAAAAGGGTACAATATGTTGGGTGGAACACTTCTGAGTGTAGATGTGAGCAAACAATTGTATGTCATTCCTATGCATGCTTTATATTTACAGAGGTTTTCCAAGATCCTAAAAATTGGGTGAAGGGGGGAAAAATGAAATAAAATATTATAGGACCTATTACCTACCTGGAAAAAATCTCCCACCCAACCAGCAATACCGAACCTGCCAGCGATTGGCAGGGGCCACTAGCGTAGTGGGGCGCATCATCACAGTAAACCAAGACTGGTGGTGACAGTTTAGTTCAATGGCTTTATGGCTGTATGCAGCTGTCACTTCACAGCTGATAGATGTGGGTGGTAATGTATCAAAGTCGCCATTTCTTGCGTAGAAAAGGTGCACATTTTGGTGCAAGTACTGTTTTGTGCCAAAATCTGCATCTTTTTGCTGTTTTATGCCATCCGCGCCACTTTTGAAAAGTGGGTGGGAAAGTTGGCCTGGCTAGGCATGCCAATGAGTTTCACTGTGTATATATCACTTTTTGTAAATAGTTGCAAAGTCACTGCAGATGGGAGGTGGCAAAAACAAAGTGGAGTAGCATTTCTATACAAAACTGTTAGGTCTAAAAATGCACCAACAACGTGTGATGTTTCATAAATTTGACCCAAAGAACTCCAATGCAGACTCAAGCAAAAATTACTTTAAAAATTACCGTCATAATAAAATTCCCCATGTGGTGTTCTAGGTTTGTATTCAATGTAGCATTATTGTACTGTGATGGTGGCCTAATGGTCAGGTCATTATGAAAGTAGTGTTTTCTGTCTCTGTGTAGATCGTAACAGAATAGCCAAATGGCCATATCCAAAAGTCAGGTCGTGTTAAGTGTGGAGTGTCCTATGTCTGTATAGAGTATCATAGAATAGCAACATGGTCATATCCAATGGTCAGGTCATGTTGAGGCTACAGTGTCCTACAGTAGGTCTATATATTATGGTCCATCTGTTCAGGTGAATGCTCATGTCCACAGTGTAAATGACACTGGGCAGATGTGGTGTCCTGTGTGTGTATTCAGTGGAGCAGAACAGCACGGTCACCTTGTCCGGTGCTGAGGTCATGCTAAGAAGATGTCAAGTTCTACAGCTGCATAGACTGTTCTGCACAAGATACACACATATGTACCAGCCGACAGCAAAGTGTTCCTGGAAATAGTTTTTAATTTTAAATATTGGCAAGCATGACTTGTTCTGCTCATGTCCTCTCCACTTGTGGAATGAAGCACAAGTAATGGAATTTAGAGACAAACCTCTGTCTGCTATAAAACAGTAAGTAATTAATTAGATGAACCTATAGAAGTACTGGCTTCGTTATTACATGGACATCATTTAAAGGGGTATGGCTGCAGTACCCCAGAACAGGGTTACTGCAAAGGGTTTACTATTGTAATGTTATATAACTATGTTAAATGTTGTGATCCGTTATATTTTGTTTAGCTAACATCACTGTATGGACTAAGGGTTAACACCTTGGCTCATCCAGTTAATTTGCCAGGCAATGAATCTGGGTCCACCCCCTGGTTAGTTTAGTCAGTGTGGTGTGAGTCTAGCTGTGCTACAGTGAAGAGCCACATGTGAAAGCTCCTCAGTGCTAGGCCTGAGAACCTTCTATGGGACTTCTACAAGGAAGCTACTTTATCATCAAATGCGCTCAAAGAGTGCTCAAGAGAGAAGGAAGATCAAAAGTTGCAGAAGCTACAATGCCGTGCATTGGAATCAGTCTGCAAGATATTGTGCACGTTTATGGCCAAGAGACTTTGCTGTAGTTAGAAGGGAACATTGCTAATGCACCCTTCCACGCCTGGAGACGGTTTGGCAGACATATCTTAAATCAGCACTAGATATGAGCAAACGTGCTCGTAACAAGCACTGTACCGCTCGGCTCCCCTGCGCTCGCATGGGCGCAGGCAGCCGCTTCCGTCCTCCTGAGGAGGACGGAAGCGGCTGCCTGCGCCCATGCGAGCGCAGGGGAGCCGAGCGGTACAGTGCTCGTTACAAGCACGTTCGTTCATCTCTAATCAGCACCCATCAGCCTGGGAATTTGCAGAAGCATTTAACAAGAACCTTACTACATACTTAAGGTTCTGCAGAGAGACTTTAGAGAGAGACAGTGAGAAGGAGTACTACAACTTCCATCATTGCTGCTGTCCAAACACTACAGGAATAGAAGAAGATGTCCAGCACTTGAATAAAATTCAATTCTGACTTTATTTTGATCCAAAGTAGTGATACAGTACACAAGGTGCGACAATCCAGTAACAACTATGGATCAAAATAAAGTTGGAATTAAATTTTATTCAAGTGCTGGATATATTCTTCTGTGGCTGTTGAGGTTGGATCTGAATCCACAAGAGGCTGGTGAGCTGGAGCTTACTACTGTTGGTGGTACAGGAACCCTGCTCTCCTGATCAGTGGAGGTCCCAGTTAGTTATCTTATACATTGGATGGGTAACTTTTACCCCCTTTAAAGCTTTTATTGTGTAGTAAAAATGATGTTACCATTATTTTGCAGGTCAGTACAATTACAGCAATACCAAATTTATATATTTTTTTAAGAAATCAAAAACCTTGAAAAATGTCTTTGGATCACCATATTCTGAAACACATACAGTACAGACCAAAAGTTTGGACACACCTTCTCATTCAAAGAGTTTTCTGTATTTTCATGACTATAAAAATTGTAGATTCACACTGAAGGCATCAAAACTATGAATTAACACATGTGGAATTATATACTTAACAAAAAAGTGTGAAACAACTGAAAATATATGTCTTATATTCTGGGTTCTTCAAAGTAGCCACCTTTTGCTTTGATTACTGCTTTGCACACTCTTGGCATTCTCTTGATGAGCTTCATGAGGTAGTCACCTGAAATGGTATTCCAACAGTCTTGAAGGAGTTCCCAGAGATGCTTAGCACTTGTTGGCCCTTTTGCCTTCACTCTGCGGTCCAGCTCACCCCAAACCATCTCAATTGGGTTCAGGTCTGGTGACTGTGGAGGCCAGGTCATCTGGCGTAGCACCCCATCACTCTCCTTCTTGGTCAAATAGCCCTTACACAGCCTGGAGGTGTGTTTGGGGTCATTGTCCTGTTGATAAATGAATGATGGTCCAACTAAACGCAAACCGGATGGAATAGCATGCTGCTGGAAGATGCTGTGGTAGCCATGCTGGTTCAGTATGCCTTCAATTTTGAATAAATCCCCAACAGTGTCACCAGCAAAGCACCCCCACACCATCACACCTCCTCCTCCATGCTTCATGGTGGGAACCAGGCATATAGAGTCCATCCGTTCACCTTTTCTGCGTCACACAAAGACACGGTGGTTGGAACCAAAGATCTCAAATTTGGACTCATCAGACCAAAGCACAGATTTCCACTGGTCTAATGTCCATTCCTTGTGTTCTTTAGCCCAAACAAGTCTCTTCTGCTTGTTGCCTGTCCTTAGCAGTGGTTTCCTAGCAGCTATTTTACCATGAACGCCTGCTGCACACAGTCTCCAGTTGTTGTAGAGATGTGTCTGCTGCTAGAACTCTGTGTGGCATTGACCTGATCTCTAATCTGAGCTGCTGTTAACCTGCGATTTCTGAGGCTGGTGACTCGGATGAACTTATCCTCTGCAGCAGAGGTGACTCTTGGTCTTCCTTTCCTGGGGCGGTCCTCATGTGAGCCAGTTTCTTTGTAGCGCTTGATGGTTTTTGCGACTGCACTTGGGGACACTTTCAAAGTTTTCCCAATTTTTCGGACTGACTGACCTTCATCTCTTAAAGTAATGATGGCCACTCGTTTTTCTTTACTTAGCTGCTTTTTTCTTGCCATAATACAAATTCTAACAGTCTATTCAGTAGGACTATCAGCTGTGTATCCACCTGACTTCTGTCCAACACAACTCATGGTCCCAACCCCATTTATAAGGCAAGAAATCCCACTTATTAAACCTGACAGGGCACACCTGTGAAGTGAAAACCATTTCAGGTGACTACTCTTGAAGCTCATCAAGAGAATGCCAAGAGTGTGCAAAGCGGTAATCAAAGCAAAAGGTGGCTACTTTGAAGAACCTAGAATATAAGACATATTTTCAGTTGTTTCACACTTTTTGTTAAGTATATAATTCCACATGTGTTAATTTATAGTTTTGATGCCTTCAATGTGAATCTACAATTTCATAGTCATGAAAATACAGAAAACTCTTTGAATGAGAAGGTGTGTCCAAACTTTTGGTCTGTACTGTACGTTTTTATCTTTACGTCTACAAAGCTGTGTGAGGGCTCATTTTCTGTAGAGCAATCTGTGTTTTTTTATTGATGTGCATCATTTTTTGATCACTTGTGATTGTGCGCATGCATGACCACTGATTTATTCATTTCTATGGGAGTGATGGAGATAGCTGAGCGATGTTCTCTGCAGTCCCATAGAAATGAATGGAGCTGTAGTCACACATACAAATTACTTGTGCATTCACATGGGGAACCTGGTGACCTGATTCATGGTGGTCCTAACAGTCTGACCCCCCTGAAATCATACATTTATCACCTATTCTGTGGATAGGTGATAAATGTTGTTAATAGGAATATCAAATATATTTCTCTCAGTTTCTGAAAGTGAAGAACACCTTCAAATTGACATTTGTTAATTCAGTCATCAACTAAATACACAAAAGCCTAGATTTACTAATCCTCTCTAATCTGTAGACAGGGTAAATGTAAACAGATAGTTAAAATGCGCCAAATTTGTCATAGTGGCTAAAACTGGCTGATAAATCTTTAGAATCTTTAGACTGTCTAGTCTAGTTTAGTTGTTGACTTAGTTTACTCCAACAATTTGTGCATATGCAGGAAAAATCTGCCCACATGCACTAAAACTCTGTCCACATGTCCCAAACATTTGCCCACAGAAATCTGTCTACCAGAAACTTTAGACCAACTCTAAATTGGTCTAATCTGTGCCATTTTTAAGGGCCAGAATAACGGATTTCAGGTTTCTAAATAAGGTAGACAAAAGATGGCCACAGCCACATTCTAATTTGAAAACATAAAATGTTGAGGATGTTGGAAAAAGTATTATTTATGGTGAATTTGAATAATAAATGTGTCAAAAAATGAGAACAATTCCAGAATGGTGGTGCACTTGGGTGGTGTCTCCAGGGCTGGTTCCCTGTAAAAGCCACGTTACTGTCCATACTAAATTAGGCTTCATGTGCACAACTGTATTTTAGATCCATTCATTTCAATGGTCCTCAAAAAATGAGGACAGCCCTCCGATTCCATCCATGGGTTGTCCGCATTGGGGTGGCCGTACTTCATGTTATAAAACATGTCCTTTTCTTGGCCGCAAATCACGGTCTGTCATCCCATTCAAGTCAATGGGTCCACAGAAAATGTGGATGGCACACGGAAGCCATCCACATGCTATCTGAATTTTGTGGACCTGTTGCTGGGAACTCAAGGGACAGCCCTCTAAGGCATGGGCAAGCGGCAAACTGTGCAGACAGGCCCAGGAAGAACTTGAGGAGCAACCTCTATCATGACCATTTCCACAAGGATTGGTAGTCAGAGGAGGTTGCCTGTGCACTCCAACCATTGTGAACAGTGGAAAAATGTCAATATCAATAACTGGGTAAGTGCTTACACTGGTATATATGAATGTGAACCCACTTTTACATTCAAAAGTTAGTTAAAAGGGTTGTGCCATAAACAACCTTTCACTCTAAAGTGTATTTTCATCAGTTACGCTAGCTTCCTTTTTTTATTTACCCCATCATGCCTTAGGGCAGTAAGCAGTGTCCTGACACCTGGCATCATGTGACACTAACCAAGCCCCTTGTTCTTACACTTCCTACATCCTACAATACAAGGCTTCAATGCAGCACATAACCTACAGCAACTGAATATCAAAACCGATTTGCGACAGGGTACAATGGTAGGCTAATAACTTTACAATAAGGCAGGTTTTATAAATGGTGGTATTTGGGGAAAGTGATATAACAGTGATATCTGTTGGGTGGGATACATTTATATAGTGGCATTACTCCTTTAAAGGGGTTCTCCGGGAATTAAGAAAATGAAAATACGTAAATATTACTTTATTATAAATATATTCCCAAATACCTTTCATTAGTTATAATGGCTCATTTTGTCTGGGAGCAATGATTAGGGGAAACAAAATGGCCGCTGTCCTATAAGTACACACAAAACCTGTCCTGATCACACAGCAGGACAAGTTACTTCACAACACTAGGTAAAGAGCTGCCTCATCCTCCTCTCCTACTTCTCAGGGATTATGATCCTGAATACAGTTTAATATTTAGCTGAATCTTTGTGGGAATGGAGTTCACGGGGAGACATGAAGTACAGAGAGGATGGACAGGACAGACTGTGGTAATGTGGGACTGTGGTAATGGAGACTGCACACAAGTGCTGCTGTTTATTAGCCACATCTGCTTAAGAACTCCATTCCTACAGAGATTCAGCTAAATTCTTGTCAGCTGTATTCAGGATCATAATCCCTGACAAGCAGAACATAGAGGAGGATGAGGCAGCTCTTTACCTCAGTGTTGTGAAGTAACCCGTCCTCCTGTGTGATTAGGACAGGTTTTGTGTGTACTAATAGTCTAGCGGCCATTTTGTTTCTCCTAATGATTGCTCCCCAGATAAAACGAACCATTATAACTAATGAAAGGCATTTGGGAATATATTTATAATGAAGTAATATTTAAGTATTTACATTTTCTTAATTCCTGGAGAACCCCTTTAACCCCCAAGTGCTCGATGATGTATGTTCCCTACTGCATCATCAACTACTTTAACGCCCATCATGTATGTTATCTGCCTATTGCATTATCAACTTAATCCCCCTATTGTACCCTAAAGTTGCAGCCCGTATGCAATTTTCAGTTTTTGTGTTTTGTTTTTTTACTCGCTGCCTTCCAAGAGCCATAACTTTTATATTTTTCTGTTCACTTAGCTGTGTGAAGGATAAGTGTCTATTGGTGCCATTGAATATTGTATACTATATATTGTTAAGCTGGAAAAAAATCCAAATAGGCTGTAATGGGAAAAAAAAACACAATTAAGCCATAGTTTTATGGGTTTTGTTTTTACGATGTTCACTGTGAGTAAAACTGAGCAACACCTCATTCTTCAGGTCAGTAGGATTACAGCAATACCACAAAAGTTTTTCTTGTGTTTTAATACTAAAAAAATAAAAAAAAACCTGCGAAAATAGTGATTTTTGCTTTGCATTGCTATATTCTGACTCCCATTACATTTTTTTTAATTACGCCTAAGAAGCTGTATTTTGTGGGGTGATCTGTAGTCTGTAGTACTGATACCATTGTGGAGAGTGTATGACCTTTTGATGATTTTTTATTAAATTTTTTTGTGGAGCTGAAGTGATAAAAAAGGGCATATTTTTTTCATTGTCTGGCCATTTTGAGACACGATGGTGCAAATGACCTTTATTTTATTTATTTTTATTACGGGGAAAAGGAGGTGATTAGAATTTTTATACTTTAAAAATATTTTTTACATATATTTGAAGTCCTCGTAGGGAACTTTAACAAGCGATTGTAAGATTGCTTGCCACATAGACTTCAATTAATTAACACTGCAGTCTATGGAACCCTGCCCCTGGATATCACTGATCACAGACATTAGCCTCAGGTGTCTGCTGTGTGAAACAGCACAAACCCAGTGGCTATGGTGCCTGCTTCGCTCTGCAGTGGGTGTCATCTTTAAAGGCTGGAAATTGTTAATTTCTTTTGGCAGTTAATCTAGTCAAGACACACCGGAATTCATCCTGCAATTGAAAAGAGAATTGAACTTGTAAAGTCGCTCTGGAGATGCCCCTCTAAAACATTGGACTTGCAGTTCCTAGATGGGAAGGATATGCCCCTAATGTCTGATAGGTGCAGGTCCCACCTATGGCACCCACACCTATCTCTAGAGTCTGCAAAGCGAAGGAGAGCGGACCACAAACATGTGACTGCCCTCCATTCATTTCTATGGGAGTGCCGAAAATAGCCTAGCAGCGTGCTTGGCTATTTCGGAAGCGCCATAGAATTGAATCGGAAGCACACCACACAAAGGTCGCCACCGCTCTATTCATTTCCATAAGGCTGACAGAACTCACCTTTCCATCCTGGCATTAAACCGTATAGCATATCCTTCTCTGATGTTGGTCAATATTTCAGTTACATATGTAGTGAAAGGTTCACTGCTACAGTTGTGTAATTGGTTCACTATTAGATTTGTCAAAATGTTTACTGTGATGCTGACTCCTTTTAGAGGTACAAAAGGGTTAATGGTGGCTTATTTATGCACTGTGTATCTCAAACCGTTGTATATGGGAAGAAATTAGTTAACTGGCAGTCCTTAGTGATAGTCGCCATGTAGTGGGCTAGCCCCACTCCCCTGGTTACGAGTTCCCAGCACCTAAGCCAAGATAGAAGTTGTGTATGTAGTTGCTGGTATGTAAGCCAGTCAAGCTGAGCCTAAAGCAGGAGAAACAAATTCTTCTCCAGGGAGACACCATCCTTGTGAATGTAAAACCTGCCGGAAAAAGAACTGTGCTAAGAACAAGTGCAGGGACTGTGTGAGCACAAGAAAGTCAGTGAAAGGGGATGCACATGCAGTATATTACTGCATGTGGATCTAGGACTGCACTGTCCAACCGTGGAGTGGACATTGCAGAGATATATTAAGAGAAATTGCACATCTTTGGTCAATTGGCAAGATTGCCTGTATCTATAGAAAGACGAGGGAGCACCAACATACTAGCCAACTTTACACTGCCTTCGGGAAAAGCCTAACTTGTGATATATCTGGGAACTGAGTCTATTCACTGTGTTTGCACTCATGATCTTCAGTAAAGAGACAGTTATCTGCTGTAACCAAGCCGTCCTGGTCATTTCCTCACTCATCCAGGAGCCTCTCCACCGCTGACCCTGCTTTGCTCTTCTCATCACTGCATGAGCAGCCTGGGGGAGAGCTGGAGCATGACTAGTCACCATGAGTACTACCAATATCCTCATCCTTTCAAACCTCCCCTGTGGTCTGCCAAGCTGCGCATATGGAATCACAATCCTAACATATATTTACTCTGTCACCTACACTACTCCATTTCTGTGCCACTAAAATCCATAAATTGATCTTGGTTCCCCACCATTTCTTACATTATTACATAAAGGCTTGAGCATGCAGAACTTGATATGTGAGATAGGATCCATTAACACAGCTTATAATTCCTCTTCGAGGTTTGGCACCCATTAATGGCACAATTCCAAGATAGCGTTATGGAAATGATGACTTCCGTGCAAGCTGCTGAGATGCGTGTCACTTTATATTAGATTAGTTGTGGTTTTATCTCATTCCTTTCAATCATGTCTTTCACTGTAACTCTTCACTGCTGGGAGAGTTTTCTCCATCCTTAGAGCCAAGGAGTCAAACAGCTGTTATAATAGTCTAGTCTATCTAATAGATTAGACTATAAAAAAAAAAAAAAAAAAAAAAAACTAAAACATTTTCCTACTTTTACAAAAAGTATAAGTCAGGTCGTTTCATGGCTTAGGGTGATCTTACTTACCAAGGGTAACATGGAGATCTTCCTGCCTGCAGCCCTCTCCATTGAGTTTTATAAAAGCTATGTAAAGCAACCAGTGGTAAATATGGCAAAACTTGTGGATATACCAAATTGCCTAAATGGGAATACCTCTTTAAGTGCTAAGTAATTAGTAATAAGTTCTACTAGAAGACATGATATTTCTTATCTAAACAAAGACATATGTCACAAAGACAATGTGCCTTTAATTATAAGAGAATTGGTAGTGGTATTGGGCATCTCAGGTTTACGTTTAGTAGTCTTTGTGGATTGTCTATATTATTATGCCAGTATGAATATGATTAGTGTTGAGCAAATGTAAGCATCCGAAGTGGAATTCGATCCTATGTTTCGGAAAAATTTGATTCGCCACAAATGCGAATTTCCTTGTGCTTCGTGGTGACAGATGTTTTTTTTTTTCAAAATGGCTGCTGCACGGGAATGCGATATGACCCATAATGCCGTGCAGTCAGCCAATCCGCGGATAGCCATCCCCTGTGATGTCACAGCCCTATAAAACTCTCATCCCGCGGTCTCCGCCATTTCACTGTGAGCTGAGCTTAATGAGACATGTGACAAGCTCTTATTCGCTAGGGATAGAGTTTCAGAAAACTGTTAATAGAAGAATGCTGGAGAAGGAGAGTGCAGAGACAGTGTAGAGAGATCTTAGGGAGAGTTTTTAGAGACTGCAGGGACAGCATAGGGAGACAGCAGGGACAGTGCAAGTTGAGTGTAATCACTGTGTGCATAGAATTACTGTGCCTCGGGGGTTAAAGGGCAGTGTAATATATCACCGTGTGCATCTTGTTAAAATGCTGCCACATTCCCAGTTAATTTGTTAGTTTATACATAGAATTTCTGTGCCTCAGTATTAAAGGTCATTGTAATATATTGCCGAGTGCATCTTGTTGAACTGCTGTCACATTCACAGTTAATTTGTTAATTAATACATAGAATTACTGTGCCTCAGTATAAAAGGGCGCTGTAATATATTTCTGTGTGCATCTTGTTGAACTGCTGTCACATTCCCAGTTAAATTGTTAGGTTTATACATAGAATTACTGTGCCTCACTATTTTAGGGCCATTCTAATATATTGCTGCGTTTATCTTTTTCAACTAACATAGTAACATAGTTTGTAAGGCCAAAAAAAGACATCTGTCCATCCAGTTCAGCCTGTTTTCCTACAAGTTGATCCAGAGGAAGGCAAAAAAACCCGTGAGGTAGAAGCCAATTTTCCTCACTTTAGGGGGAAAAATTCCTTCCCGACTCCAATCAGGCAATCAGAATAACTCCCTGGATCAACGACCCCTCTCTAGTAACTATAACCTGTAATATTATTACCCTCCAGAAATACATCCAGGCCCTTCTTGAACTCTTTTAGTGAACTTACCATCACCACCTCCCCAGGCAGAGAGTTCCGTAGTCTCACTGCTCTTACCGTAAAGAATCCTCTTCTATGTTTATGTACAAACCTTTTTTCCTCCAGACGCAGAAGATATCCCGAGGACTGTGACGAGGGGACAAATAGATGATGGGAGAGATCTCTGTACTGACCCCTGATATATTTATACATAGTTATTAGATCTCCCCTCAGTCATCTTTTTTCTAAAGTGAATAACCCTAATTTTGATAATCTTTCTGGGTACTGTAATCCACCCATTCCAGTTATTACTTTAGTTGCCCTCCTCTGAACCCTCTCCAGCTCTGCTATGTCTGCCTTGTTCACAGGAGCCCAGAACTGTACACAGTATTCCATGTGTGGTCTGACTAGTGATTTGTAAAGTGGCAGGACTATGTTCTCATCACGGGCATCTATGCCCCTTTTGATGCAACCCATTATCTTATTGGCCTTGGCAGCAGCTGTCTGGCACTGGCTTCTACAACTTAGTTTGCTGTTCACTAAAATTCCTAGGTCCTTTTCCATGTCAGAGTTACCCAATGCTTTACCATTTAGTATGTACTGGTGACTTGCATTATTCCTTCCCATATGCATAACCTTACATTTGTCAGTGTTAAACCTCATCTGCCACTTTTCTGACCAAGCCTCCAGTCTATCCAGATCCTGCTGTAGCAGTGCACTGTCCTCCTCTGTGTTAATTACTTTACACAGTTTAGTGTCATCTGCAAAAATTGATATTTTACTATGCAAACCTTCTACAATATCATTAATAAATATATTGAAGAGAATAGGACCCAATACAGACCCCTGTGGTACCCCACTAGTGACAGTGACCCAATCTGAGTATCTACCGTTAATAACCACCCTCTGTTTTCTATCACTGAGCCAGTTACTTACCCACATACAGACATTTTCTCCCAGGCCAAGCATTCTCATTTTGTATACTAACCTTTTATGTGGTACCGTGTCAAACTGCTGACACATTCTTAGTTAATCCGTTACATTACTGATACAGTAACTGTACACTATGGCCAACAGACAGTTGCCTAGGCCCTCCAAAGAAATGGGTAGTGGCAAAAATGTTGCTGTAGGTGGCACAAGTAGCAGCAGAAGAAGAGAGGTTGGTAGCCACAGCAGCAACAGGCCAGAGCTGCCACTGTCATCCAGTGGTTGTGTTCTGACCAACAATCCAGCAGTACTGGAATGGTTGACTCACTCTTTACCATCATCTCAAGTGAAAACAGATACACAGAGCCAGGAATCAGTGGGTTCCTCTGACACCACACTTAGTTGGCATGGCCAAGGAACCTGCCTCTTGCTTTGGCTGCTTCTCCTGCTAACCAAGTAATGATAGCTGCCTGCTCTGCTTCACTTTTCAACGCGGATGAGCTTTTTGAGGACAGTCAGCTTTTGCAGGCCAGCACAGACTTTGAGGAGAGGTCCACTGCGCACTCCTCTAGGCGCGCAACTACCGATGATGACAGTCGAGTGAGAGCACATTTTGCGTGAGATCAGGGACGTGCACAAGACACAGGTGAGGGTGACAAGTGACGACCAAAGAGATGTAGATGATGATATAGCGGATCGCACATAGGAACTGGGTGAAGGTGGAACATCGCCATCATCAGGGGGTCAGGGTGGCAGCGTGCCCGTGGGGCAGCAGGGTGGAAGTGTGCCCATGAGACAGCAGGTTGGAAGGAATGGGAGATCTGCAGCCAAAGGTGGGAGGAGTACACCGTCTGCTACTCGGGAGACTACCTGACAGAAATGCAATAGCAGTGCACAGGTTCATAAAAGCAGCAGGCAGGCATCACGCAGTGTTGGAAGGAAAATGCCATACTCACTAGTATGCATGGGCCAGAAAGTGAGGCGTGGCCAGGGTGCTAATGTTGGCACAACGGCCCTGCATCAACACATAGAACGTCACCATAAAGTGGCGTGGGAAAACCGTGCCACTCGTTTAGTGTTACAGTGTGATGCAGCAACTGCTGCATCTTCCACTGGCCCGCGCCCCCTCTCCAGCAGTCAGGGCTCAACAACGTCAGCAGAAGAAAGCTGTTGTTCCTTCTTATCGATTTCAATGTCGTTTATTGCTCCTGATGCTCCTCCTCCTACTCGGCACTTGTTTCGACAGCAATCAATCACCGAGGTGATTGCTAAAAGACAACAGTATGCATGCACTTATCCAATGGCGCAGAAGCACCTGTTCAAGTTGCTGGTACTACAGTCCTTCCCTTTCGATGTAGTTGACTATGCGCATTTCAGAGAACTGATGGCTTATGCCCACCCAAGGTGGAGAGTCCCAAGCCGACATTACTTTTCCAAAAAACCTGTACCAGCCCTGCATACGTACATTGAGCAGTAGGTGAGCCAGTCCTTTGGCCTCTCAGTGTCTGGTAGAGTTCATGCCAGTACGCTGACATAATGGAATTGTAACTGTGGTTGAGAACAATATATGTTGTTCACAGCCCACTGTGTAAATGTCGTTCTGGACCAGGCACACCAGCAACTTGGCCAGGTGATGGCAATGCCGCCTCCGCGTTGTAATCGTGGGATTTCGCCACCAATGTCCTCCTTTGCCTCCTCATCCTCCACTTTGTGTTCCCAGCACTGCACAATCCGGAATAGAAGAATATTATACATAAAAATAATCGTACTGCAAACCATGTGCTCCTGGGACTGTAATCACTTGTATGTGCCCCAGATGCACACTTTTTAGCTGCACTGTGTTAGTTTTGCATTAGGTACACGCCAAATAGCACCCATTAGCAGTCAAACAATACACTGCCCTTATGTTCCTAATCAACGGCTCAACGCGTTTCTATGCGTGTAGAGCCTCGCATTTCATCAGGAGCAATAAAGAGAGCTTAGTAAATCAATTGTGTTTCTGCTGCCTAGTGTAGCAGCATAGCCTGCATGTCGGCATCGGCGCTATAATGGCCGCGAGCGGCCTCGTGCACACCGGGTATAAAAGGACGATATCACATCATTGAGACCAGGGGGTTTTGTCGTGTTCAACGTAAAAATCCACTGCGCCTCCCTTTGTAGTAGTTTCTGATCCACATCACCCCCTCTGGGCGATCTTTTGATTTGTTCAATACCTTGAAACCGGACCATTTCCACATCTCCATTGTGGCAGTCCAGGACATGTCTGGCTATGGCTGTATCCTTTGATTTTCTAATATTGGATATGTGCTCCCCAATTCTACGCCTAAACTCGCGTTTCGTTTTGCTGACGTATTTGATGTTGCAGCTGCACGTCAGAAGATATATGACACCTGTGGATTTATAATTAATAAAAGATCTTATAAAGTAGGCCTTATCGGTATTGCCCGTGAATGATTTTGCAGAATTTGCATGATCCACAGGGAAAGGTACCCACAAGAGTGTTTTGAAGCCAGGTATGTTGGACCGGGCTTTGATATAGACTGTGTACCAGGCAGTCCCGAAGATTTTGGCTGCGGCGGTATGCAATTGCCGGATGTTTTGGGATAATTTGTCCTATGTCTGGGTCGGACAGGAAAATATCCCAATTCTCTGTCAGGTGTCATGTATCTTCTGACGTGCAGCTGCGACATCAAATACGTCGGCAAAATGAAACGCGAGTTTAGGCGTAGAATTGGGGTGCACATATACGATATTAGGAAATCAAAGGATACACCACTAGCCAGACATGTCCTGGACTGCCACAATGGAGATGTGGAAATGGTCCGGTTTCAAGGTATTGAACAAATCAAAAGATCGCCCAGAGGGGGTGATGTGGATCAGAAACTACTACAAAGGGAGGCGCAGTGGATTTTTACGTTGAACACGACAACACCCGCTGGTCTCAATGATGTGATATCGTTTGCCCCCTTTATCTAATTTGGAGCACCGTTTCAATTAATGTAGGTGAAAGGTGACCCTTATGTTCACTACCGAATGCAGGTCATCATCCCTCAATTTAAATGTCTGGATCCTCATCTTTATTTGTTAATATCCCCCTTGATCTGTTCTGGCTATATTTTATGTGTCCCCCTAGACTGGAGTATATATGTCTAGCCTCACTCGGTTTTGATATATAAAAAGTTTTGCCAACTATTGCTTGGACAGCTATAAGCCATTACTAGTAATATTCCAGTATTCTAATTGTCTGTATTATACGCATTTCCCCCATTATTTCCATCAATTACCTTGTGTTGCAATTGTTTCAATAACGCCCTTAGATGTTACAAACCGCCAATTATGTCCCCTTTGATTGTAGCGCTTCTAGTGCATCACAGGGACGTATAATACATTACTATAGAGCCGCATGCATTAAACATTGCAGGGACCAGTTACCTACACGATGGATTGCCGTCATGCAGCCATGCCCTGGGGGCGGGGCATCATCCTTTCATAACCGGCATGCACGAGGCCGCTCACGGCCATCATAGCGCCGATGCTGACATGCAGGCTATGCTGCTACACTAGGCAGCAGAAACACAATTGATTTACTAAGCTTTCTTTATAGCTCCTGATGAAATGCGAGGCTCTACACGCATAGAAACTCGTTGAGACGTTGATTAGGAGAGCTATAACACTGACCCTGAACATAAGGGCAGTGTATTGTTTGACTGCTAATAGGTGCTATTTGGCGTGTACCTAAAATTGTGCATCTGGGGCACATACAAGTGATTACAGTCCCAGGAACACATGGTTTGCACTACGATTATTTTTATGTATAATATTCTTCTATTCCGGATTGTGCAGTGCTGGGAACACGTTATGATAACTATATGAGACAGAGAACAGCTATATATGTCTGCCACATATCCATGTCCAGTATCTGTTATAGTATAGGTGTGAACCACATGCCCCTATTACTTTTTCCTAATATGTGAATTAAATATTTTGTGGCTTTGGTCCTTTTAACGTTCCTCACAGTATTTGGTTTTGTGCTCTTTAAAAAAACTTGCTTTTGCTCCCTAAATGTTGAGAGACTACCTTCATGAAGATGAATCAGGCATGGATCAACCAGGATTTCCAAACACTGGTGCCTGATGCAACAGAATAGATCATTCTGCCACTAATGATCATACTGTAGTGTGCTGCCACATGGGAATATTCAGCAAAATGGACCGTTACTTTTGGCCACGTCCTGCTGCCACCATTCCGATGCTGCCACCTGCCGCCTCTACTGCTATTCCTACACAGGGGCTTCTTAGCCTACTGATATGTACATGTCACATTTTTAAAAAGATATGCATGCCACTGGGCCTTGTTATCACACTACTGTTCTGCTAGTACTGTGATCTGCCACCATCTTGTGTGGTATGCCCCTGGCTCTGTCATGGGGCCAATATTGTCACTGTCACTACTGTTGGACCCCATCCCCACTCTGTTATGGGGCCACTATTGTTCCTGTTACTGCCACTACTGTTGGACCCCATCCCCACTCTGTTATGGGGCCACTATTGTTCCTGTTTGTCCATGTTGACATCACCGTTTATTTTTCAGTTCTTCTTATCCTTCATAAGAACAGAAAGAAAAAAAGGATTCCGTATTTTGAGCATCCGTGAGGCCTCTTTCACACAGTCAGTATTTTGGCCACTATTTGATCAGTATTTGCAAGCCAAAAGCAGGAGTGGGTCCAAAACACCGAAGAGATGCAAATATTTCCATTATATTTTATCTCTGTTTTGGACCCACTCCTGTTTTTGGCTTACACATATTGATGCAAAATAATGACCAAATACTTACCATGCATGCAGAACTTCTTTTTCCTTGTTAAAGAAACTGATTTCAGATGTAAAGGGACAAAACCGATGCAAATTGAGCATGAGGCCACTTTCACACGGTCAGTGTTTTACATCAGTATTTCTCAGGAGTGGGTCTAAAACACAGAAGAGATGTAAATATCTATTACATTTTATCTCTGTTTTGCACCCACTCTTGATTTGAATCACAATTACTGATAAAATACTGACAGTCTGAAAGAGGCATTAGGGTTGCTCAAAATAAAGGCATTTTTAGTTTTGTGTTCTTCTGATGTGTCAGAAGAACGGAAAAATAAACAGTAATGTGAACACAGCCTTACTGCCACTGCTGCTGCCCCCCCCACACTCTGTAATGGGGCCACAACTGTCACTGCCACTGCTTCCACCCTTCCCACTCTATCATGGGGCCACTACTATCACTGCCACTGCTGCTGATGCCACCCTCCCCACTCTATCTTGGGGCCACTAATGTCACTGCTTCCACACTCCCCACTCTATCATGGGGCCACTACTGTCATTGGTACTGCCACTGCTGCCACCCCCACCCCCTCTGTCATGGGGCCACTACTGTCACTGCTGCTGATGCCACCCTCCAGATTATGTCATGGGGCCACAACTGTTACTGCCACTGCTTCCACCCTCCCCACTCTATCATGGGGCCACTAATGTCATTGGTATTGCCACTGCTGCCACCCTCCCCACTCTGTCATGGGGCCACTACTAGCATTGCCACTTCTGCTGATGCCACCCTCCCCATTCTATCATGGGGCCACTACTGTCACTGATTCCACCCTCCCCACTCTGTCATGGGGCCACTACTATCACTGCCACTGTTGCTGATGCCACCCTCCCAACTCTATCATGGGGCCACTACTGTCATTGGTACTCCCACTGCTACCACCCTCCCCATTCTGTCATGGGACCACTACTGTCACTGCTGCCATTGGCACCCTCCCCACTCTGTCATTGGGCCATACACAGTGAATATACAGCTAACAGAAGGGATTAAAAAGCATTTGTTTGGACTGCCACAACATGCATTAAAAGAATATTTTTTTCTCCATTACTTTATTGGTGTTGCTTCCATTTCTTTATTTTGTTCTACTAAGGAGCCATTGCACTGCAGGGGTGGGCTTTTTGGCTTAACTGAAGGATGATGTAAGCTTTTCTTTTTAACAGAAGGGATTAGTTATGAATCTTGGTGCACTGCACAGTGATGTACACAGTGATAAATGACACCTGTAATACTGACGCCACAGTACCTACAGAACGGATTAACTATGAATGTCGGTGCACTAGAATGTAATGCACACGGCAGTACACTCTCCCTGCAATCTCCCTGCAGTTTAAGTTCCAAGCCTTCACACTGAGATTGGGCCACCAAGTGGGATGAATATGATTAGGCAGAGTAGCCTGATTTATCACGGTTCGTGACAAATTAATGTGTAACAAATTAAATTTCTTGTCGAAGTTTGGTGAATAGGCCGAATCGAATTTTTCAAAACTTCGCTCATTTCTAAATACAAATTCAGAAGATCTGAAAGCAATCTAGGAACACACAGATAAGAATCACTAAGGAAAAGTGTTTTGTGCAAACAATCATATCAGTATGGACAACACAGCAAGATTTCTGCAGAAATATGCAAATATATATATATATATAGGCCCTGATTTAAAATGCCTTCATTCCATAATTCTCGCTTCAAAAAGTCACAAAATGGGGCTTTTGCGACTTTATGGGCTCACTTGTGAAAAAGATTTTGTGTCTTTTTGCGTTTTTACACCACTCGCTCTAGTTTTGAAATATAGGTGGAAAAGTGGGTGTGGTCAGCTAGGTTAATGAGTTTTACTCTAGATTTATCACTGAAAGTCTTTTTAAAAGTCGCAAATAAAGTTGCAATCTCACTCAAGGATATAGCGAAGAAGTGAGTGCTGGTCCTTCTTCACTATATACTAGTAGGATGCCTTCCCTGGACGCGTCCACCACGTGCAGACCGCAGTGCCGTACCATCTTCTTCGATATTTAAGACAAATTTATCAAACAAAAAGTGACATTTGATAAATGTGGCATAAAGCACACCACCACAGACTCAAGCAAAACTGACTTCAGATATTCCCCTCATGATAAATTCCCCCCATGAATTTTACCTGAGATGGTCAAGTATCCAAGACTTTAACTGGCAGACTCATAAAAAGTCCCTGTACCTAACAATAAATATGACAAGCTATTAAATCTAGACTAGATATTTCACATAAAACTATAAAGTAGTAAAAACATTAGTTTAAAATAAAACATGATTACTACTAAACACATAAAACATCAATAAACAGGTCATGTTCTTGGCCAACAAGACCAATATCTTAAAAATTATCACACAGAGAATGCGCTATGCCTTCTAACACATATCCATTACGAATACAATTACAACTAAACCATGGTAAAATAGTATAATTGTAGAAGAAAAGAGGTTCTGATCAAAAAACTACATACAGTAGTAACAGGGGTTACTAAAGGGGTTTTCCATAATTTTACTACTGATCGGTGGGGTCCGACACCCGGGATCCCAGCCGATCAGCTGTTTGAGAAGGCACCGGCGCTCCTGTGAGTGCCTCGGACTTCTCTCAACTTTTCCTAGGCCAGTGGCGTCACGTTCATCAGTCACGTGGCCTAGGACTGGCTCAGCCCTATTCAAGTGAATGTGGTTGAGCGCGATACCAAGCACAGCCGCTGTACAATGTATGGCGCGGTGCTTGGTAAGCTGTGAGAAGGTAGCAGCGCTCACAGGAGTGCTGGTACCTTCTCAACCAGCTGATCGGCGGGGGTCCTGGGTGTCAGCCCTCACCGATCAGATACTGATGACTTATCAGTAGTTAAATCCTGGAAAACCCCTTTAAATATGACAATATCTCATGTCATAAGAATAAAGGTTTTGGACTCTGGTTGTCTGGTTGAATCACCAAATCTATACAATGGGACAAGGAGACAAAAATATATCCCTGGTATCACTCCATTTTATCACCACTGTAGGTTCTAGATGGAATCTGAAATAGAGTTCTCACCCAGAAAAGAGCTCCACCAGACACTTGGAACAGCCCCCCCTGAAACAACCTTATTGAATAGATCCAAAACCCTCGCTGTGATGCTTGTTACTTCTACTATATTCTAAAAATTCCAGTTTAGTTCCAGCATTGTTATTTGCTGGCACGTACATAACACAATATAGAGCAGATGATCAAAGACAGAATAGGTCTTTGGTTATTATTGACCACTCACTGAAGGGACCCCCATAACTATCACCCAGTTCTTGGAGTCTTCAGATGCTGTACTAGATGACAATACACAACGGTTATGTAAAGAAGTTATTATGGGAATTATACGGGCTTTATGTTCTTATTGATTAAAGCATATGTACTGTTGTGTTTGCTGGATTCTAGTGGTGGTGTCACCCATCTGCTCGCTTACCCTCATGTGATGCAATGCTCATTAGAGACTGGGAATGAGAAAAGCAGCACAGTTAGATCCACTGTATGTATGAGGAGAATAGAATATACAAGTGGCTGCAATAAAACACAGAACTGTTTTAATGACAACCAAATTTTAAACAAATAACTGAGGATGAGAAAAATGGGTGTTCAGTATATTAACGCTGATATCTGCTATTAGCCAGTCCTGCTGCAGACAGCAATTAATGTTCCAGAACAGAAACTGAAGTATCTGTTATTGTTAGGATTTGGTGCCATAAATTGTATCGCATTGCACCTGAGGCACCTGGAGACTCAGCATACAAGGAAGCTCAGGGCCCGCTTATATACATAGTATGTCTGCAACCACACCAATGACCTCTTAGATAAAGAACAACGCAAAGTGAGCCTAAAATCAATGTGCTGACATCACTTGTCCCCATGCTGTCCAGTTATTTGCGTCAGCAGATCGTGATCACACAGCTCGATTTGACGCCGGCTAATTCTGATCTTCCAGCATGCTGAAAGATTCTGATTGCCCGATGAACGAGTGTTTGCTCATTCATCGGGTAATTGACGGCGGTATAAGACCGCCAGATGATCGCTAACGAGCGTTACTATAAACGCTTATTAGCAATCATCAGGCAGAAAATCTGCCAGTGTAATACAGGCTTTCATTTTCCACTATCCTTCAAGCCAAAGACACATGAATGTTGCCAAGTTACATGACCTAATGTTTTGCAGATGTTCACACACCCCTCTCCTTTGCTAGAACTGGGTCTTCCTTACATATTTTTCTTGGCTTAGGCAGGTCAGTTATCAGCATTACATTGATTGTACACTTTCTTTGGAAATGTGTATCATTCTTTAGGGAAATGTTGTGTTGGTAAAATGTCTGCATTAATAGATGTAGATACTTTCAGGAAAGGTACGGCCTGGGTGTGGGTATATTTTTACAGTGATACTTCCATCAATTTTTTATTACATATTAACAACCTATATGTTATGTGGGGAAGTTAGCTCGGTAGGGTGCGGGTTTGCGGTGTGAACAGCAGTCAGAGTCCCAGACACAGATGAAGTCCAAATGCAGGCTTGGCCTGCGTTTATTCACAAGCTCAAAATAAAAGATAATACAGCCTTTGCTTCAGGCACAAATAAAATAAACCCTGCTTGTCCAGCACTACCTAAACATAAGACAGTTTTCCTCACTATACGTGCGTCTAGCTCAGTGGCGTAACAAGACTTTTATGGGCCCCAGTGCAAACTTTGGATCGGGCCCCCCCCCCTCATTTTTATACAATAAAAGCTGGTCCTACCTCATCCAGGTGTGTGCGCTGGTGTCGGCGTGATGTCCACTGGATCCAGAACAAGGTCTCTGTGGTGATAGAGAAAAAAAGAATAATCACATAAGGAAGGGATGGTGCCTGCCCCTGTGAAATCCCCAGCAGGGGGCGCAGTGCTGGCCTGCAAGACTGAGCCATGCCAGTGTAATCTAGGACATTTCCCCATAAATGCTACCACACAGTACTAATGCCCACATTGTTGCCCCTTCACAGCAGTTATGTCCACCTTTGTTCCTGTCACAGTAATTATGCCCACTTTTGTGCCACTCACAGTAGTTATGCCCAGATATGTGCCCACTCACAGTAGTTATGCCCAGATATATTCCCACTCACAGTAGTTATTGCCAGATATGTGTCCCCTCACAATAGTTATGCCAGATTAGTTGCCACCTCAAAGTAGTTCTGCCAGATTAGGTGTCAGATTAGGTCCCCCCCTCACAGTAGTTGTGCCAGATTAGGTGCCCCCTCACAGTAGTTATGCCAGATTAGATTCCCCTCACAGTAGTTATGTCCAGATACGTGCCCCGCACAGTAGTTATGCCAGATAATAGGTGCCCCCTCACAGTAGTTATGCCAGATAATAGGTGCCCCCTCACAGTAGTTATGCCAGATAATAGGTGCCCCCTCACAGTAGTTATGCCAGATAATAGGTGCCCCCTCACAGTAGTTATGCCAGATAATAGGTGCCCCCTCACAGTAGTTATGCCAAATAGGTGCCCCCTCACAGTAGTTATGCCAGATAATAGTGCCCCCTCACAGTAGTTATGCCAGATTAGGTGCCCCCTCACAGTAGTTATGCCAGATTAGGTGCCCCCTCACAGTAGTTATGCCAGATTAGGTGCCCCTCACAGTAGTTATGCCAGATTAGGTGCCCCCTCACAGTAGTTATGCCAGATAATAGGTGCCCCCTCACAGTAGTTATGCCAGATAATAGGTGCCCCCTCACAGTAGTTATGCCAGATAATAGGTGCCCCCTCACAGTAGTTATGCCAGATAATAGGTGCCCCTCACAGTAGTTATGCCAGATAATAGGTGCCCCCTCACAGTAGTTATGCCAGATTAGGTGCCCCCTCACAGTAGTTATGCCAGATTAGGTGCCCCCTCACAGTAGTTATGCCAGATTAGGTGCCCCCTCACAGTAGTTATGCCAGATTAGGTGGCCCCCTCACAGTAGTTATGCCAGATTAGGTGCCCCCTCGACAGTAGTTATGCCAGATTAGGTGCCCCCTCACAGTAGTTATGCCAGATTAGGGGCCCCTCACAGTAGCTATGCCATATTAGGTGTCCCGTCACAGTATTTATGCCAGATAATAGGTACCCCCTCACAGTAGTTATGCCAGATAACAGGTGGCCCCTCACAGTAGTTATGATAGATAATAGATGTCTCCTTAGTAAAAATGCCCACTTTTGTGCCCCTCACTGTAGTTGTGCAGCCCCCTACATCTCTTTTGCCTCCATTGCCCTCTCCAGACTTCAGCTTTATGAAAGAAAAAAACAGATACTTACCTTCTCTGATGACGCGCTCCCGAACTCACATCGCGCTGCTGGCTGTGCTGGAGGCCGATTCCCGGGCTTTCAGCGCTCCTTCCACAGCCAGCAGCGCCATGTGCAGCCTGCAGGGGGAGCGCTGGAGCTCAGAAGAACAGCGAGTGGAGAAACAGGGATCGGAGAGCGCTTTCTGGTTCACCCTGGAACTGCTGGTGAGAGAGCGTGCGCCGCCCCCTTACCTCTGGGGCCCCCCCCCTTGCCTCTACTCCCCGCCTCTGCGGCAGGGGTGTACATATCGTTTGAAGAGCGCTCTGATGGGCCCGGCATTATCACTGTGCTTCATGCCGGGCCCCATCAGAGCGCTCCCATTACAGATCAGTGCAGCGGGCCCCCTTCCCCTGCCGGGCCCGGTCGCACCCTCTGCGACCGCTACGCCCCTGGTCTAGCTACAGCCACACGAATACAACATGTTATGCAGTACAGTCCACAAGTTTTTACCTTTGATAGCGTCAAAAGTATCTCCTGAGGCCAGCAGCCTTCAGCATTCCTAGCTGCACCCAGCCCCCCCCTGTCTGCACATCTTGCAGGCTTTGTGGACCTGCTAATGGTCCAGCCTCAGCACCTGTGGTGCCTGACTCCAAACCCTAAGACCTGGAGTGGAGGAAGTAGGATGGATGGCCCCACTGCCAAACCTGTCATCCATCCCAAAAAAACCAGGCCCAAACACACTTTATCAAAATGTCTCCAGCAACTACTTTTGCTGGAGACCATATCGCACTTTCCTGGTTTCCCCATGTCTCCTGTTGGGAGACATGAACTTCCCTCAGTCTCTAGTAGGCATAGTAGCTGAACCCAGGAGAAATATACCGGCCATCCAGGATTAACCCCTTCAGTGTCTCACAGTTAGTATTTTATGTAATTACTATCTCTTGGTTTGGACTTTTAGCATTACAAATAGAGTTGCTTAACCCTTTCACCCCCGTTTTTTTTTTTCATTTTCGTTTTGCGCTCCCTGCCTTCACACAGCCATAACTTTTTTATTTTTCCGTTCACATAGCCGTATGAGGGCTTTTTTTTTGTGGGACAAGTTGTACTGTCCAACGCCACCATTTAATATTGCATATGATGCAGTGGGAAGCAGGAAAAAAATTCCAAATCGGGTGAAATTGCAAGTAAAAACGCAATTCCGCCACAGTTTTACGGGTTTTTTATTTACGGCGTTCGATGTGCATTAAAAATGACCAGTTACTTTCATTCTACAGGTCAGTACGAATCCGGTGATATCTAATATGTATAGTTTTTTTTGGGTTTTGATAGTGATAAAATAATTATAAAGTTGGAATTTTTTTATTTTTTTTTTCGTCACCATATTTTGACCCCTATAACTTTTTAGTATTTATGTGTACGGAGCTGTATGGGGGCTCATTTTTTGCGGGGCAATCTGAACTTTTCATTTATACCATTCTGGGGTGTGTATGACTTTTGGATCACTTTTTATTTAAATTATTTAAAGAAAAAAGCGACAAAAAACTGCAAATCGGCCATTTTGACGCTTTTTTCTGTTTCGCTGTTTTTCTTATGGGAAATAAATTTTTATAATATGGGCGTTTTTGCACATGGCGATACCCCTGATGTGTATTTTTTAATTTTTTTAATACTTTTATTTTTATTTAGGGGAAAGGGGTGATTTGAATTTTTATGTTTTTTATTTTTAAAAACTTTAATTATTTTGCACTTTTTTATAGTTCCCATAGGGAACTATAACAAGCAATCATCTGATTGCTTATATCATAGACTCCAATGCACTTACATTGGAGTCTATGATGATTTTACTACTTTCCTATGGAGCCTTATTACACAGAAGGGCTCCATAGGAAAGTCTATGCAGTAGCCTCCTGTCATTCCTCCGATTGCCACATGGGGAAGTCGGAGCAACACTGGAAGTGCGCGCTTCTGGTGTTATTTATGTACACTCAGATGCTCAGATGAATCCTGACCACGGCACCTGAGGGGTTAAATGTCCGCAATCGGCATTACTGCCGGTTGTGGACATCAGCCGCGGGTGTCTGCTGTATGAATCAGCAGTTCACCCGCGGCTATGGCGCCTGCTCTGCTCAGGAGCGGAAGCTATCTTTAAAGACCCGTACTGCGTCATACTAGTACCACGCTGGGTGGGAAGGGGTTAAAGGGGTTGTCCCTGATTTTGGTACCCCTCCTGGTACCCCTACAGATCAGCTGTGTAAAGAGTCTGTGGAACTCCCATGCACACTGCAGCCTTTTCCTAGGCCATTGATGTCACCTTTGGTCACATAGCCTAAGCACAGCCCAGTTCCATTCAAGTAAATGGGCCTGAGCTGCAATACCAAGCACAGCCATGTTCTGCTAATGTATGGCCCTGCACTTGGTAAGCTGTGAGGAGGAGCACTGGAGCGCTGCAGACTCTTCGAACAGCTGTTGTGAGCTCTCACCAGAGATGCCCTGATGAGCGCCAAGGCCTCCTCACATCTTACCAAGCACAGGGCTGTATAGGATAGGCCATCAATATCAAAATCTCAAACAACCCTATAAAGGATAGTTTCACACTAGTGGTAAAGAGATCCAGCTGTTCTGGCAGGGAACAAGCTGCCGGAGTTCTTTGGGAATGGCAGAGATCTGGATAGCCGTTAGTCCTGCAGATTTCTGGCATTTTTTGCCTGGTTGCGGCTGGATCTATGCCAGAAAAAAGTCCCTAGAGGGTAAATCCCATAGGAATTTTGGACAAAGAGAAAAAAACTTTTAATGTTTATATTGATAAAAGAGTACGAAAATCCAGATTCCAGAGGCTGAATATTCACATTCAAAACAGTTACACTCGGTGTGGAGAGAATCTCTTCCACTCCTGTCCTTTCTTACACCCCTTTCTTAAGTTTTCTTTCTTGCACTAGATGTAGGATAGAATGGAGCTGCTCGCTGGAACCTTGCGAAATCCAGGAACTGAGTATTCACATTGGAGGCAGTTACATTCGGTGTGGAGAACGCCCTTTTCCTGGGGTTTCCCCGTGCTCCCTTCTTACACCCCTAAGTGGGGGAAGAAGAAGGGGTAAATATTACAGTCAGATCAATCAGTCTCAGGTCTGGCAAACTAGATGTAGTGTAGATCCTCAGGTGGAGAGAGACCTCTTCCATTCCAGGAGTCTCCTCTTGTTCCTTTCTTACACCCGTAAGCGGGGGAAGGAGAGTGGGGAGAATTTACACTCAGATCATACACTCACATTCCTTTTATTGCAGATTGATCCAATCACCCTTCTGGTGAAAGAACATCCTTTAGTGTCAGTGGTGGAGCAGTGGTTCCCTGCCTAAAAAGAGTGCCCATGAGCAAAACCCCCCAACATGAGTAATGCTAAGGGGGGCCTGCCCTGTTCTTAACTAGCCAGGGCAAATCTGATCATGGTGTGATGTCACAGGGCAGGCATAACGTATGGGTGTGACGTGATCTGATTTGCCATATACTTTATAACATCCGCCCATGTTTCCCCATCCCAATCTGATCATGGTGTGATGTCCTATGGCGGGCTTAACACATGGGTGTGATATGATCTGATTTGCCATATGCTTTCTATCATCTGCCCATGTTTCCCCAGCCCTGTGCCAGGAGCTTGTTGTTCCGTGTATTACAGTTGGAAGGACCGCGGCGACTTCATCTGCCCACGGTGTCACCATGCTTCTACAACTACGCGCAGGGAGGTAATAACTCCATGCGTCACAGCAGGAGGAGTGCCCACAAGGCAGCACCCCAGTGTGTTCACAGGTGTCCTCAATTCCGCATCGCAGTGCACGTTCCCACGGCCGCCAAGGAGAGAAGGAGGACCGCATCACATATCTCATCATGCATCCACTTGGGGCATATAGAGAATGTCAGAGAAAACATAGGGACGAGCATGTGATACATCACTCACGTGATCGTACGGTTGTTTACTGCTGCCAGGTAACTAAAGGTTATGGGGCGGGCACGTGACACATAACTCACATGATCGTATGGATATTTACTGCTGCCAGGTAACTAAAGGCAGAAGGGACATACATGTCACTCCTACAATCGCAGGGTTGTATACAAGGCAATGGGTAAAACTCATGTTTCTTTTGTTACTCGACAAATAAAGCTGTTCGGCTGAAAAATAACGTGCCCGTTGTCCCTGGTTTTCAAACATCTATGACTGGAGCAAACTTGCCTGTCCATGCTGCAGCGGTGAGATCTTCGGCGGGGCTGCGTCGAGAGAGATGCTGCTAGGCTATGGCCCCTGATAATGCAACAGCATCATTAGCAATTGTTGCTGTGCCTTTTCACAGCGGGCGTGTGCTGGAGGAGAATATCAGTGGACTGATTGTTCAGCCGATTTCACCTGTGTGCTGGATGGAGAACTGAGTCATGGACCTATCAGGTGCTGATCCATGTACTCTGTGCTCTATACAAACCTAGAGCACAGAGTACATGCAAAAGGACCTTCGGTGACGTCAGCTCGCTCACCACGTGGTGAGCGCGCTGACGTCACCAAAGGTCTTTTTGCAGGGGAAAGAAGAAAGAAGACACCGGCTGCGCGAACAAGCGGAAAAGGTGAGGTCTTTTTTTATTATTTTTAACCCCTAAAGGCCACTTTATTATTTTCTGTTATAACCATGTTATAACGGAAAATAATAAAGGGAAGTTCGGGTCCCCATTCTCTGGGGTATATGTAATGATCAACCCCCCCGGAAAAAAAAGTTTTTTTGGGAATTTAAGATCTGGTCACCCTATATAAACCCCAGCTGGCAATGCATCCTTGCAGGGGCGTAGCTAAAGGCTCATGGGCCCTGGTGCAACAGTTCAGCTTGGGCCTCCCCCCTTCCTCACTAAGCGCTGGTGCATCTAGCTTTTCTGCTGCCCGAGGCAAATATTGAAACGCACCCCCATGCCAAATTCTCAACCTAACCCCTTCCCTCCAGTCCTACTGTTAAAGGGGTTGTCCTCTGTTCACTACTGATGACGTATCCTCAGGGTAGGTCATCAATATCAGATCGGCTGGGGTCCTCCGGCACCCCCGACGATCAGCTGTTTGAAGAGAGGGCAGTGCTCATATGAGATCTGCTTTCTCTGCTCTGTTCACTTGCTCGCTGTAGCATTTGCAGTGATAAGCAGTAAACAGAGCAGACAAGGCAGCGCTCGTACAAAAAAAAAAACAGACAACCCTTTAAAGACAGACTTTGAAAACATTACATACAGAGCATACAGAGTCATACATCCCCACATATGTACCTCTTACATCCAGTGACTTCTCTGATGTACAGTCATGGCCAAAAGTTTTGAGAATGATACAAATATTAATTTTTACAAAGTCTACTGCTTCAGTTTTTATAATGGCAATTTGCATATACTCCAGAATGTTATAAAGAGGGATCAGCTTAACAGCAATTACTTGCAAAGTCAATATTTGCCTAGAAAATGAACTTTATCCCCCAAAACACATTTCAACATCATTGCAGCCCTGCCTTAAAAGGACCAGCTAACATCGTTTCAGTGATTGCTCCATTAACACAGGTGTGGGTGTTGATGAGGACAGGGATGGAGATCAATCTGTCATGATTAAGTAAGAATGACAACACTGGACACTTTAAAAGGAGGCTGGTGCTTGGCATCATTGTTTCTCTTCTGTTAACCATGGTTATCTCTAAAGAAACACGTGCAGTCATCATTGCACTGCACAAAAATGGCCTAACAGGGAAGAGTATCGCAGCTAGAAAGATTGAACCTCAGTCAACAATCTATCGCATCATCAAGAACTTCAAGGAGAGAGGTTCCATTGTTGCCAAAAAGGCTCCAGGGCGCCCAAGAAAGACCAGCAAGCGCCAGGACCGTCTCTTAAAAGTGTTTCAGCTGCGGGATCGGGCTACCAGCAGTGCAGAGCTTGCTCAGGAATGGCAGCAGGCAGGTGTGAGTGCATCTGCACGCACTGTGAGGCGGAGACTCGTGGAGCAAGGCCTGGTCTCAAGGAGGGCAGCAAAGAAGCCACTTCTCTCCAGAAAAAACATCAGGGACAGACTGATATTCTGCAAAAGGTACAGGGAGTGGACTGCTGAGGACTGGGGTAAAGTCATTTTCTCTGATGAATCCCCTTTTCGATTGTTTGGGACATCTGGAAAACAGCTTATTCGGAGAAGACGAGGTGAGCGCTACCACCAGTCTTGTCTCATGCCAACTGTAAAGCATCCTGAAACCATTCATGTGTGGGGTTGCTTCTCAGCCAAGGGAATCGGCTCTCTCACAGTCTTGCCTAAAAACACAGCCATGAATAAAGAATGGTACCAGAATGTCCTCCGAGAGCAACTTCTCCCAACCGTCCAAGAGCAGTTTGGCGATCAACAATGCCTTTTCCAGCATGATGGAGCACCTTGCCATAAAGCAAAGGTGATAACTAAATGGCTCAGGGAACAAAACATAGAGATTTTGGGTCCATGGCCTGGAAACTCCCCAGATCTTAATCCCATTGAGAACTTGTGGTCAATCATCAAGAGACGGGTGGACAAACAAAAACCTACAAATTCTGACAAAATGCAAGCATTGATTGTGCAAGAATGGACTGCTATCAGTCAGGATTTGGTCCAGAAGTTGATTGAGAGCATGCCAGGGAGAATGGCAGAGGTCCTGAAGAAGAAGGGTCAACACTGCAAATATTGACTTGCTGCATTAACTCATTCTAACTGTCAATATAAGCTTTTGTTACTCATAATATGATTGCAATTATATTTCTGTATGTGATAAAAACATCTGACAAACACACATAAAAACCAGAGGGCAGCAGATCATGTGAAAATATAATATTTGTGTCATTCTCAAAACTTTTGGCCATGACTGTAGACGTTCTCTTTCCTCTTCTTCTGTCAGACCAGACCACCATGGTGACTTCTTTCAGCTGTGCCTCGTCTCTGCAGAGTTTAACAAACAGTCATCTTACTTTCCGACTTTTCCATCATCCTCTCACCTTCTCAACGCCCCATTCTGCCCCCCCCCCCAATACTATACTGCAGAAACAGTCCCCCTGAAAATACTGGTACCACACAGAAAAACAATACCCCCTTACCTTTCAGATCAGATCACCATATCAAACCTAGATGAGACTCCCCATCTCCAGACCCCCATATAAGACCCCTATTAGAGCTCCAAACCCCCATATCTGACCCCCAATAGACCTCCAACCTCCAAACCCCCATATCTGACCCCCATTAGACCCCCAGATCCCCAATAAGACCCCCATTAGACCTCCAGACCCCCATTAGACCTCTCTAGACCCCCAATCAGACCCCCCTTCAGACTCTTCAAGCTCCTAATCAAACCCCCTTCTGGCACCCATATCAGACCCCCCCTTCTGGCTCCTAATCAGACCCCCTTCTGGCCCCCATATCAGACCCCCTTTCTGGCCCCCAGATCAGACCCCCCTTCTGGCCGCCATATCAGACCACCCCCCTTCTGGCCCCCAATATCAGACCACCCCCCTTCTGGCCCCCAATATCAGACCTAAGATCAGACAATAAAACAAATAAATAAACTTACCTCTTCTACCGCTCTTCTCCCTGTCCTGGCTGTCTCCCCACTCTCACCTCTTCCCGGGCCCGCGCTGCAGTCACCTGACCTCCTGCAGTGTCAGGTCAGAGTGCACTCTGTATGTCCTGATGCTGCAGGCAGTCAGGACACAGCAGCATACCTCCCAACTTTTGAAAAGAGGGACACTATGTGCGCTTGGCAAATTTTTTTGTACTAGGCCACGCCTCTAACTCCACCCAAAAATAACAAAACACCTAATCCCACAACATGTCCTACTTTCTAACAGCCGCTATTCTTTGGCCGTTAAAGAAACAGCCATGTGACCAGCCTCAGACTTTAATTGGTTATAAAAATGGCCGTCTGACGACTGTTACTTAAACTGCCCTCACACCGCCATTTTTTGCGCCCATGTGCATATAGGTAATGCTGAGCGAACTTCTGTTTTCAAGTTCAGCGTACAAGGTTCGGGTTATCTAAGAATTCCATTATGGATTCCTCTACCAAGGATCATACATTATAGTCCGTCGTAACGGAATCCATAACGGAATTCTTAGATAACCCGAACCTTGTACGCCAAACTTGAAAACAGAAGTTCGCTCATCACTACCTATAGGCTAAATATCATCACTCCCCTCCCTTCAGCCCCTCCACAGATATACACCCCATAAAGCCCCCCCCCAGAATACACCACATGCCCCCCTCACAGATTTACACCCCATAAAGCCCCCCCATGTCCCCCAGAATACACCACATGCCCTCTCACATAGTTACACCCCATAAAGCCCCCCCCCCCGGCCTCAAGAATACACCCAGATCTGTACTATAAACCGATGTAATTGCCCCAGATTCCACTTGAACCCCACTGCCCCTGAGTGCACCACCTGCCCCCTCAAATACAAGCTCCATATGTTGCCCCTTACCTGCTCACCATGAAGCTCTGTGTAGTCCAGGTCTGACATCCTTCCTCACTGGGCTGCTGGCCAACACACACAGCCCCTCCTCCTTCCACAAGCTCCTGCAGTCGGGGTTTGTCACGTGACCATGAAGGAGCATGTGACCAGTGACGTCACAGACCTCCTTCTGGCCACTACATTCTACCCACTACGGAGACTGAACCGAAGTCCTCCACAACACCCACCTCCATGAGGTTAGGGAGGGGAAACTCCACACCGAGCATACACCGATACACTACAGTGAGATGAAAACCAATCAGCAGGCAAGAAGCCAGTGGCAAGGAAAACCACTGAACCAAGTGCACCGGAAACACCTGAAACCAAACCCAGAGGGCAGAAACCCAGTGAGCCCCGTTCTTCACAGAGCCCCAGATGGTAGGGATGCACTTATCCAGAACTCACTGGCTGCACCTCCAGGATGGTCCCGGTGCACCTGGCAACTTACCTGCTGATACTGCTGATAGAAGCACCAGCAGTCCATACACCAAAGACTGGAGCCCAGGCACATGTACTGGAACCCGAACACCTAACAGGACTCAGTACACACAACAAACCCAGGAACCAGCTCACCGGCAACAACTCACAGTATCGCTGTTCCCCCTCCGGGGAACCCTGGAGCCCTCTCACCGAAGGCACATACATACAGGAAATGTCTGGACTCCATGTCAGAAGACACATGGCAGTCACAGACCAAACACCCACCCGTACATAAACCACATAACAGGAATAAGGGAAGGGGATGAGAGGACCTCGGGAAGACCTCGATGACATATTAAGTGGCCACAAGGACTGGGCAGATGGAATCCCAGGAAAGGTGCATAGCTCCAGCACCAACGGAGGCTGGAGCACAACTAACCCACCAGGCTAGCAACAACAGAATAAAAGCACCTAGTGACCACACCCAGGTCAATATGTTAACCCCATGAGAACCAGACAGGGAAGGAGGGAAGTATGCAATAAGGGAACATACCAGCAACCAAAACTACACGTTGCCCCTGGCAACCACGGCCTACTACCGCAGCCAGAAGGCCAGGACACAAACATGAGCAACATGGAAGCCGTGTCACGGAGAACAACCGAGACACCACCAATATACACGTTGCCCCAGGCAACCAGCATACAACCAAATCCGGAATACCAGGGCACAAACATGAGCAACATGGAACACGTGTCACGATAACCACACGGTACGTGACAGTGGGCGCTACCAGCGCTTCACTCCCCCTCCTCCTGCATACTAGCAAGCGCTTCCATTATGGAAGTGCTCACTAGTATTCCCTTTATAAGATGCACTGCATCTTATAAAGGGAAAAGTAGAGCACCACTGGCATGGGGGGCCCTCTGGGCCCCCCTGACTTAGGGGCCCGTTCGCAACTGCGACCGCTGCAACCCCTATAGTTACGCCAGTGCATCCTTGTTAGTTATAGGTTTTCCTTGTTGTGCTCCTGTGCGTTATCTGGATTTTTTATTTGACTTGACTTCGGCTTTCCTAGGACCTCTCTCTTGCTCTGTGATTTTGTACCCTGTTGGCTTGGTATTGTGACTACTCTTTTCTGTGTGTTTGTTGTTTTTGTTGTGTGTGAACAGGTCCCTGCGGTTTCACCGCAGGTGCTTGGTGTGGCTCCCTGCACTTATCAGAATAGGGATGGTCGACAAGTTGTGGACTTGCCACTTAGGGCTTGCTCTGCAAGTAGGCGGGGACAGTAGGTCGGGTTCTAGCTAGGTCTCACGGTGTGAGTGTGTGTCTTCCTGTCTACAGCCTTGACAATCTGCATGTTAAAATGAATAAAATAGACAAATTACTGGGTCCAGATAGCATACAGTCCTGTATCCTAAGAGAATTAAGTAATGTAATAGACAGACCTTTATTTCTGATATTTAAAGGGAACCTGTCAGCTCTGAAACACCCTCCGAACCCTCCGAACTACAGTAAGTGATGTATAGTATAAGTGACATCGAGTCCGGTTATGTAATTTTTATCTTCATACTCGCTTGCATTCTGACTCTGTGCTCTGAAAAACCAGCAGTAAAATGCACACAGTGGACTCCAGTGCTCACTCACATAATGGAGAGGACTCAAAGAAGAGTCCTCTCAATGCATTTTACAGCCGGTTTGTGGGAGCACAGCGTCGGAATGGAAGTGAGTATGAAGATAAAACTTACATATTCGGATTCAGCATCACTTACACTATACACCACTTACTCTAGTTCAGGGGGTGTTTTGGAGCTGACAGGTTCCCTTTAAGGGCTATGTAATGAGATGGTGTGTTCCACAGGATTGGCCTGAGCAAATGTGATGCCCATGTTTAAAAATGGGTCAAAAACAGATCCTAGAAACTATAGGCTGGTAAGTCTAACATCTGTCATGGGTAAACTGTTTGAGGGTTTTCTAAGAAATGCTATCCTGGAGTATCTCAATGAAAATAAATGTATAACACCATATTTCCATGGCTTCAAGAGGGATCGGTGATGTCAAATTAATTTACAATCAGTTTCTATGAGGATGTAAGTTGTAGACTTAACTGGGGTGAGTCAATTGATATCATATATCTTGACTATTCCAAAGGATTTGAAATGTGCCACATAAAATGAGAATGCTTGGACTGGGGGAAATTATGTGTATGTGGGTAAGTAACTGGTTCAGTGATAGAAAACAGAGGGTGGTTATTAATGTTACACACTCAGATTAGGAGGAACCACACGATTAAAGGGGTTGTCCAAGTTATGGAAAATAAAATATAGCACTGTAAATCTGATGGGCAGCAATATATAACTAAGTTCTGCAAGTTTTAGGCAAAAAAAATCTATATTTCCTAATTTCCCTGGTTCTCTTCTAGCCTTTGTTTACATGCAGTAATAACAATCTCTGCCCCTCCCCCTTCTCTGCAAAGGCAGTGAATATAAGTGCTGTGAGTACATGTCTGCCTGCTGGGATACTCAGCAGCATGTTGTTTGTGTAGGACTACAAGTCCCAGCTGTACAATGACACTGCTGATACACACAGGAAATTCTCCCTACCTGTTCTTGTACAATTCCTCTATAGCTCCTTGCCCAGCATTTGTCTCCTCTCACTGCTGCAGCTACTATTTGTTGTAAAGCCTAGAGCCCTCAGTGTGTTCTGGCTGAAGGGGTTAATGTTTTATCTGAAGGAATCCAGGGAGGAGCCCGGCAAAGAAAGGGGGCGTGGCCAGTGACGTCTGGTGTATAGACTGTTATCTGAACTCTGAGGCTTGTACACCAAACATCACAGACCAGGGAGATAAGGTGACATCACAGGTCATGTGACCCTCAGTCAACTCTGAGAAACCAGCAGCTTTAGAAACTCAAAGTATATGGCAAAGTTGTTATACCTGACAAGTTAGAAACATATAAAGAACAAAAAAATAACTCGGACAACCCCTTTAAGTAGTTCCTCTTCAGCCAGTTGCATTTCTGGAGGAGACCTTTCTCAGGTCCCACTAATACTGAAAGCTTCAGTTGCTGGGCATTGAAAAGCTACCTAAACTGAGGACCAGGAAACCATGGAGGGTTGGCTCAGACTTCACCTCTAGGCGGCCCTTGGCTTTTTAAGTGGATGTCTCCCTCTCAGCTCTGTTGTCACTAAATTATAAGGCACCCTCTAAAGCTCCCATTTGTAACAAAAGGTTTAGGCCTCTTTCACAGTAGCGGCAGCACGGATCCGGCATGTGAAGGGTGCCGCCGCATCCGTGCTGCCGCAGGTACATGTGTGGGGCCGGAACCGCGCTCCGGCCCCACACATGTCACACAGTACAGACACACACACACAGACATATACACATACAAATACACATACATACTTACATGCTCCCGGCAGGTCTCCACAGCGCAGGAGGAGCAGTACAGCGCGCACATAGGACGATTCCCCACATATTTGTATGTGTATATGTCTGTGTATGTTTATGTGTATGTCTGTATGTGTGTATGTATGTATGTATGTGTGCAGGTGACGGATCCGTCATGAACTCCATTGAAAGTCAATGGAGGACGGATCCGTTTACCATTGTGTCACACCAAACGGATCCGTCCCCATTGACTTTCATTGGGGGTCATGACGGATCCGTCTTGGTGCGGATGCCTGGACCGGAGAGCAAACCGCAGCATGCTCTCCGGTCTGAAGACGGAACTGAATGCTTTTAGGAGCATTCCGTTGTTCTCAGTTCAGTTTTGTCCCTATTGACAATAAATGGGGACAAAATTGAAGAGTTTTATTCCGGTATTAAGCCCCTATGACGGAACTCAATACCGGAATTAAAAAACACTAGTGTGAAAGTAGCCTTAAGCAGATATTTCCTTACTGGCAGGAATAGGAGCTAGTATGATTATTACTCCCAAAATGGATATGGCTATCACCAGGTGTGCAGTGACAAAGAGTTCCTTCAGAGAAATGCACCATGGGAGATTGCTTACTCAGTGAAGAACCAGAACCATGCTACCAATGGGAAGTAGCTGGACTTGTTATGTCAGTATTATACCAGTCGGAGGCCTCCTCCTCCATTTTTCTTCCCAACTTAAAGGGCAATATTGTGGATAGTGTAGAGAATAGTGGCAGAATAGTGACACCAATTCTAGGTGGCCAAGGTCCTTCTAAGTAGAGAATGTTCCCTCAGCTTTGATGCCATCACAATCCAGTGAAATGACTTGGAGACTGACCAGAGCGATTATAGACTACCTCTAGCGGTCCAAGGACCTTGAAGAGGGATGATCCCCTCTCAGCTTGTACGTCTACTTAATATAGTCAAAGCTCTTTGAGACAGTTCAGATAACGAAGATAATGAGATGCCATCTTTGGGTGGCAAAGATCATTTAAGGTGAGCAATGGCCTCTCAACACCAATGTCTACTTAATCCAGTCAGAGGACTTGGAGACAGAGTCCAGAGGATGAAAACATGCCATGTTTAAATAACTAAAGGTTTTCAAAGTGGATGATTTCATTTTAGCTTTAATTTAATCCAGTCACAGGGTTTGGAGTAAAGCCCAGAGGGTACTGATGCACCATTTTTAGATGACTGAGGCCCCTGAAAAGGAATGATACCCTCTGTTCTCATATCTATCTAAACCAGTCACTGGACACAGTCCAGGTGGTGAAAAGACATGACACCTTTAGATTGTCAAGGTCCTTTAAAGTAGGTGATTCCTGCTCAGCTCTAAGGGCTGTATTACACCAACAGACAGATTTGACAGATTTTGTGACCAATCACTGGTCACATGACCAATTACACCCACAGATCTTTTGTTATACACACTAACTATTGGTCTGATTGGTCAGATAGTCTGTTGGTGTAATACAGCTGTAAGTCAAAGGTCTGAGCCCCTCTCAGCTTGAACATATACTTAATCCAGTCAAAGGACTTTGAGACAGTTCAGATAATGAACAGAGATGCCATTTTTGGCCAAGAGCGTTTAAAGGGTGTGTCTCACTTTAGCAAATGGCATTTATCATGTAGACATTGTTAATACAAGGCACTTAGGCACTTACTAATGTAATATGCCTGTCCATATTGCCTCCTTTGTTGGCTTGATTCATTTTTCTATCATATTATACACTGCTCATTTCCAGGGGTTACAACCACCTTGCAATCCAAAAGTGGTGTCCTTGCTTGCACACTAAATGAAAAGGTGCAGGCCTCTCTGGTGGCTGGGACTGTGGGAGTGCGCGTAGGCCAAAACTTTTTTATATAGTGTGGAAGCACGACCACCACTACTGAATTGCAGGGTGGTCATAACCCTGGAAATTAGATGAAAAAAGTAAATCAAGCTAGCAAAGCAGGCAATATTGACAATCATAATACATTAGTAAGTGCATTGTATTAACTGCTCTATATGATAAATACCATTTGCTGAAGTGAGACAACCCCTTTAAGGTGAAAAATACCTTCTTAACACTAATGTCTATTTAATCCAGTCATAGGACTTGGAGACAGAGTCTAGAGGGTGGAGACATGCCATGTTTAAATAACCAAAGGTTTTCAAAGTGGATGATTATCTTCAACTTAATCCAGACACAGGACTTGGAGTAAAGCACAGAGGGTGCTGATACACCATTTTTAGATGACTGAGGCCCTTCAGAGGGAATGATACCCTCAGTCCTCATGTCTACCTAAATCAGTCACTGGACAAAGTCCAATTGGTGAAAAGATATTACACCTTTAAATTGTCAAGTTTCTATAAAGTGGATAATTCCTGCTCAGCTCTATTTCAGAGGTCTTGGACAGCCAGAAGGACAGCCCAGAAGGTGAGGAGATGCCACCTTCATGTAGCCAAGTGCCTTCAAAGTCAGTGATGTCCTCTCATTGCTAAGATCTACTTAATCCAATCTGTGGACTCAATGTTCTGGCCAACAGTTTAAGCATAGAATTTGACAGTGTCAGATGAGTGATCTTCATACCCAGAGGTATTCCTTCCGTTCACTCAGACATGGGAGTTCCAGTGTTGGATCATATGGTGACTTGCAACAATCCAAGCTTCCAGTCTTCTGCTTTCTGCACAATGACTGGCTCTGGATGCAATGTTGATTTCATGGCACACAGATTTCTTATAGTAACATAGTTTATGAGGCCGAAAAAAGACATCTGTCCATCCAGTTCGGCCTGTTTTCCTACAAGTTCTAGGAGTGAAAATTCAAAGAGTGATACCAAAGCCCTTCAAGATCAGGTTTCTCTTATCGCCATAATCGTTTCCTGGCCCAAACATTTCTCGGTTGTCCCAGCTAATGGCATTAAAACAAGGTATGTTTTAGATACTCACCCTCAGACCACAGCTTGAAAAACATGACGGTTGTCAGGGATTTCCTGCAGTCTCAAAGACTTTCTCAGATCCTAATGCAGACCCTAGCTCATTTCCAGAGGATTCTCTACCAACAAGATCTATTCCAGGGTGAATTCAGTCTTTTTAGCAAAGTGTAAAAACACAGGGATAACATGTAATTGGAGATGAGCGAAGTTTTCAAAAGTTTAATTCGGAAGCTTTACCAAATTTTTCTACAAAATTTGATTTGATCCAAATTAATTTGTGACAAAGCGAGTTAAAATCAGCTGTTTCCCAGGTGCAAGGAGCATGTATCTAGGTGTACATCACTGTGCATTGCAGAAACACGCATAGCTAGTCCACTGTGGTAGTGAAACAGTTACCGTGCCTCAGTATGGCAGTTGACAGGCGTCGCTCTTAGAATCAGTTCACACTTCACTTATTTGGTCAGCCTTACAGGTCAATGTTAGAGTCAGATATAAAGGACTTAACCATGCAGTGGTCCAAGATTCTACTATAGAGTGAAAGAGTGGTCTCATTTTACACCGTCTGCTGATTCCACATAGATTGCTAGAGAACCAGTTCTGTTACATGCTGATACAAGTAGTGGTGCCATGAAAGAGTGGAGAGGGTGCCAGCAGTAAGTTTGTGTTGACCTCACCGTTTATTTTACCATTCTTCTGATCCGTCACAAGTACAACCTCAAAAAAACAATGTGAACACCCCAAAATCAGTAGTATCAGGCCGCAATTTCACCCCAATTACAGAATCAAGGATTAATGGAATCATTTATGGTATGTATAAAAGAAAGTGAACAACCTAAAATCAGTAGTATTAGAACACTTTTTAACCCCAATTAGTGCAGCAAGGCGTAACACACAGATCTTCAACATAGACTTCCTTTGGCAGTCAGTTTTGAGATCTCAGCAAGAGGTTACTCCTTATGGGTTTCTGCTTGCTTTATTCCCATATGTTGTACAATTGTAAGGGAAGCATTAGATTTAGAATGTAAATCTGTTTTTCCTTAGTCCAAATGGCAGCATAAGACACCCTCCCTATGACATTAGTCAGTCTGCTAATAAAGATTCAAAATACACAAGGTGGTGGAGTCTGGGGCACCATATATATAGTGTTCAGGTGTCAATCAAACGTTCAATCTGTCCTATCAGTCCACATTGCGAAGAATTCCCCATATGTTGTGCTTCTGATGGGACTAATGCATACCTCCCAACTTTGTAAAGGGACATAGAGGGACACATTGTGTGGTGCGCTAAGCGTGCCGCGGCAAATTTTTTCAGCACTAGGCCACTCCCTAACTCAGCCCCCTATACACCTAATCCCACCCAGTTCCCTTACTGCTCCATATAGTAAATATTCCCCAGTTATGTGCCCCCATTAATATGCCTAGTTGTGCCCCCAATAATATGCCCTGTTATGTGCCCCCGGTAATCTGACCAGGTGTGCCCCCCCAGGAATATGCCCAGTTATATGCCCCCAGTAATATGACCAACTGTGCGCCCCAGGAATATGCCCAGTTATGTGCCCCCAGTAATATAACCAGCTGTGCGCTCCAGGAATATGCCCAGTTATGTGCCCCCTTGTAATATGCCCACGTTGTGTCCCACAGTAATATGTTGTGCCCCTCACAGAAAGGTAAAAAAAAATAAAAAACATATACTTACCTTCTTCCTAGTAGCAGTATCACCAGCAGGATATCAGCTTCTCTAGTCTGGAGGCAGCGGAGCCAAGGCTGACTGTCGGCTGGCCACGCCCCCCGCCCAGGCCAGAGGTATTCAGGGGGGGAGGGAGGGAAGATAGAAGAAGCAGCCAGCCGATTCCTATGGAAGCAGAGACAGTATGCACAAGGTTTTAACAAGCCACCTCTAGATGGAGCTTATGTCACCTCCTCTACTTAGAATGGACAAACCTTCTAGAGACAAGTCAGTCTATTATGGGGCATTAAAGAAGCACATGCAAAATGAAGTGCTGTCCTGGAGCAGGTACCAACCAGAACAAGCAGTTACAATATGGAGCCATTTTATGTAAAGTATCACAAGCCAAAATGTACACGCACATGAGATACCATGCACCGTGATATCATCAACTGACCTCTGTGGATTCGGGATCAGACTCCCCAGGGAGTGTCACCACCTGAGAAAGCTGCCTGCAGCAGTAGGAGAACTGCTATATTCATTTGATTATATTCACACATGGTAGATATGTTAAAATTTCTCTGACTGCAATGTATATATAATACAGAGGTCAGTTTACTGTATATATATATATATATATATATACACATATATATATTACAGAGGACAGTATAATGTATATATACCACAGAGAACAGTATACTGGATATATACTACAGAGGACAGTATAATATATACATACATGCAAAGGAGGACAGTATAATGTACATATACTACAGAGGACAGTATAATGCATATATACTACAGAGGTCAGTATACTGTATATATATACTACAGAGGACAGTATACAGTATATATACATGCTACGGAGGACAGTATACTGTATATATATAATACAGAGGACAGTATACTGTATATATAAAGTGGGAAAAAAAGTATTTAGTCAGCCACCAATTGTGCAAGTTCTCCCACTTAAAAAGATGAGGTCGGCCTGTAATTGACATCATAGGTAGACCTCAACTACGAGAGACAAAATGAGAAAAAAAATCAAGAAAATCACATTGTCTGATTTTTAAAGAATTTATTGGCAAATTATGGTGAAAAATAAGTATTTGGTCCATAACAAAAGTTCATATCAATACTTTGTTATATATCCTTTGTTGGCAATGACAGAGGTGAAACGTTTTCTGTAAGTCTTCACAAGGTTGGCACACACTGTTGCTGGTATGTTGGCCCATTCCTCCATGCAGATCTCCTCTAGAGCAGTGATGTTTTGGGGCTGTCGCTGGGCAACACGGACTTTCAACTCCCTCCAAAGGTTTTCTATGGGGTTGAGATCTGGAGACTGGCTAGGCCACTCCAGGACCTCTAAATGCTTCTTACGAAGCCACTCCTTCGTTGCCCTGGCGGTGTGCTTGGGATCATTGTCATGCTGAAAGACCCAGCCACGCTTCATCTTCAATGACCTTGCTGAGTTTTGCACTCAAAATCTCACGATACATGGCCCCATTCATTCTTTCATGCATATGGATCAGTCGTCCTGGTCCCTTTGCAGAGAAACAGCCCCAAAGCATGATGTTGCCACCCCCATGCTTCACAATAGATATGGTGTTCTTTGGATGCAACTCAGCATTTACTCTCCTCCAAACACAACGAGTTGTGTTTCTACCAAACAGTTCTACTTTGGTTTCATCTGATCATATGACATTCTCCCAATTCTCTTCTGGAACATCCAAATGCTCTATAGCAAACTTCAGATGGGCCCGGATATGTACTGGCTTAAGCACACGTCTGACACTGCAGGATCTGAGTCCCTGGTGGCGTAGTGTGTTACTGACGGTAGCCTTTGTTACGTTGGTCCCAGCTTTCCGCAGGTCATTCACTAGGTCCCCCGTGTGGTTCTGGGATTTTTGCTCACAGTTCTTGTGATCATTTTGAACCCACGGGGTGAGATCTTGCGTGGAGCCCCTGATGGAGGGAGATTATCAGTGGTCTTGTATGTCTTCCATTTTCTAATTATTGCTCCCACAGATGATTTCTTCACACTGAGCTGCTTGCCTATTGCAGATTCAGTTTTCCCAGCCTGGTGCAGGTCTACAATTTTGTTTCTGGTGTCCTTCAACAGCTCTTTGGTCTTCACCATAGTGGAGTTTGGAGTGTGACTGTTTGAGGTTGTGGACAGATGTCTTTTATACTGATAACAAACAGGTGCCATTACTACAGGAAATGAGTGGAGGACAGAGGAGCCTCTTAAAGAAGAAGTTACAGGTCTATGAGAGCCAAAAATCTTGCTTGTTTGTATTTGACCAAATACTTATTTTTCACCATAATTTGCAAATAAATTCTTTAAAAATCAATGTGATTTTCTGGATTTGTTTTCTCGTTTTGTCTCTCATAGTTGACGTCAATTACAGGCCTGTCTTATCTTTTTAAGTGGGAGAACTTGCACAATTGGTGGCTGACTAAATACTATATATATACACATGGAGGACTGTGTACAGTTCTGGGCTCCTGTGAACAAGGCAGACATAGCAGAGCTGGAGAGGGTTCAGAGGAGGGCAACTGAAGTAATAACTGGAATGGGTGGACTACAGTACCCAGAAAGATTATCAAAATTAGGGTTATTCACTTTTAAAAAAAGACGACTGAGGGGTGGTCTAATAACTATGTATAAATATATCAGGGGTCAGTACAGAGATCTCTCCCATGATCTATTTATCCCGAGGACTGTCACTGTGATGAGGGGACATCCTCTGCGTCTGGAGGAAAGAAGGTTTGTACACAAACATAGAAGAGGATTCTTTATTGTAAGAGCAGTGAGACTATGGAACTCTCTGCCTGAGGAGGTGGTGATGGTAAGTTCACTATAAGAGATCAGGAGAGGCGTGTATGTATTTCTGGAGGGTAATAATATTACAGGTTATAGTTACTAGAGATGGGTCGTTGATCCAGGGAGTTATTCTGATGTCTGATTGGAGTCGGGAAGGAATTTTATTACCCTAAAGTGGGGAACATTGGCTTTCACCTCATGAGGATTTTTGCCTTCCTCTGGATCAACTTGCAGGATAACAGGACAAACTGGATGGACGTATGTGTTTTGTCAGCCTTAGGCATCATGCACATGGTCGTTGTCGGCCATGGCCCGTACTGCGGCCCGCAAACATCAGGTCCGCAATATGTGAACACTGGCCCACATCTCAGATGCAGACTCATTCACTTGAATGGGTCCACAATGGAAGGTATGGTGTGGAACGGAGGCATGGAACCCCATGGAAGCACTATGGGTTTTCTGTCTGTGCCTCTGCACTGCAAAAAAATAGGGCTTTGTGGTCCCCAATGCATGGCATGGTCCCCAACGGCCATGTGCATGAGGCCTTAGTCTAGGGCTACACTGCGACACCTGTCGCGGCCAGGATCGCTGAGTTGCAGCGATTCCATTGAAATGAATAGGATCGCCACAGCAGTCACAAAAAATCCAACATTGCTGGATTTCTTGGGACTGCCGCGACACTCCCTTCATTTCTATGGGATCCCTGCTACTCAGCAATCCTGGCCGCGACAGGTGTCTCACGACCAGTGTCGCCCTAGCCTTAGGCTATGGCTAAACTTCAACTTTTTGTAGCGTAACTGATTGACTTTAACTATTGAACTACAGCTGCAATCCAAATGAATGCAATCTTGTGGACTGCAGCGGTCATTCAATAGTTAAAATCAATCAGTCGCACTATAAAAAAGTGTAGCCATAGCCTTACACACTATATTACTATGTTATTAATGTATGGCGGTAATACTGATCTTCCTGCAGTGGTCTGTTAGTAACAGTGCGGTGGTAATATTCAGTCACTATTTAGCTTTATTACATGTAGTCATGGTGCGCCATTATCTGGATTGGGGGCCCACTCAGGTGACGGATGCTGCTGACCCCCCTATCTATGCCCCGGAGTCATGCCACTGATTATGACACTCAGACTCTCTAACCGATGACATCACAGATAGTGTTGCTAAGGAAACAAGAAGCGTTATCGTGCCAGGATTCTAATGGTGACATCACAAAACGTGTGACCATGCCAGGATTCTAATGACATCACAAAAAGTGTGACCATGCCAGGATTCTAATGATGACATCACAAAAAGTGTGACCATGCCAGGATTCTAATGATGACATCACAAAGAGTGGCTTAGCATCAGGGCAGCCATCTTGAATGTACTTTATTAACCTACCCTTAATGGAGATATCACTAGTGGGTGGAGTTTTACCTGGGGGGGATAATTTATTTTTAGACTTGCACTAGTTTTCTGGCTATAATAAAAGTTACAAACTTTGGCACATGCAGATTTTATGGAAAAATGTGTGAATTTAAATATTATGCGTTTAAAAATGGGTAACTCACCCCTCAGGCTCCAGCTCTGAGCTTACTTACTATACCCTTATGATACCCGAAGAAAATAGGGGCTGAGTAAAATGTGTGCAATTTGATAATTAAGTGAAATAAAACACCATTTTTTCTTTAAAAAAAACACTATGTTTATTTATAAAAAGGTTTTAGGTTTTAAGTGGATTTTTTGCAGCTCTGGCTCCGTCTTCAGGATCGGCTGGATTCAGGTCCGCTAACTTGTAGAGGAGGAGGTCGGGGGTCGCACCTCTGGCAGGTTTTCAGGGACAGAATATTGTCACCAGAGGTTCCTCATGTTGTCTTGTAGTCGGATCCTAGAAGAGAAAATACCCAAATAAAAAAAACTGTTTACAAAAACACAAGGAGAAGATGGAGGAAAGCGGCCAAACTTACCGGACCTGGTGGAGCTCTGCTCGTCTTGACCGGAATTTCAGATGGTTTGGATGGTAAAACCATATATAGATGGTAAGTGGGCCCCAAGGGGTAGATGGTAAGTGGGCCTAAAGGGGAAGATGATAAGTGGGCCCCAAGAGGTAGATGGTAAGTGGGCCCAAAGGGGCAGATGGTAAGTGGGCCCCAAGGGGTAGATGGTAAATGGGCCACAAGCTGCAGATGGTAATGGCCCCAAGCCGCAGATGGTAAATGGGCCCGGGCGGCAGATGGTAAGCGGGGCCAAGCAGCAGATGTTATGGTGGCCAAGGGGCAGATGGTATACTAAGGGCCTATCGGCAGATGTTATAGCCGGCAGAGGATGCAAGATGGCCTCTTCCTCTTCCGGGGGTTTGAGGCCCTGATGTTGGTGGTGCTCCCCGGAAGGTCCGCCATCTCTACATCCTCTGGATACTGTCGGGGGCCTACTTCCATTTTGTCGTCACTGTCATCGGACTTCATATCCACGTCGTCCGCATACTGTCGAGGGCCGACATCCATTCTCTCTATTGCAGTCACCACAGGAATCGTCTTTGTCATCCTCCTCCTCTTCCGAGACTTCCCCATAGTGACAGCCAGCTAGAGATACTGACACTTGTGTCAGGGCGTGACTCCCATTTATGGGATTAGACCACACCCCCTGATTATTATGTCATAAGTAAGTGAGTCATGCCCATTATGACATCACAAGTAAAAAAGTCATGCCAGAGGCATAGTAAAGGAGGGGCCAGGTGGGGACAATCATCTAATGATGACATCACAAGAAGTGCCTTAGCATGAGAGCGGCCATATTGAATATACTGGACTCACACTTTTTTAATATCACATCATGTACATACCTGTTCTTGCCTAAACTTTTCTTCATGTTTCTTCATTCTCTTCACATAGAATTTGGGATGAGGGGTGGGATATCTGACCCGAGAGGAATTTGGTCCCTGTAGCAGCCAATCACAGCGCCGCTTTCATTTCGAATTTGGCTATTCAAAAATAAAAGCTGCACTGTGATTGGTTGCTAGGGGCAACAAGGACTGTTCTACTGTTAATCTGACCCAATGTGTGAGATGATGGGAGTGATATATTGTGAGATTATGGGAGTGATACATTGTGTATGAGAAAGAGATAATGGGAGTGATACAGTGAGATGGTGGGAATGATGGGAATCATACAATGTGTCTGAGATAATTGGAGTAATACATTGTGTGTGAGAGGGTGGGGGTGATAAATTGTGCATAAGATGACGCTATTGATAGATTGTGTATGGGAGGATGGGAGTGATACATTGTGTGTGAGATGATTGGAGTGCTTACAGATATTTATCTACTATATAACATTTTCACAATAAAACAACATTTTAAAGATACTTCTGATACTTTACAATGTATTATTGTGTAATATACAGGACTGTACATGGGGTGCAGTGTAATATACAGCAGTGGTCCCCAACCACCGGTCCGTGGCACTAGATGATTGTTTGCCAGACTGTGGCAATCAGGGCCCTGGTCGCAAATGGAGGGCAGCGGAGGCAGGGCACAGGGAGATGAGTGTTTTCATGTGGAAGCTCTCATCTCCATAGTCATCTGTATCCTCGTCCTCAGGACAGCGATACAGATGCTTGTGCTGCGGCGGGGCAGGGGAGAGGCGTCTCCCTTCCCCAGTCCTCTCACTGGTTGCAGGCCTAATGCCTGTAGCCTATCAGAGGCCGGCTCAGGTGGCACGATTCATCACGCTACCTGAGCCATACAGCGCGGGACACAGGCCGGAAGAGGGCTACATTGCATTGCTGCCAGCCTGATGGAGGTAAGTATAAGTGTTTTTTTTCTTGCACAATACAGGAGAGGAGCGCTATGGGGGCACTGGGGGACACTTTTTACTGGCACATGAGCACATGATTGGGGGGCATCTATGGGGGCACTTCTTACTAGCATATTATTGGGGGGCAGTTCTTTCAGGCTTATTATTGGGGGCACTGTGGGGGCATTTCTTACTGGCACATTATTGGGGGGTACTGTGGGGACATCTATGGGGGCATTTCTTACTGGCACATTATTGCATACCTCCCAACTTTTGAAAATTGCAAAGAGGGACAATGTGTGCGTGCACATCACGGCAGTTTTTTTTTCATACTAGGCCACACCTCTAAGTCCACCCAAAGTATAATTACTGGAGACCCTGCAGCAATTTTTTTCATGCGTTTCTATGTCCATATAAACATTACCACATAAATCATCAGATTATAAATATTTTAAGGTACAAATTGCACCAAATAATGAAGTTCTAGTCTAATTCATAGGTACAAACCATACAAACACTTTAGTAAGGAGCAATTTAGTAAATGTATTAATGCACATTTATGCAGGTCAAAAAGAGGGACATTTAAGGATCAAAGAGGGACAGAGGGTCTTGGGTCAAAAAGAGGGACTGTCCCTCCAAAAGAGGGACACTTGGGAGGTATGCTAATGGAAAACAGATTTACATTCTAAATCTAATGCTTTTGCAGATGACACTAGACTGTGGAAAGTAATTAACACGAAAGAGGACAGTTTACTGCTACAGATGTATATGGATAGATTGGAGGCTTGGGCAGAGAAGTGGCAGATGAGGTTTAACACTGACAAATGTAAGGTTATGCACATGGGAAGGAATAATGCAAGTCACCAGTACATACTAAATGGTAAAACACTGGGTAATGGTGGACAGCAAACTCTACTGTAGGAACCAGTGTCAGACAGCTGCTGCCAATGCCAATATAATTATGGGGTGCATCAAAAGGGGCATAGATGCCCGTGATGAGAACGTCCTGCCACTTTACAAATCAGTAGTGAGACCACACATGGACTATTGTGTTCAATTCTGGGCTCCTGTGAACAAGGCAGACATAGCAGAACTGGAAAGGGTCCAGAGGAGGACAACTAAAATAATAACTGGATATGGGTGGACTTCAGTACCCAGAAGTATTGTCAAAATTAGGGTTATTCAGTTTAGAAAAGGACAACTGAGGGGAGATCTAATCCTTATGTATAAATACATCAGGGGTCAGTACAATGATTTCTTCTATGATCTATTTATACCCAAGACTGTGACTGTAACGAGGGGACATCCTCTGCGTCTGGAGGAAAGAAGGTTTGTACACAAACATAGAAGAGGATTCTTTATGGTAAGAGCAGTGAGACTATGGAACGCTCTGCCTGAGGAGGTGGTGATGGTGAACTCACTCAAATAGTTCAAAAGGTGCTGTATTTCTGGAGTGTAGTATAGGTTACATACATCAAGTTCAACTAAGGGATAGGTGGGGACATGAATTTTAGTAAAAGGGGAATTAAACCCAGATATCTACACATTTTCATAAGAATCAATGTAATTTACTTTTAAGAATTCATCTAAGCTCTTTTTAAAACTGTTATGACGATGTCCTGAGGTACAATATTCTACAGAATCGCAGTTCTTACAGTAAAGAAGCCTTGACACTGGAGACTGAATTTTTTCTTCTTGAGGGCATTGGAACAGCTTTTCATCATATTTTTTGTATGGCTCATTTATATATTTATATAGGTTAATCATATCTCCCCATAGATGTCTCCTCTTAAGACTAAATAAATGTTTGTTTTTTTTAATCTTCATAACTAAGACCCTCCATGCCCCTTATCAGTTTAGTCGCTCTTCTTTGTACTTTTTTCAGCTCCAGGGCATCCTTTCTATGGACAGGCTCCCAGAACTGAGCTGCATATTCCAGATGAAGCTTACTGGTCTATAATTACCTGTAGAGGACCCAGATCCTCTTTTCAATATGGGCACATTTGTCTTGCGCTAGTCAGTTGGCACTGTACCAGTCCCTAGAGAATCTCTAAAAATTATGAACAGGAGCACAGTAATAACTGAACTGAGTTCTTTAAGAACTGTTGATTGTAATCCATCTGGAACTGGAGGCTTGAAACTTACGTAAGTTAACTTGTAAGTTGCAGTTATTAGATTTATGGAGAAGGGTCATTGATCCAGGGACTTATTCTGAATTCTTTCCCCTAAAATGAAGAAAATTGGCTTCCACATCATGGGTTTTTTACCTTCTTCTGGATCAACTTGCAGGATAACAGGCTGAACTGGATGGACAGAAGACTTTTTTCAGCCTTACAAACTATGTTACTATGCTACTATATTAACTGTTTCAATCAGACCATTCACTTTGATCAGATAGAGCCCCCGGTAGTGACTCAGTTAGAGCATTACACGTTATACTAATCAATGCAATGCTGTTCTGTGTCTCGGCCTATCGAGAGATGAATAGAGCTGTCATACTGTTCCAATTCTCAAGCTACTAATATAATGATGATTACCTTGGAGATAAAATGTTCCACTCAAAACAGCAGTAAACTAACTATATAGAGAATCTTATCATTTGTGTTGACTGCTACAGAAGGACACTATTTTGTATTTTAAAGGTTTCTCAGGATAGACCATCAACATCAGCACCAGAACTGCAGCTCTTTGGAAAGAGCTGGTTACTGCAGAGCTGCTCCCATTGAAGGCAAGAGAAGCAGTGCTGCAGTAACCAGCTATGCCCACTAAATACAATGGACAGATGTGAGGTTCCAGCTCGAATTCTGGCGCCATGACTGCTGGGCGGATGACTGCTGAGAAGTGATCTCAACAAAACAGGAAGCGTCAGGTGTGAGGCTTAACAGCCAGTGTAAAAACTACAAGATTTCATTATTATTTTTATACAGAAAGTGATATGGGCAATTAGAAAAATCAACCTGAAAATATAACAAACAAAAAATAAAACATAAAACTTGATTTAAACAATTGATCATTGTCTGGTGACACATTCCCTTTAAACTGTGAACTGTTCTGACATGTCTATTTTAGTAAATGCTTGCATTCCCCATACAATAACAGTACTGAGGCTTCCTGTCTTAGAATGGTGTGTTGTTCCTCTGTAATTCCTCCTGGAAATGTATCAATAAGTGCTACCATTCATCATGTCAATAAAGGTATGTCCCTGGCCTGTCTGACATTGTCATTTATGACTGGCTAGTATCAGACTGTGAAGGAACATACCTCATTGACAAGGAAAATGTTAACACCCAGTTGTCCAGGGAAATGTAAGAAAAGTTGTCCAGCGAAATGTAAGAAAAAAGGTAGCATTGCACGTCTTGGTGGATCACAAGGACCGGAGTCTCTTAGGAGTTTAGGAGTTCTTTATTGGCAGTAATAACCCGTTTCTGGAACATACTGCCCCTGTCAATTTATTCATATTGTAAGGGGTTGTGTAACGGGGTGGTCGTCTCCTGGGTCGACGGGCACACTTTTGCAGGCACAGATTCCAAGCAACATCAGTTTTTCATTAACTGACCAGATTTATTGTCAGCAAGTGGTACATAAAAATAAAAATACACAAAACAAATCCTATGCCTGTCCGGCTCTAACTATACAATCAGGAACTCCTGACTAACCTGGTGCCAGCCTAACACTGGGCACCAAACATAACCACGCTGTTTGTACCACTTACTTTGCTTTCAGAGGCTCCAAGCAGTTCTGTTCAGACCTCTGCTGAACATTTCCCTGGTTGCTTTTAAATAACAGAAGTGAGGAACCTTGGGCACACATAGACCCCGTCCACTACTTCTCCAGACACTCTGTCACAATATATTTCCAGGAGGAATAAAAGGAACAGCACAATGCAGACAGAAGTATTTCCTAAAACAGACATTTCATGAGTGCAGACAGGTCCTTTTTATAGTAATAGATCTTTTTATCGTCACATTATTACAGAATTATAAAAGTAGACAGACACATAGAAGGATGTACAAGGAAAGGAAAATACATACAATGCAACGGCACACTGCTAACCAGATAAAGCACACAATGACATAGTGATATGAGGTATTCTGAAGCTAATGCTATGCTTGTTTAGTAAATTAGAGATTCTTGGCAAATATATTTTGTACAAAATTATCTGGGCCTGTCCACCAAATCGTCAAGGTGATCTCTGTAGAACGGGAACCTAACACTATTTCCTACCTGTTATGTGCCAACCTTGGCTTCCGTATAATCAGGGGGTGTTGGTTCCACATGCATGCGTGGTCCCCTCTGCTTTTTGCCATAGAAGGATGTAGGCAAGGGAAGAGGAGCTGGTAAATTATGGCGATTCATTGTCAGCTTCAGAATGCTCAGAAAAGGTAATCTTTCAGTAGTGAGTCTTAGGACTCATGCACACGACCGTATGTATTTTGTGGTCCACAAAAAACGGATCCTCCAAAAATATGGATGATGTCCGTGTACATTCCTTATATTGTGGAACGGAATAGCTGGCCGCCACGAACAGTACTACCCTTGTCCGTAATGCAGATAATATTAGGACATGTTCTTTTTTTGGGAGAACGGACATATGGAAACAGAATGCACATGGAGTAACTTCCATTTTTTTTTTTTTTAGCAGACCCATTGAAATAAATGGTTCTGCATACGGTCTGCAAAAACAATGGAATGGATACGGAAAGAAAATACATCCGTGTGCATGAGCTCTTAGCCTACCTTGTCTCCGGCTGGTAGGCAGCTTGCTGCAACAGAATTTGACCTGGCTGCTTTGCCTGTGATACAGACATGCTAAGCCACGCCACTTTTGCCTCAGCTTGCAAATATTTTATTATACATAATACAAAAAACTTCCAGAAAATGGACCAGTCCCTACAGGCACTCCGGGGATGGTGATGTTTATAGCATTACACGTTCCAGGGACTCAACTACATAATGTGCTAACTCCGAGAAGGATTCTGACCCAGCATAGAATCCGATTTGTACATACTAGTACTAGTAAGCACGCCTCTGGTATAAATGGCTTTGGCTAGTGATGGTGTAGGTGGGATGTTGTCCTCCAGGTACCATACCTCTTTGGACTTTTTGGACATTCAAAGAGGGACACTTAGGCCTCTTTCACATGAACGATACGGATCGGCTCCGGATGCGTTCAGGGTCCATTCAGTGAAACTCACACTATTTTGCAAGCAAGTTCGGTCAGTTTTGTCTGCTACTGCGTTCAGTTGTTCAGTTTTTTCCACGCGGGTGCAATCAGTTTTGATGCATTTTTCACCCATCTCCTAGCAAACATCAGTGAAAAACGCATTGCATCCAGACTGCATCCGGATTCCATCCGGAAACAATGCGTTTTTCACACATCAGTTCTGCGTTGTGTGAGGATAGCTGCATGTTTTATATTCTGCAGAACTGGCCCCATAGAAATCAATAGGGCTTCAGTTAAAAAACGCATTGCATCCAGATATAATCCGGATGCAATACGTTTTTCACTGATTGCTAGGAGATTTTGTTGTTAAACCTACAGTTTTTTTTATGCGCATGAAAAACTCATCAAAACTGATTGCACCTGGGCGGAAAAAACTGAACAACTGAACGCAGACAAAACTGACTGAACTTGTTTGTAAAATGGTGCAAGTTTCACTGAATGCACCAATCCGTATTGTTCATGAGAAAGAGGTTCATTGTGTGAAAGATCCATTTTTTTAAATTTATTTTATGCACTTATATAGCGCTACTATATTCTGCAGTGCGTTACAGACTTTGGCATCAAGTTGTCCCCAGTGGAGCTCACAATCTAAGTTCGCTATCAGTATGTCTTTGGAGTGTGGGAGAAAACCTATGCAAACACAAGGAGAACATACAAACTGATGTTGTCCTTGGTCAGATTCGAACCCAGGACGCCAGCGCTGCAAGGCAACAGTGCTAACCACTGAGCCACCGTCCTGCATATTTATACACTTCAATAGTTTTCTCTTACAAAATAAAGCAAAAAATTTCTGAATATAGAAAGTTCTAAAATTTAAATAATGAAATAATATACAAGGAGGGCTCTAATATGCATATGGGAACCAGCCAAACACTTTCTGGATCAATATTGTGAATGCTATGATGAAAATCTATACCTTAGATGAGGGACATTTATGGAGCAAAGAGGGACAGAGGGACTTGGGTCAAAAAGAGGGACACCTGGGAGGTCTGAGGTACCGAATGGTATTTCTTCATTTGAGTCCCATGTCTGCTACATATTATTATCTGTACCACGACACACATACACATTGTATTTTAATCTGTTCACGGGGAATTTTATGTGGAAATACTTTTGGAACACATGAAATGATTTTAGAGCATGACACTAGACATATTGTACAGATACAGTGGATGGCATTGTGCGGTGGAAAGGGCAAACACATCCAAGAGGAGATCAAACATCACAGAGTTTCCATGGAATCAATGACAGTATTGAAGATTTATCTAGAAAGTCGCAGGAGATAACAATAAAGCCTTTTACCTCTATTAACCGATTTAACCTTACCTGGTACTTGCTCAGCTACATGTTCAGCCCCTATGTGTGAGCATTGTTTTTACAGTGTACGTGCTGGGAAGCAGCATTCCTCTTGGAATCATAACTGATACTGAATTCTCTCCTCATCCTTACACTAGGCACATTGTTACTGTATGTCACATTAAAGGAGTATTCCAGCCTAATTAAAATGTCCCCCGGCCTGGAAATACAAGAGCCTATACTCACTTCACAAATTCCCTGGCTGTGTCCCTGCTTCACTCCACTTCCTGCTGATGGCTGGACACAGCAGGAAATGACTGGACGTGACACTAAGCCAATCACAGACTGATGCAGGTCACCTCTACAACCAGTGATTGGCTGAGCAGCAGTCCCAGCCATTTCCTGTTGTGTCAGAGTGCCAGCAGGAAGTGGAGTGAAGCAGAAACTGGGCACCATCTGAACAAAAGTGGCAGGGAATTGGTAAGGTGAGTATAAGCTAATTTGTGAAAAAATGGGTTTAGGATACAATTTGCCTATCATTCTACATTTACCACAACTTATATACCCACTTATTTTAGAAACTAAATTACTAAGTCTGACCATACACATTATATATTTTCTGACCAGATTTTTGTGTGGCCTGCACCTATTTCTCCAGTCCCCCTCCACATCATGACATACAGATGTAGTCATGATGTGTTATCTGAAGTAAAGGCATTAAGCAAACACTTTCAATTGCTTTTCAATGGCTTTTGTTACAAGATAATGTGATGAGTTAAGAAATTTGAGTTAAGAGTTTGTGTGTCAACCCAGCTACATCTGTACGCATGCATGTTCAGTGTCTAATTTCCCTACAGAACAAAAGGATCAGGCTTGTTGATATCCAACATGCCCAATCCTTTCCCCCCAAGAACATCTGCCACTGGGAGACTTTGTCCACCCACTTACACATTAGATAGTCAGCGGGTTATGGCTCAGACCGTATTCATTTAATGTGTATGGCCACATGTAATGTTTCACACTTGCTTACATGTGCTTTAAAACGTGGTCTCTGTGTGCTGCTTTCCAGGACTGCAGTGATCAGATAAGGGGCTTACATGGCGGCAAGGAATTTTAAATTTCTCATGTTGCAGAAGTTACAGACGTTTGTCATTGCAATGCTAACCATGTTATAGTAATGTGCACTTGGAAAGAGTGTTTCAGATATTCACAGAAATAATACAGGCGGCCAGTGGCGTAACTACAACTAACTGGGCCCCACAGCAAATTTTTGAATGGGGCCCCCCCAGAAACTTCCTCGCAACCCCAAACTCACATGCAACCCTCACTCTTGTGGCTAGTCAAGATTGAGCTCTCCCAGACAAGGCCTGACAGCCGCTCCATCCGCTTTCTATAGTGTCACTGTATATAATGTCATTATATAATACTGTTGAGGGGGGCCTGACAATAAAATCTTTTAGTCTCCCTCCTGAGGGGGCCCCTTGTGGGTCTGGGCCCCAAAGCAGCTGCTTCCCCTGCTTCCCCTATTGCTACGCCCCTGCAGGCGGCCACAAACAGCATCTATATTCATGGACATATAGCAAATTTCAGAATGGGCTGCATCCTCCAAAGGGAAAGGCATAAAAGAAAAAATGTACAACTAAAGCTGTATATACTGTGCATACATCGGTGTAATTAGAACTGATTGTGCCCCAAAGCATATTTTTGAATGGCATAACACCCCCCCCCCCCAGCAAATTCGCAACCCCCAACTCACGTGCAACCCTCTCTCCCGTGGCCAGTCAAGATTGAGCTCTCAGAAGACACTCGGGCAAACGCCCCATCCATTTCATACTGTGTCACTGTATATGAAGTCATTGTATGATACTGTTGTATAATGTTATAGTCTTCCTCCTGAGGGTCCCCTTGTGAGATTAGGACCCCACGGCAGCCGGTTCCCCTGCTTCCCCTACAGCAATGCCTGTGTGTATATATATATATATATATATATATGATCCTTTTTCACTTCTCAGCAGAGCCCATGGACTTCTCTAGGATCCCCTGATCTCTTTGGCACCTGTATAATTCTGTATGCAGTGAGCTCCACCTAGTGGCAGTGGAACTCAGTGGAATCAGCTTAGTACTGTGTCACCACCACTCAGCTTGTGTCCCATGATCATAGTATGATCCTTTTGGCTGTAGGGTATGTATGCTTGTGATGATGGCCCTGGCTGGGTTATTACCACATTTCTCCCAGAGGAGGGAGGAAATGTTTCAATAATGACATTACTATTAGGGAATAGCTAGTCATGCATCGTTGACCACTGGCTCCAAATTGGATCTTGACTGTCATTAGAAAAGAAAAAGAAAGCAAGCTGCCTTCTCTCCTTCACAAATGAATGCACACATTCACTAAAGATTTCTTTATCTTGCAATAAGTTTTTCTTATGATGTTCACCTTAGTTCACATTTTGTGCTATAATAATATTCACCCATCAAAATCTATTAGCAAAGTGGAAGTAGAAAAAGAAAACAGCACTCGCAGTGTAAGAGTCCAACAATCAGAATCAAGTATTACATGACAAAGAGGAAGAAAACAGGATAGGGAATGAAAAGCAAAATACTGTACAACTATGTCTTCTCACAAAACACTTGTATGTGAGCCAAAAGGCCACATTCCAGCTGCCAACACCCACTTTGTTTGACGTCAACAATCATTAAAAAATGTCTCCGGTTACCAAGGCAATAAGTGCAATTGTAAAGGAGCTGCAGGTGTGGGAGTGCAGGCTCTATCTTGCTTAAAATGGAAGCTCTTAAGGATGCCTCGCAGACAGTCATAAAGTTTACTGTGCACCTTATAAGTGGCCTACAGTAACTTTCAGTTCAGATCACTTATACTTACTTATAGAGAGATAACTTTTCATTTCAGCAGGTTGCACTTAGATTTAGCTTGTTTTGCAGACTTATTCCTCAAGCATCAAGCCATTTTGCCTCTTATGCGCCTCTTGACCTCTACAACCTCAAGGCCTTTAAATGGGCCTTTATGTACAGATAATAAATACAAATATTGCTCATAAAACGTATTACAGCCAAAGCTCTGGTTTTCCAGGCTGCATACGCTGGAGGACACTAGTAGATGCGTGCCCTCAGTCTTCTTCCTGATGACCTTGGTGTTGTGATCTTTACCACATTTAATAGACTCCTGATGAAGTACACAATTTGTTGGATGGCTTTGGCGAAAAAGATTAAATAAGCTTGGCTGACAGTGAAATCGAAGTTGATATAAACCCAAGGACTCCTGTTAGAGTAGTAAGTTTCCTGTCATGATGGTATATTTTCTGTTGGAGGGGTATGGGACATGGTATCACAGAGGGGAGAAGATAATGCCACAAAAGAGTGTTGCAAGCAAGACAGAGGATGTTGGGTGTTGGATTTGCTACCAGAACAAGGGGTTGTGCTGCCAGAGACTGGAGTATAGGCATGAACTAGAGGGGAAGAGATGTATTGCCAAACAGTGGGGTACACATGGCTTCAAGGACAGAGGTGTGTCAAGATGAGGAAAAGGTGCTTAGTGGGAAAAGATAAGCTGCCAGAGAAAGGGTCGGCACCATCATTGAGTGAGTTCTGATCTGGGAATTGAGCTGCCAGATGAGACTGGATGTGCTGCCAGAGAATGGGAAATGTCTTATTAGAAGGGAAGAGGGTGGTAGCGGGGATAAGGTTTCATGTTGGCGCTGTTTAGTCACTGCATAGCTCTGCTCTTTGTGCTATTTTATTGCTCCCATGTTTTTTTTTTTTTTTTTTTATTAAAGCAAGCATCTACTGTATGTGGCAACTGAAATCAGCAGTGCCGTCCAAAATTTAGAAACAGTGTGAACTGTCCCTGACGTTTGGCAGTACTCAGTAAGTATACATGGGATATCTGAAGTACAGCATTGTTATTGTATAATAAATAATAAATCTAGTAAAAAAAATAATATAATAGATATAATACATATTAGCTATAGATACAAAGAACTGTGGCCATTCAGGCTATCTGCTCCCATGGTGGCCCTGGGTATGAAGCTTCTAGCTGTGCTCCAGGAGAAGGAGCTAAATAAGTTGATGACAGCATAGCATTACTGATCACACACCTTTCCATGGCATTTCCTCGTGATGACAGCAGCTGGGTCACAGGCACTGTATGAAGGGACAACCTATTCACTTACATGACAGATTTCATTCTTCTCCTGCATTGTGATACATTTAGTGTTTGATCTGAAATCATTAAGGGAGTGTACTCATACACAGCTGTTATTTTATAAACTTTGCATTAGACCAGATTCATGTGTAGGCTACTTTCACACTAGTGTTTCTATTTTCCGGTATTGAGATCTGTCATAGGATCTCAATACCGGGAAAAAAACGCTTCTGTTTTGTCCCCATTCATTGTCAATGGGGACCAAACGTAACTGAACAGAACGGAGTGCTCCAAAATGCATTCCATTCCATTCTCATACCGGAGAGCAAACTGCAGCAAGATGCAGTTTTCTTTCTGCCATGGGATGCGGAGCAAGACGGATCCATCATGACCCACAATGCATGCAGGGCCGGTTTTAGACAAAACGTGGCCCTGGGCAAAATCAAAAGTGGGGCCCCAAATATTGTAATAATGTACTAACAACACAGTTACGTTCTGTCGATTCCGGCAAACCCTCACAGATTTACACCCCATGAAGCTCCTCACACAGTTCTTCACCCTCATGACCCCAGAATACACCACATGCCCCCTCCCTTCACAGCAATGAGTTCCTCTCACTCATGGCATCTGAGAGTGTTAAAAACCTGAAGCGCGGGATTCCTCTTCAGGCGCACTTTCCCCCAGCGGAGATTGGGGAAAGCACCCTGTTCTATAAATAAGCCGCAGCCTGTACTAGGCTTCCAGGCTCATTGTTGGTATATCCCAGTTCAGGCCACTAGATGGCAGCACTGAATTGTGATATAGTGATTCCTATATAGACGTTCTATATAGACGTTCAGACGGCCATATTTTTGCGGGTCCGCATTACTGCGGACCCCTCAAAAATATGGGGGCCGCCCGGCGTGTGTTCCGCAGCGCTCGGAACACACCCCGGGCGGCCCCATTGAAAATGCCTATACTTGTCCGTGAACGGAATAGGTCGTGTGAACGGGCCCTAATAGAGCAATTTACTGATGATTGTAAGTTGTGGTCCACTTGGGGGACTTAAGAAAAAGTAAAAAAAAAAAGTAAAAACAGTTTTGAAAACACCTTAAAAATTAAAATCACCCCCATTCCCCAAAACAAAAAAAAACACAAAATAAAAATAGCATTATGGGTATCGGCGCATGCGAAAAAGCGAAATTCACGTTTTTGTCATCACTTTATCTCCCAAGAAAATTTAATAAAAAGTGATCAAGACATACACACCCGCAAAAAATGAGCCCCCAGACATCGCCATAGAAATAACTAGAAAAAAGTTATGAGGGTCAAAACATTGCGATAGTATTTTACAAAGTGAGCCCTAATGAACGGGTGCTGCTAGGTTTGCTACCTTTCCCAACAAAAAATACTGGTTACACAAGTTAAAAAGGTTGGTGTGGGTTAATACGGGTGTTATTTGATCATTTTTTATGGTTTGCACAAATTTTTTTTCGCAATAAAATCAAACATTTCATTGTTGTGGGACACCCTATGGATTTAAGTTTTATTTGGCCTCTATTTTTAAAAAAATTCTGTGGGGATTCGAGCTCCCAACCATCTACACTAAAGGCAAGGACCTTAACCACTGGGCTATAGAGCTCAATGTTAAGTCAGTGTTGAAAAACCTCATAGAGGTTTCTCTTGTATTAAAAATCTCATAGAAGTTTCTATGGTGTTATAGAAGAGAAACTTCTATGAGGTTTTTCCACCACCTACTTAACACTGCGCTCTATAGCCCAGTGGTTAAGGTTCCTATAATGTAGAAGGTTGTGAGTTCAAATCCCCACAGAAACAGTTAAAAAATAGAGTCAGAATTAGATTTATTTATATGTAGGATGTCCCCAAGCATAGTGACCATGCTTGGAAACACCCCCTTTCATGTTGGTAACACTATCCATATATCCACACATCCATATATGGAGTTAGAGCAGGGACTCCTAAGCTGGGAAATTCCCCACTCCCGCCCTGGGCAATTGCCAAGTTTGCCCCCCCCCTAACGCCGGCGCTGAATGCATATCAATGGGGACAATACAAACGGATCCGTTTAACTCTTCACAATCTGACACAATAGAAAACGTACCAGTCCTCTGCCGGATCTCAAAACCTAAATTAAAAACACAGATGTGAAAGTAGCCTTATTTTGCAAGTCGATAAATCCAGGCTTGTGGTGCATGCAGCAAGGTGTTACTTTTCCATCAGGTGGACATACATGGTCTGAAATATTGACATCATATTAATATTTTGGACCCATAATTAGACTGTGTATTCATAGCTATTTTCTAACAATGTTCCAAACTTTCATGTGTCTTTTACTGAGGAAAGTTTTTTTCTGGCCACTCTGCCATAAAGCCCAGATTGGTGGAATGCTACAGTGATGGTTGACCTTCTGGAAGTTTCTCCCATCTCAACACAGGATCTTTGAAGCTCAGTCAGGGTGACCATTGGGTTCATGGTCATCTCATTACAATGGCCCATCTTCCCCAATTACTTAGTTTGGCGAGGAGGAAAGCTATAGAAAGAGTCTAGGTTGTTCCAAACTTCTTCCATTTAAGAATTATGGAGGCCACTGGGCTCTTGAGAACTTTCAGTGCAGTAGAAATGTTTGTACCTTTCTCCAGATCTGTATCTCCACACAATCCTGTCTTTGACCTCTAGAGGCAGTTCTGTCCTCATGGCTTAGTTTATACTTTGATATTCATCATCAGCTGAGAACTTATAAAAACAGAGCTGTGTCTTTCCAAATCATGTCCAATCAACTTAATTACCACAGGTGGGCTCCAAGACGAATCTCCGTACAGTATTCAAACGTAGTTTTGACCAAAGCAACTTTGCTCATCACTAGTCACCATTCACATCTGCCCTGTTTCCACTATCTAATTTCCCTATCACACACACGCTAATGACAATTTCATATAAGGCCAATCAGTATGTTTTTGGAGTATATGAGGAAACTGAAAAACCAAGAGACACACAAACATGAATAGAACATAACTCCATGCATACATTGTCCTTGCGCAGATTCTATCCCAAGAGCCCAACGATGCAAGGCGACAGGGTAACCACTGAGCCACAATTCTGCTCACCAGTCCATAGAGGAGTTGGGACCATTCCTAGAGCCGGGTTATGTTGTCACACTACCCCATCCTAGAACAGGATGTTACAGCACCTCTTGCCATTTTATTGTACAGATTGATGTTAATGCGTACTGAGGAGTTTTTTTTAGTTGCAAAATAGGAATGACCTCCCAATGTCAGACTGCAATCAATGTTATAAAAGACTCAATTGCATCTTCTAAAAAGAAATGCCGCCTGTACAGTAGTTCTGGAACACAATAAGTGGGGTTTTCGTAGAATCTAAGGAGCACACTCAAAAAAAAAAAAGGACCGAGACTGAGTTGTTGGAATCAAATGGAACTTCACATGTGTCAATGTAATGATGATATATGTAAGTGATTACAATATTAGAATGAAAAGAAGATAAATTGTACATCTGAATGAGGCTCTTGTACTCTGTTTGGCCACCTCTAGCCTGGATACAAGATGAGATACGGTTGGGCATGGAGGCATACAGGTTCCTTTTGGTCACCTGCGGCACACTGACCCACAACTTTGGCAGCTAGGCCTGTAGATCCTCCACAATGATAGGTTGCCGAAACTTGTGTTCCCAAATATGCTCGATTGGCAATAAATCTGGCTAGTGGGCAGGCTAAGAAAGTGTTACAATTTGGCAGAGACAGTCCTGCATTATCCTGCTGAAAAATGCCATTTGAAGCCCTTCCATGAGTGGCAACACATGTAGCCACCGAATGTCCTGCACATATCACTGAGCTGTTGGTGTCTCTCATATCACTACTAGGGATGACCGACTGTATGTGATGGCTTCCCAGATTATCCCACCAGCAGCTGAAGCTGTGTCCTTCCACAACAAAGGCAGGATTGAAGTGCGCACCACAAGGCCTCCATACTCAAACCCACTAATGGACTATGAACTTGGATTTGTCGCTAAAGACAATAAAGTTCCAGTCCATAGCTTGTTGGTGGGTCAAAGAATCCTCTCTACTGGTGGTCTGTGTGGGCTGTTCTTTAGCATCATGGAGGCATGTTTTAGCAGTCATGATCTTTCACCAAGAGGTATACTACCCAAAAGTAACCTCTGAGAACCTTTTTTATAGGGCAGCAGGGAAAGCACTGCTCTCTTGTGGCAATAGCCAGTGTATAATACGTGTTCAAAAAATCACACAAAAAAATAATGCACTAACACAATAGATGCAAGCATTATATATGGACTAAGCCCTCACTCTTAGCCAATATATTTTGAACAAAACACATCTGTGACCACCTACCATCGCTAAGGTGGTCTCAGTCAGGCAGGTCCTACTGTAAACCTACCTGTGGCGTATCAGCGATCATTTACATATTTGCCTGAGACATAACTTCATGTTGCGTTTTGCAGAAATCTAACATTTCTCTGGGTGTATTTTTTTTATTTATTTTTGTAAATGTAAAGTATCCTTGGACTATGTGGTCTATTATAAAATGTATAGAGACATGTGAGGCTGAAATGAAGATACTTTATTATTATTATCATACAGTCATCTATATTGCACCTGGCAATTGCAGTACACACAAATGAAAAGCTCATCTGTACTTTTAACCCCAATTGTTCTTAGGAATGTATTACTGACTTTCCTCTGGTTTTTCCCAGAATGAGGAGCTCGTGTCTGAGCTCTGCCTCTGCAGGGGTTATACCTCACAGCATAAGACATTCAGGTGTGCCTGCATTTCTTTACATCTGACATATCTGTCACAATGCTGACATCAACCTTATAATAGGATTTCAGTGCAGAGCGAGGATGTTGTACATACACACAGAGGGTACAAAGACAAATCACTGTTGTCAGAACATTAGCACCAGGTAAGAACAGGCAGCTGCTGAGGGAATTAACACCGCCCTATAGACTGATGTGTCACCTGCCATATATCACTGCCACTTTCAAAGGCAAAGAAGGATCTGTGAAGTACAGTACACTGCAGAAAGAGGAAGTTTGTGTCTCCATCGGAAAGTCATTAGTGGTTACAGAACTGCACAGAACTGAGGTGATAATACTTCTGACAGATTATGAAATTATACCTCCAGTAAAACAGCCAAGATTTAAAGGGGGCGTGGCCTTTTAGTGCATACGAACATCATAGATGGGAATCACTTCTAGAGCAGAAAGAGACTGTAAGGTCCCTTTCACACAAATGAGTTTTCCGTGCGGGTGCAATGCGTGACGTTAATGCATAGCACCCACACTGAATCCTGACCCATTCATTTCAATGGGTCTGTGTACATGAGCGTTTTTTTCACGCATCAGTTCTGCATTGCGTGAAAAACATAGCATGTTCTATATTCTGCATTTTTCACGCAGCCCTGGTCCATAGAAGTGAATGGAGCTTCAGTGAAAAACGCATTGAATCCTGAAGCAAGTGCGGATGCAGTGCTTTTTTCAGTGATGGTTGCTAAGAGATGTTGTTTGTAAACCTTTAGTTTTTTATCACGCGCGTGAAAAACGCATCAAAGCGCATTGCACCCGCCCGGAAAAAACTGAACAACTGAATGCAATCGCAAAAAAAACAAAATTAAGATGCAAAAAAAAGATGCAAAGATGCAAAGAGGCAAGCAGGTGAAAATGCTACATCCAGATCACGCTGCAATAATAATAATAATAAAAAAACGGAATTGACCCAAAAAATGCACCGCAATGGTAAAAAACACCACTACAAAAAAGTACCAAAAACTACTAAAGCCTTAAAAAATGCCAGTAAAACCTACAGTGTGTGTAAACCCACACTAACAACCATAGGCAAGCCTGGCCTATGGTCATCATGTAATACCATTAGACCCCTGCAGAGGCCACCATACTAGTTTCAATTTAAAAAAAAAGGGTTGTTGAGGTGAGACAATCCCTTTAATCATAGCTAATTTCAGTTTACTCTTTTGTCACAATCTGGAAACTAACTAATGAGTATCGAGGCCTCCGGATAGCAGATTTCAGGGGGGGATAAGAATTGGGCATGTTGGATCTCAACCAGGTGTGCACGTAGCCTTTTTGCTGCCTGAGGCGAAAATTGAAACAGCGCCCCCCCCCCCCCGTGCTAATTTCTTAACCTAACCCCTTTGCCACAATCAAAGCACTCATTTCCCATGGCCCATCTGCTGCCCCTACCTGGTGCTCACCTGGCCTCATTGGTGGTGTACCCTCGATCTCAACTACCCAATCCTTTTGCTCTTTGAAAGATAAACTGCTGCCAGTACCCAGTTGGGAGACATAGCCATTAGACCAAGAGTCCAATTATCTTGAAATTCTAAATGTTTGGGTTCACAGGGTACACAGGGACGCACAATACAACATGGCAGATCACCTAACATTAGCAGCTCTGGTCCTGAACCTTCACTCCTGGGCTTCTTTGCCAAAATTATAAAATGAGAAGACATTTTCATTGAAGAAAGCATTGCCCCAGTGTATTCCTCCTGGTACTGGTCCAGCAGTAGACTGATTACATAGAGTTATTACAGTTATTAATATAGAAATAATTAATAATCTATTTTTCCATCCAAAACTTGCGTTGTTCTAACTGCAAAGATATGAGTATCTCAGAGTCATGTGCAGCATTATTTGCAGTATTTTATGTTCATGTATTTTTTTGAAAATCCCTTGGCCCAACAAACTCTACACATTCTTATTCTTAAAGACACATCATTTTGTTAACAATTCTTGAAATATTCTTGTCCAGTCATGCTGAACAGGTGACACTTAGAGATATATATTATGGAACATGAGATGTACAATAACAAGGGGTATTCTGAAACATCACATTATTGACAGGCAGCAGTACTGGATTTTCAGGAAGTGTCTTATCTTTACCTCTTTACCTTCTCTATGTCCTATGCAGACATATTGGAGAACACAGCTGATAAAATCCACCTTTTCTTTAAGGGGTTGTCCAGTTTCAGAAGGAAATGGACAACCTTTGGGATCTGCGTGCAATAAAAAAGGGGTAAGTATACAGTCCATTACGGATCCGGGTACACATAGACACATACAGACATAAACATACACACACATAAAGACATACAAACACACATACATACTTACATGCTCCCCGGCAGGTCTTCGGAGCGTCAGGACGGCTCACACAGGTCACGATTCCCCACAGCGCCCTCTGCTGGGCGCCTGGTGGAATCGTCAGATGACGATTCCACCAGGCGCCCAGCAGAGGGCGCTGTGGGGAATCGTGACCTGTGTGAGCCGTCCTGACGCTCCGAAGACCTGCCGGGGAGCATGTAAGTATGTATGTGTGTTTGTATGTCTAATGTGTGTGTATGTTTATGTGTATGTACTGTGTGACATGTGTGGGGCCGGAGCGCGGTTCCGGCTCCAACATGTCACTGCGGCAGGCCTGATCGGCAGCACCCTTCACCTGCCGGATCAGGCCTGCCGCCAAGTGTGAAAGTAGCCTTACTATACAGATCCCACTATGGTTCTCCCAGCCAGGCAGTACCCAGCTGCAGCAGCAACATCACGTGGACAACATGTGACTGCTGCAGCCAATTTCTGGCCTCAGTGGTGCACCCAACAAGGCCGGCGACTGGCTGAAGCAGTCACAGAGATTTTGAAAACTGTGAAGGATTAATGTACAAAGTATAATGGAAAATTGTAAAACCTATTTTTACCCAAAAATGTATTGCTGGACTCAAATTCCACTTAAAGGGGTTGACATTAGGACATACAATGTCTGATCAGTGTGGGTCCCATACTGTATACATTGTTACATCCCCAGTTCAGCCACTTTCTGTCTCTGTTATGAATGAAAGCCACCAGAACCACCTTGGCACACATATACTTCTGCCCAGTACTTGGGTGTAAGTGATGGGTAAGTGATGTCATATACCACGAGCTTTGACAAAGTAGACATCATATTACATCAGTATTTGTAAGCTAAACCAGAAGTGGAAGCTCTATTGTATCATCCGCTAGGGAAGGTGACAACGGGGACATCGTCATTAGGAAAGTGCCGCAATAAGACACTCTGTGCAATCGCTATTAGGACATCGTCATTAGGAAAGTGCCGCAATAAGACATTCTGTGCAATCGCTGTGGATCCAAAGCCTATCATCTGCAGAAGTCCACCTGTGGGAAGTGCAGGTACCCAGTCAAGCACAAGAGAAAATACGGCTGAAGGCCAAGAAACGAAGCACCACCGGCATGACAGCATGCGGCTGCTGCTTCCAGTTCTTCTTAATATAGGAAAAAGCACTAGCCTATATGCGCTCCCACGGTCCTGGCCACCAAAGAGGCTGACACTTTTTCCACAGTGCAAGAACGACTACCACTGATGGATTGCAGGGTGGTCTGTAACCATGGAAACGAGCAGGGTAATGTGATAGAAAAATGAATCCAGCCAGCAAAGGAAGCAATATGGATAATAACAATACATTAGTAAGTGCCTTTGCAACTTACTGAAGTGAGACAACCCCTTTAAGGACAGAAATTTGTTAAAATAAATGTAGCTAAAAAAAACTTAAATGAACTCTACAGAGAGAAAAAGTACAATTTAAAGATTTGCACCTCTTTCGTGTTTTGGACCCACTCCTAGTTTTTGGCTGCTGAAAAATATTGACCAAAATACTGGCATGTGAAAAGTGGCCGTACAATGTACAAGTACACCAGGATTATCCTGACATGAAGTCTCACACGTACGTTTTATATTTACTCTCTGTTTTATTTATTTTTTCTTAAAACAAAAACTGAGAAATAGAAAAAGAAACCTCCACCTGAAAAAGAAAGAGCAGGGATGCCCAGATCCGGATCTTCTGATGAGGTCTCAAAAACAGTAATAGATCTGTCTACAGATTACTTGTAGTGAATCTGACTCATGTTCTAAGATTGCTTCTGGAGTGAGACAATGATCTACAATGTAGCTGTGAAAATAGCATGTTGGAGGGAAATTTTATTGAATCTTGGGGAGACAAGATGATCCAACATGTAAATATAAAAATATATATCTCAATTAATATTAGAAGTAAGGCATTCTATTGTATATTATGTAAGACATAGGGTATTACATTTTACTTTCAGTGAACAATTTACAATACAAAAAACATTTGGCACTTGTCTATAATATAAAACAAATTACAGTATAAAGCAATATTAAAAAATTCAGTCTAAACTTCTAGTCTAAGGGGGTCAATTATTAACCCCTTAATGACCGGGCCATTTTGCACCTTCGTGACCAGACTTATTTTTGAAAATCTGACATGTATCACTCTATGTAGTGATAACTTTGAAACACTTTTACTTATCCAAGCCATTCTGAGATTGTTTTCTCGTGACACATTGTACTTCATGACAGTCATAAATTTGAGTCAATATATGTCACCTTTATTTATGAAAAAATCCCAACTTTACAAAAAATTTAGAAAAATTCTCAATTTTCAAAATTTCAATTTCTCTGCTTTTAAAATTGAAAGTGATCTCTCATAAAATATTTATTATTTAACATTCCCCATATGTCTACTTTATGTTTGCAGCATTTTGTAAATGTCATTTTATTTTTTTGGGACGTTAGAAGGCTTAGAATTTTAGAGGCAATTCTTAGATTTTTAAAGAAAATGTACAAAATCCACTTTTTAAGGACCAGTTCAGGTCTGAAGTCACTTTGTGGGGCTTACATAGTAGAACCCCCCATAAATGATCCCATTTTGGAAACTACACCCCTCAAGTTACTTAACACTGATTTTATAAGCTTTGTTAACCCTTTAGGTATTCCACAAGAATTAAAGAAAAATGGAGATGAAATTTCTAAATTTCACTTTTTTGGCAGATTTACCATTTTAGTCCATTTTTTCTTTAACACATCTAAGGTTAACAGCCAAACAAAACTCAAATATTTATTACCCTGATTCTGCGGTTTACAGAAACACCCCACATGTGGTGGTAAACTGCTGTATGGGCGCATGGCGGGGCGCAGAAGGAAAGGAGCGCCGTATTGTTTTTTGAAGTCAGATTTTGCTGGACTGGTTTTTAGACACCATGTCCCATTTGAAGCTCCCCAGATGCACCCTATAGTACAAACAATCAAAAAGTGACCCCATTTTGGAAACTACAGGATAAGATGACAGTTTTATTGGTACTATTTTGGGGTACATATGATTTTTAATCGCTCTATATGATTTTTTTGGGAGGCAAGGTAACCGAAGAATGGATGTTTTGGTACTGTATTTCTTTTTTGTTTTTTATAATGTTCATCTGACAGGTTAGATCATGTGGTATTTTTATAGAGCTGGTTGTTACGGACGCGGTGATATCAAATATGTCTACTTTCTTTGTTTGTTTGTTTTAGTTTTACATAATAAAGCATTTTTGAGAAAAAATATTGGGAATTTTGGCACAGATTTTATTTATTCATTTTTACTGCGTTCACCTGAGGGGTTAGGTCATGTAAGATTTTTGTAGAGCAGGTTGTTACGGACGTGGCGATACCCAACATGTGTACTTTTTTTATTTATTTATTTAAGGTTTACACAATAATATCATTTTTGAAAGAAAAAAATAATGTTTTAGTGTCTCCATAGTCTGAGAGCTGTAGTTTTTTTTATTTTTTGGGCGATTGTCTCAGGTAGGGGCTAATTTTTTGCGGGATGGGATGACGGTTAGATTGGTACTATTTTGGGAGCAATTCGCCTTTTTGATCGCTTGGTATTATGCTTTTTGTGATGTAAGATGACAAAAATTGCTTTTTTGACATAGTTTTTATTTATTTATTTATTTTTTACTGTGTTTATCTGAGGGGTTAGGTCATGTGAGATTTTTGTAGAGCAGGTTGTTACGGACGTGGCGATACCCAACATGTGTACTTTTTTATTTATTTAAGGTTTACACAATAATATTTTTGAAAGAAAAAAAATAATGTTTTAGTGTCTCCATAGTCTGAGAGCTGTAGTTTTTTTTATTTTTTGGGCGATTGTCTCAGGTAGGAGCTAATTTTTTGCGGGATGAGCAATACGCCTTTTTGATCGCTTGGTATTACGCTTTTTGTGATGTAAGGTGACAAAAAATGGCTTTTTTTACATAGTTTTTTTTTTTTTTTTACTGTGTTCATCTGAGGGGTTAGGCCATGTGAGATTTTTGTAGAGTAAGTTGTTATGGACGCGGCGATACCTAACATGTCTAGGGTATTTTATTATTTTATTTATTTTTACTCAGTTATAAATGTGCATATATGGAAAAAAATGATTTTTTTTTTACGTTTTTCTTTTTTTTTTTTTTACACTTTTTTTTTTCACTTTTTTGACTCAGACCCACTTGGTTCTTGAAGATCCAGTGGATCTGATGTCTCTATAATACACTGCAGTACACTACATAGTGTACTGCAGTTTATTTTTACTTTACAGTAAGCCTGATCAGACTCCTGCCTTTAGCAGGAGCCTGGTCAGGCTTGATATACCATGGCAAGCCGGATGGCGTCCGGTTGCCATGGTAACCATCGGGACGCTGCCATAGCAGAGCAGAGTTCCAATGGGAGGAAGCTCCTTCCCTCTCTTCTGGCCACACCATCGGTGCGCTGCCAGTGCACCGCAGCGCCCGATGGGGGAGGGAGGGAGCTTCCTCCCTGTTAACCCCTTCCATGCCGTGGTCCCTACGGACCGCGGCATGGAAGGGGTTAAACGGCCGACATCACTGCCAGCAGCGATGTCGACCGTTACATTAGATTGTCAGCTGTGACAATCTAATACCGCTCGGTCATCCTGATATTGGGGGGGGGGGGGTTTGATGTAACTTACATGCTGTGGGCGGGCGGGGAGGGCAGGGCAGGTCCCGCTCAGCCATCCTGAAGCATTAGAACATAGCAGTGCAGCCCCGATGTCCTCAAGGACATCGGGGCTGCGCTGCTGAACTCTGCGATTGGTCAGTCAAATCTGACTGACCAATCGCAGGGGTTCTAAGGCGGGGACCACTGTGATTGGTCCCCTGCCGAGTGTCCGGACAGCTCTGCTGTCCGTGACACCAGTTTGCAAGCAAGTGTCACCGCAAGTGTACTTGTGGTGACACTTGGAGCTCATGACGTACTGTGCACGTCATGATGCGGGAACTAACACCACATCATGACGTACATAGTACGTCATCAGTCACTAAGGGGTTAAACAGAAATAGGCCTATATAAGGCCTATTTCTGTTGCAGATTGTGGTGCAAAGGTGCTTTGGCCCCAATTTGCGACTTTTCCCCCTCACGCCAGGTCTAAAAATGTGGGCGAGGAAGGGGACTGGCTGGCAGGCCCGTCTCATTAACCATTTTCTGCGCCTGTTTTAGATGCAGAAAATGGTCTAAATGTAAGACAGCTTGGAAAATGTCTTACATTTAGAAGCAGCAGTGCATCTGCCAAAGTTATGAAGAGGCCAGCGTCTCTACATAACTGCAGTGGATCCACAACCAGTGCAGGGCTTTATTAAGACTGACGTCTAAAACTCTGGTCTTAATAAATGTGCCCCTAAGGCCTCTTTAACACGACAGTATTTTTTGCGGGCTCCGATCCGCCTATTTTGCGGATAGGATGCGGACCCATTCATTTCTATGGGTCATTTCTACTGACAGCATGTCCGCATCCATATGTCTGTTCCGTAGCCCGCAAACGAAAAATAGAACATGTCCTATTCTTGTCCATTTTGCGGACAAGGATAGGCATTGTTACAATGGATCCGCAAAAAATACGGATGCAATACGGCCGTCATCCGTTTTTTTTTTGCGGATCCGCAATTTGCGGACCACAAAACACAACGTTCGTGTGAAAGAAGCCTAAGTCTAAGCTTCTAGTCTAAGTTAGGGCTTGTTCACACATCAGTTTTTTGATCAGTTATTTCTATCAGTTATTGTGAGCCAAAGCCAGGTGCGGGTCAAAAACACAGAACAGATGCAGTTCTTTCCATTATATCTCTGTGTAGCCTCCACTCCTGGTTTTGGCTCCCAAAAACTGATGAAAATAACTGATCAAATAACTGATGTGTGAACAAGGCCTTAGTCTCTTGCAGTACTCAATACATATCTACAGGGGCGGAATGGCCAAAGACCCTACAGGGAGCCACACAAGCCCTCTGCCAGCAGGGTACATAGCAATGTGATGCTCTCAGGACATGCACCAGGCTAGTGGCGGAAAGTACCCTCCTACATTTAACTGTATCATCATCCTCAGGACTGTGATACAGTTAAATAAACTGGCGGGGGGGGGGGCAGTACTATGTGCAGGATTATGGTATTTGGTTCTGCTGGGGCTGTATTTTGTGTTGCACTGTGGTATTTGGTTCTGTTGGGGCGGTATTTTGTGCTGTACTGTGATCTTTGGTTCTGTTGGGGCGGTATTTTGTGCTGCACTACAGTATTGCTGGCCCCGTATGCTTTGGTTGTCCCTGTCTATATATGTTGGTCCTGTCTTCTGTCAATCTGGACCTGCCTACAGCATGGGGCCAATGTATGTTTTTTGCATGCCCACAGCTTGCACTACCCATATTTTGTGACTGGAATTATATTATTAAAATGTGATTACTACATGTCACCAGCAGATGGCGAGTAGAGTCCTCCGAATGACTTCAGTCAGCGCTCATTTAGAGTAGGATATTACATTCAGTGCTTATGGTAAATGTATGTGTTATATAGACATGCGCAAATGTAACCTTTTATAAATATATGTATGTGCGTGTATAGATCAGCACTGTATACTCTCTTGATGCTGTAATCAGGGTAGTTGTCAAAATCAGAGAGTAAGCAGCCCCCGGTTGGTGTGTCCATGTGCTTGTCCCTGTGTGATGTGCCTGGAATCCAGTTGATAATATGTTGCTGTCTTCTGGTTTAGAGATTTCCTCAGGAACTCAGTTTGTGTTTGATCTGCAGTCACAAGGCACAGTGTTATAAATGAACAGAAAACCATCACTGAATACAGTCATGCCCGAAACTATCCATAAAGAAAACATTGCATCCTTTGAAGGGGTGATCCCATGAAAAGTATTACTGTGCAGTGAATAGGGCATTTCATATGAAGTGTTATTGTAATATACATGCAATAAAATATTGTTCGTTTTTTTATTCACATTACATTTTCTTCTCTGGTAGCGCCCTCTGCTGTGGCTGAAATTCTGGTCTACCTTCTCCTGCATTCGGTGTTGGATCAGACGTGCTCAGTAGTTTCCCTGCTTTCTTCCTCCTCCCAGTACCAATGTAAAGTGATCTCCTAGTGAAGCCAGCGAAGCAGCCCAGACACTGTTAAAGGGGTTTTCTGGGACTTTTATACCCTCAGGACAGGTCATCAATATCTGATCAGTTGGGGTCCAACACCTGGGACCCCACCGATCAGCTGTTTGAGAAGGCAGCGGCGCTCTGAGTAGTGAAGTGGCCTTCTCGCCACAATGTACGGCACTTTGTTTGGTATCACACTCAGCCCCATTCACTTCTATGGGGCTGAGCTGCTCCAAGGCAGCATTACTGATGAACGGGTCATAACTCAGCCTAGGGAAAGCTGAAAGAAGGCTGAGGCGCTACTGCCTTTTCAAACAGGTGATTGGAGGGGGTCTTGGGTGTCGGACCCGCACCGATCAGATACTGATGACATATTCACAGGATAGGTCATCAGTAGAGATAAGCGAAGTTATGAAAAGTTTGAATGGGCTGCTTTGCCGAATTTCACAAAGAAATTCGATTTGTGATAAATTACTTCGTCCATAAGCACTTTCCTATGTATGTTGCAGGCACAATTACTGTCTATGAACACCTTAGATGTCGCTTTCATTGCTGATTGTGGCATCTGTGAATAAAAAAATCCCCAAAAATTAAGGCCTTTCAGGGGGTAATCTAATTTAAAAAAAAATACATACTTACCTTATCCATTTGATCGGGGAAAGGCCGTCGCGGCCATATTGACTGAAGACACCACTCAAAATCTTACGCGGTCATGTGATGACATCATGCTGGCCGGGCACAGTGATGCACCTGTCAGTCCGTGTGAGATTTTACACAATGTCTGCAATCAAGATGGCTCTCATGCTTATGGCTGTTTCTGGTATTGCAGTTCTTGCCATTCAGGTGAATAGGGCTGAGCTGTCGTAATACATAAAGCCAAGAGTGGAGCAAAAAGAAGATGTTTTTCATTCATCCTGGACAACTCTGTTAATTGTTTTGGTCCAACCTGGATGTTATGTATGGTAAGATTTCCCTCATTGTTGGTTACATAATACAGAGTGAACACCGTCCAAAAATATAGCAGGGTAAATGAGTCCTAAATATGTAGGTACAAAGTGATCGTAACTATAAAAGAGGAGATCGGTACCATGGTTCATGCCCTGTGTTGTGCCTTCATCACATCACTCAATCCAGAATTGAACACTGCTGCATCTGGAGCAATAAGTGCGTTCTCCACTTGTTCTCCTGTTGATATGTTCGCTGCTAATTCAGGAGAAACAATTTTCCAGTTAATTACAGCAAATCTTCACCGTGCCCTTGTAGATTTTATGGCTGAGTAGAATTTCTCCTCAGAATTGCAGTTATTTTCTGCCGTGTATCAGTCAGAGAAGATGTCCTCTCTTTTGGTGGATGTGGTGACTGTAGCATAGGTAAGCTACTACCACTACTCTGCCTGAGCTTGTTAAAGTTGGTGGCACTGGAAGACCCATATGTCCCAGATAAGCTCATTAGCTTGGTTCCATTACTGGTTGTTGGTAAAGTTAGAGGAGATTTTTTCTGTGTTCCACTCATGATGTGAGATGAAGCTGGTTTGTCTGGAGTAAATGGCCTTTGTGATACTGGGAAGTTTCCACTGACTCTTTTCATTTCAAGCAGTTGTTGCTTAGCCCTTGTCAAAGCCTCGGTGAGTTCATAGCGTTCTTCACACTCCATGCGCACAGTTTCCTTAAGGAATTCAATCTAAAAACAGGAACCTATTTAGTTCAGCAGATGGTAAGCCGTTCTTATAACATGCATACTTAAAGAGGACCTGTTACCACAAGGTGCAGTGCAATCTGCAGGCAGCATGTTGTAGAGCAGGAGGAGCTGAGCAAATTGACATATAGCTTAGTGGGAATGATCCAGTCAAACTTGTAATTTATACAGTTAAATAACTGTTATTTATGATTTCATGGTTTATGGGGGAGTTGTCATCCATGACTGACAACTATATCTGTATACAAAAGTACACAGTGAATACTATGAATCACTGATAACATCTCCCCTGTTTACAGTTATCAGTGACTGACAGCTCTCTCTGTACGCACACTTACACAGAGAATGCTATCAATTACTGCTAACACCTCCCATGTACAACTATCAGTGACTGACAGCTATCTATGTATACACACTACACAGAGAATGCTATCAATCACTGTTAACACCTCCCCTATGTACAATTATCAGTGACTGACAGCTATCGCTGTATGCACACTTACACAGAAAATGCTATCAATCACTGATAACACCTCCGCCGTGTACAGCTGTCAGTGACTGACAGCTATCTATGTATACACACTTACACAGAGAATGCTATCAATCACTGATAACACCTCCGCCGTATACAGCTGTCAGTGACTGACAGCTATCTATGTATACACACTTACACAGAGAATGCTATCAATCACTGATAACACCTCCGCCGTGTACAGCTGTCAGCAACTGACAGCTATCTCTGTATACACACTTACACAGAGAATGCTATCAATCACTGATAACACCTCCGCCGTGTACAGCTGTCAATGACTGACAGCTATCTCCGTATACACACTTACAAAGAGAATGCTATCAATCACTGATAACACCTCCCCTATGTACAATTATCAGTGACTGACAGCTATCGCTGTATACACACTTACACAGAGAATGCTATCAATTAGTGATAACACATCCCCAGTATACAATCATCAGTGACTCATAGCTATTTATGTATACACACTTACACAGAGAATGCTCTCATCACTGATAATACCTCTCTGTGTACAATGAAATCATAAATAGCAGAGATTTCAATATATAAATTGCTGTTTTACTGTTTTACTGAATCTTTTTCCTCAAAACTATATATCAATCTGTTCAGCTCCTCCTGCTCTACAACATGCTGCCTACACATTACACTGCATTTTGTGGTAACTGTTGCTCTTTAAGGGGGTTATTCTAATGAAGAATATTGTTTGCCAAAAGTGACACACATGCTTAGTCTTGCTTCTTTCTGTGCTCTTATGGCTATAAGGCTATAGGAGACCTGGAAAGCTGTAAAACATTACTTTGTGTATGTCCTCAATAAACACTACAGCCTTGATTTAAAGCTTGTGGAGCGCTTACTGCAGAGAGCCAAGGGCACATCAGTGTTAGAGAAGACCCAAAGGGTGCTAGTGGTAGAGGCATGTGGCGGAATAAAACTTCACTTTCTCAGGCATGCTGCTACTACTGTAAATCCATAAACAATGGTATGTGTAACAGCTTTCCAGATCTTATATATGTAGCACTGTGAGCAGTCAAAACTGCTGACAGACTCACAGTTCTTTTGGGTCTATGGTAGGACTTTGAGAAAAGAGAATCTAAACTTTTTTTCTCCTCAGCTTTTGCTCAGACGTAGGCTTACTTTAGTATTCTGTACTTAAATGTATGCATTTCCCATTCTCCTTTTTGTGAAGAAGTCATAGTCCTGGTCAGCAACTCCAGGCTGTCCAGGTAGGTGCTGAGGCAGAAGAACATCCCACTACCATAAATATGTGTAATACTCTATTTGCCTTACACCAGACATAATGGGACCTGTGTGACCCAAACACTTCCACTTCAAACCATCTTTCCATAAAATACAACCCCAAACAGATCACTGATGATCTGATTTATCAATGTTAAACTGGACACAGTAATTGCAGGTTAGGATTGTACCACCAGTTACAAAATTTATAGGTGCTGTCCAGGATTTTTTTTTCATCTCCAGAATCGGCCCCCTCAAAGTAAGGGAGAGCACACTGCGCATGCGCGGCATGCTCTCCAATTACTAGTATGGCAGTTTCGAAAATAGATGCGCAAGCACACTCACCTATGTTCGGAAATCCTATAGAGGTGAATGTAGATTGCACCACACATCCAAAGCCACCTCTACATTCACCGGTATGGGACTGCCAGAAATAGCCAAGCTAGCGCTCTGCTATTTTCTGAACTCCCATACTGGTGAATGGAGGGTAACCACTTTTGTGCAGAGCCATTTCCTTCACCTCAGGGGGCCCGCTCTGGATATAGTAGCAGGTTCCAGAGGAGGGACCTGCACCTATCTGACATTAATGGCATATCCTAGCAATATGCCATCAGTGTCTGAGATGGGGAAAAAACATTTCATGTTGAATAGTTGAACTCACAATTACTATTCTATCTGATGAATGTATACCCTTGTTAGATAAATCAGATGTACAGTATATCACTGATACATGAACCATGAAAACTACAGGGTCCTTCTAGGACCTGTCATGGGGCATATGGTTATGACCAGAGATCTAAAGACTCTACCTGAACCATAAAAACTAAAAGGCCCTTCCAGGACCTATCATGGGGAGTGTGGGTATGAACAGAGATATGAACACTCTACCTCTTGCGTGGCCTGATCCAGGTGGTGTCTCAGTTCTGCACAGTTTAAGTTCAGCTCTTTCAATTTTTCAGCTTTTGTGTGGATGTCTTTTCTAATTTCTTCCAAAACAGAGATATTGTGGTCTTGTTCTTTTCTTAATCGAAGTTCCAGCTCAGAAACTATCTTCTTTAGGTTTGCAACCTCATCATATTTAGCCTGATCCTTTTCAGTAAGTCTCATCTGAGCTTCTTGTAGGCTTTTTTTCAGCATGTTCACCTCTGCCTGCAGCTCATCACATGCCTTGGATATAAGTGAAGGTATCTGTAAGATGTGCATAAAACTGTTAAGAAGAATACATTAAGAGACAGCTCACAGATGGCTTGTACAAAGGACATGTAGACTTGCACTGCCTGGTTGACCATGCTTAGGTTAAAGGATGGATCATAATTCTGACCTTGTGAGCCTGAAAACATAAAAGAGAGTTCATTTTTTCATGGTAACATTCTTTCCATATATATATCACTGCTATCCATGTGGAGGTGCAGACCGCATAGCACAGAAGGTGTTGGAATCTGTAGGCCACACTTTTCTATTATGGTAGCAATCGATAGGTCTCAGGGTATGTGCACACCAGTGATGTTACGTTTCTATTTATCGTTTTGTTTACTGGGAGCTGAAGATGGATTTGACAAGTAACTTACAGTGTTTCCACTTGTCATCCATCATCTATCCAATGTGAAATCCCAAACGATATGATCATGGAGGACATCCATTTTCAACGAATGGAGTGAAATTAAAGGGGTTGTCCGGGTTCAGAGCTGAACCCGGACATACCCAGGTTTTGACTCCCGCAGCCCTCCTGAACAGGGCATCGAAGCATCTCATGCTCCGATGCCCTCCCTTGCCCTGCGCTGCATCGCGCAGGGCAAGGGCTCTTTTGTTTATAAACATTCACTGCCGGGCGGAGACTTCCGCCCGGCAGTGAGTTCGGTGACGTCACCGGCCGTAATGGGCCGGCTTTAGCGCTGCCCTAGCCGTTTGAATGGCTAGGGCAGCGCTAAAGCCCGCCCATCAGCGCCGATGACGTCATCGGGCTCACTGCCGGGCGGAAGCCTCCGCCTGGCAGAGCCCGGTACGTCACCGGAACCGGGCTAAATTCCTTTGCCCTGCGCTAATTAGCGCAGGGCAAAGGAGGGCATCGGAGCATAGGATGCTCCGATGCCCTGTTCAGGCGGGCTGCCTGGGTGAATTGAAAGGTATGTCCGGGTTCAGCTCTGAACCCGGACAACCCCTTTAAGGTTAAATTTATAATTAAACCCTGACGTTTGCATGCGTTTTGCTGGAAAAAAATATTTGAAAATGTCATAATGTCTACGAGGGCTGCAAGACTCCTCAAAGCCTGATTTGCAGGGAAAAAGTGACTGATCAGCTTGGATCTTGTTGAGTTAAGTGATTAGCAGCCCAGACTGCGTGGTAGCTCCATATGGCTCTATACAGGCACAAGGACAGAGTATGGCCACACAGTCAGGTTTCTGTATTAGGTTTTGGAAGCCAAAATCAGAAGTGGATCATAAAGGGAGAGAAAGTAGACTAAATACAACTTCTCCTTTTTTTAATTCACTCCTGTTTTTGGCTTCCAAAACTGCATAAACAAACCTGACCGTGTGGCAGGATTCTTAGAGGAACTCTACAGTGTAAATACGCCAACAAACATCTCCTCATATTAGTTTATGGACTTCTGATTGCAGAACGGGAGGGTGGAATACTGTTGTTAACTGGAGTCACATCTGATTGATGCTGGACTTTAGAGTAAATAACACCATTTAAAGGTTTTCTCTCATCACAGACTGTCATAGCATGTCACTAGGGTATGCCATCACTTTTTGATAAGTAGGGGTCTGACTGTCAGGACCACCACCTATCCTGAAAATGAAGGGGCCACTGTGGTGGTTTAGTGGTGCTGCCCCTTTGAAATTTTTGGTTGCACAGTACAGTAGTGTTATGAAGTGGAAGTTGATCTACTGTGCTAGTTTAACAGATTTAGCTTGGGGCTACCCCTAAGAGTGTTATCTAAGTGATATTCACCCTTTATCTCCTATACAGGGATCTGGACTTTGCTGCAGGGGAACCAAAAGACAGATACCTCTTTAAGCAGTCTTTATTCAAGTGGGGGCTAATCCCACAGAGGTCAGGGCAACAGAGGGATCAGGCAAAACTAATCAGAGGACAAGCCGAGGTCAAGACAGTCAGAATTTGTACAGGGAAGGCAACAAACAATCAAATCCGGAGACCAGGCAGAAGTTGGAACACGGGCAGATAAATGTAGTACATCACACCTTTGCAGGACACTAGCAAACTAGAACTTATTCCTCAGGCACCCTCCCACATGGGAAGGTGCCATAACTACCCCTGGGTGGCTGGCCATAGGCTGGGGAAGATTTAGGTGGCTATTTTAGAGCCAGAGAAGGTATGCACACCCTATGGGCAGTAAAGACACTGCCAATAAAAAGCAGGATGCAGCCTGCAAGGAAGAACAGCCAGGCAGCTCTGGTGGCCAGGCCTGGCAAGAGGGAAAAGAGGAAGGCTAGTGGGTCCAGGTCCGAATGGAGGGGCAGGTAAGCAGAGAGGTGCCCATGCCCATCAGGGAGAGCAAAGTGCTGGCGGGCACAGTCCAGCGCAACATCAGGCAGCAAAGCCCCATTCAGTGGATAGAGCTGTGTTGCAGTTTCCTGCATAGCAGTGGTACGACCCATTCATTCTCAGGATCGGTAGGTTGTCCTTGTAGTTGGACACCCACTGGTCAGAAGGTGATATCATAATCTAGTGATAAGCCTTTACTTCCTGTTTACTTCCTACCATACTAATCTGACCATAAAACATAACCAACAAAATCAGAGTGATTGGAGGACAATGCAGTGACTAATACAAGGCCATATAAAACTAACATTTACAAAAGAACGTTCTGAGTAATGAATGTGCATGTGGGAAAACGAGCAGAGGAAGGAGAAAAACCCGACACAGTAATGATAACAAGACTGATGATTGGATTCTCTTGAGAATGAGGTGAATGAAAAGCGTGAACACGCAAATACAGAATTGCAGGGCAGAGGGTCACTGGAAGAGCAGAGAAGCTGAATACAAGAGTAGCCAAAAATACGGTTAGAGATGAGTAAGAGATGGCAGAGCAATCACTTAAACTGCACGACAAACGCCAATCATGTACTACAATACTAGTGAAATGAACATGCAAGTATATAAGAGCTGTTGTTATCATACACGGTTCATTTCATAAAGCAGGCTAATATCAGGGGATTCATTCCCATTTACAGGAAAACAAGTCAGAGTTTCCTTTACTCCCTACCCCACTGACTCAAATCTTTATTATATAACCTAAAAAGAACCTGTTACCTGTCTGTTTGGAAAATAGTTGTATGCCCATATTATAACAATTCTGGGTCAACTGTCCTTAGTACAGTGTGTGATTCCTCTGTTATTCCTCCAAAATTTTGGAATAAATGAAAAACTGGTTCTTACCAGTTAGTCATGTGTCCCTGAAAACTCTTACACTGTCCAATCAGTGCTGACAGTATCAGGCTGTGTAGATACAAACTCCTTTAAAGAGGTTATCTAGGTTCAGAGCTGAACCCGGACATATCCCCATTTTCACCCAGACAGCCCCTCTGATATGAGCATTGGAGCATTTCGTGCTCTGATGATCTTCCTTTGCCCTTTTTCCAAAGGTTTAAACAGAACATGCTGAGATTCTACTTATTGGCTTTGACAATCATCTTTCCCAGATTTCGGTGGTTAACTTCTCCTCTGATCAAAGCTGGTTAGGCTGATAAACTACGAAATATCCAGTGCAGGGAGGATATGTTAGCAGTAGAGACACTTTCATTCCACAATTTCACTCATAGTGGCTACCATAGAAAACTATGTCTCATATGGTAATTGACCCTCACATTATACTGGTTGAGTTGTCAAGAGAGTTTGCTAATACTTGAACAGGTCTCTAGATACTGTACTTGGGCTGAAATGTTCATCCCTGTTGTGTTCCTTATTTTCTGAGGTCCTTTGGGGGAGATTTATGAAGGCTGATTGACCAGTCATGTAAAAACGTCAAAAATTATGGCACATGCCACTTTTCTAAAGTAGTGATAAAAGGGGTAGGGAAAGCAGAAGGATCAGAGCTTCATTGGTCCACTGATTTACTATAATGTACACCAGAAACTGGCATTAAAGGGGTTGTCCGAGTTATTTTTTTGTCCTTTGTATGTTTCTAACTAGTCAAATACAACATCTTTTCCATACACTTTCTGCTTCTAAAGCTGCTGGTTTATCAGGTTTCACTCAGGGTCACATGACCTGTGATGTCAGCTTGCCTCCCTGCTAATCTTGCATTCGTGCACAGAGCCTGTACACGAGACGTCACTGTGCTGGCCACGCCCCCCTGCTCTGCCGCTGCTGCTATCTGTTTTCTCCCTGGATTCTTTCAGGTAAAACATTAGCCCCTTCAGCCAGAACACACTGAAGGCTTTACAACAGCAGCTGCAGATGTAAAGAGACACAGGATCTGCTCTCCTCACCCTACAGACACAGAGCTGACTGGAGCTGATCTGGAGGAGATGCAAAGTATTGTACTGTAGAGAAGAAAGGTAGAAGGAAGATCCTGTGTGTATCAGCAGTGTCATTGTACAGCTGGGACTTATAGTCCTACACATACAACATGCTGCTGAGTATTCCAGCAGACATGTCACTCAGGCCAGCTCTTGTATTCACTCCCTTTGCAGAGCTGGGGGGGGGGAGGGGCAGAGATTGTTATTACTGCAGGTAAACAAAGACCAGAAAACCGCCGAACAAAAATGAATGTCATTTTTGTGCAGACATGGATGCTATTACTGCGCTTACTGAACGGCTGCAGGGACTCTGCTTGGAGGTAGCTGACATCCGCAACCAGATTCAGAGACCACAGGCTGGTGGTTCTGGGGGTGCTGGGTGTCAGGCCTGTTTGGAGCCTAAGGTCGCCCTCCCAGACAGATTTTATGGGGGACGTGATAATTTTATTCTATTCAGGGAGGCGTGCAAATTGTATTTCAGACTGCGTCCACATTCTTCTGGTAATGAGGAGCAGAAGGTTGGTGTGGTCATCTCGCTGCTTAAAGGGGATGCGCAGTCATGGGCCTTTTCTCTGCCAACCGGATCGCAGTCTTTCCAGTCGGTAGATGAATTTTTCAAGGCTTTGGCGATTATCTATGATGACCCGGATCGTATCTCCTTGGCCGAGACCCAGATATGTGACCTTTGTCATGGTGAGTGCTCGGTTGAGATCTATTGCTATGAGTTCCGGAGGTGGGCGACCAATACTGAATGGAACGATCCGGCTCTACGTAGCCAATTCTGTCAAGGATTATCAGAAAGGCTGAAGGACGCTTTGGCCTTTCATGAAACCCCTGTGTCTTTGGAAGCTGCTATGTCTCTTGCTGTACGCATGGTTAGACGCCTGAGAGAGCGATCTAGGGGCCCCCGCTCTCAGGACGTACTATCACGTAGAGTATTGTCTTCCTATGACACTTTGGGTGAAGATTCCCCTGTGTTGATGTCAGGGGATGAACCTATGCAGTTAGGGGGAGCTACTCCTGTTTCCACTCTTAAGCATTTTGGTAATAAGAAGGGTGTGTGTTTTTTCTGTGGTCAGAAAGAACACTTTGTCAATGTATGTCCTTGCATTCAATCTCTAAAAGAGAGAAAAGAAAAGGGGGCATTAAATTCTCATCTCACTCTTGGTGGGGTGGGTGGAGAGACTGAAAATGTGCATTTGTCTTCATCCTGTAGTACCCGTTTTCTCCTGACTGCCGAAGTGGCGCTAGAGTCAAGGGTTGTGAGAATTGAAGTGTTTATTGACAGTGGGGCAGGGGTGAACCTGATTGATGCTCAGTTTGTCCGTATGCATGGATTGTCTCCGAGTGCATTGGAAAAGAAGATTTCTGTGTTTGCCATTGATTCTACACCTCTATCCCAGAAGTGTTTGTCTCAAATGGTGCATGATATCAAATTAAGAGTGGGTGAATTTCATCAGGAGCTTATTTCGTGTTCTGTGTTGGAAGGTCTTCCTGCTCCTGTGCTGCTGGGTTTACCGTGGTTAAGCAAACATAATCCGACCATTGACTGGCATACTAGACAAATTGTGGATTGGGGTGATTATTGCATTGACAATTTTCTTAATAACTCTTTTTCCGCTTTAACTACTAAGACACTTCCCTCTTTTATATCAGATTTCTCTGATGTATTTTCTGAAGGTGGATGTCAGGATTTACCCCCACATCGGAAATATGATTGTCCTATCAATCTTTTCCCTGAAGCAAAATTGCCCAAATCTAGGCTGTATAACCTTTCTGGACCTGAGAGAATGGCCATGAAGGAATATATTGCTGAGAGTTTGGCTAAAGGACACATTAGACCTTCCAAATCTCCTATGGCATCTGGGTTTTTCTTTGTAAAGAAAAAGGATGGAACTCTTAGGCCATCTCTGGATTTCCGTGAACTCAATCGGATTACTGTCCGTGATCAACTGTCCGTGACAACATTGTGAAACTTCATGGCATTCCCACTGTCGTGGTCTCTGATCGTGGGACTCAGTTTGTGTCCAGATTCTGGAGGGTGTTCTGTACTCGGCTCGGGCTACAACTGTCTTTTTCCTATGCCTTTCACCCCCAGACGAGTCTGGAGACTTACTTGAGATGTTTTGTCTCTGAGAACCAGGAGGAGTGGTCCTCGTTTTTGTCTCTGGCAGAGTTTGCCATAAATAATCGCAGACAGGACTCCACTGGTAAGTCACTATTTTTTGGTGCATATGGCTTTCACCTGCAGTTTGGCACATTCTCTGGTTCTGATACTTCTGGTACTCCTGAGGAAGAATGTTTTTTGTCATCATTGTCATCTACAGTACAGACCAAAAGTTTGGACACACCTTCTCATTCAAAGAGTTTTCTGTATTTTCATGACTATGAAAATTGTAAATTCACACTGAAGGCATCAAAACTATGAATTAACACATGTGGAATTATATACTTAACAAAAAAGTGTGAAACAACTGAAAATATGTCTTATATTCTAGGTTCTTCAAAGTAGCCACCTTTTGCTTTGATTACTGCTTTGCACACTCTTGGCATTCTCTTGATGAGCTTCAAGAGGTAGTCACCTGAAATGGTTTTCACTTCACAGGTGTGCCCTGTCAGGTTTAATAAGTGGGATTTCTTGCCTTATAAATGGGGTTGGGACCATGAGTTGTGTTGGGCAGAAGTCAGGTGGATACACAGCTGATAGTCCTACTGAATAGACTGTTAGAATTTGTATTATGGCAAGAAAAAAGCAGCTAAGTAAAGAAAAACGAGTGGCCATCATTACTTTAAGAAATGAAGGTCAGTCAGTCCGAAAAATTGGGAAAACTTTGAAAGTGTCCCATAGTGCAGTCGCAAAAACCATCAAGGGCTACAAAGAAACTGGCTCACATGAGGACCGCCCCAGGAAAGGTAGACCAAGAGTCACCTCTGCTACGGAGGATAAGTTCATCCGAGTCACCAGCCTCAGAAATCACAGGATAACAGCAGCTCAGATTAGAGACCAGGTCAATTCCACACAGAGTTCTAGCAGCAGACACATCTCTACAACAACTGTTAAGAGGAGACTGTGTGCAGCAGGTCTTCATGGTAAAATAGCTGCTAGGAAACCACTGCTAAGGACAGGCAACAAGCAGAAGAGACTTGTTTGGGCTAAAGAAGACAAGGAATGGACATTAGACCAGTGGAAATCTGTGCTTTGGTCTGATGAGTCCAAATTTGAGATCTTTGGTTCCAACCACCGTGTCTTTGTGCGACGCAGAAAAGGTGAACGGATGGACTCTACATGCCTGGTTCCCACCGTGAAGCATGGAGGAGGAGGTGTGATGGTGTGGGGGTGCTTTGCTGGTGATACTGTTGGGGATTTATTCAAAATTGAAGGCATACTGAACCAGCATGGCTACCACAGCATCTTGCAGCGGCATGCTATTCCATCCGGTTTGCGTTTAGTTGGACCATCATTTATTTATCAACAGAACAATGACCACAAACACACCTCCAGGCTGTGTAAGGGCTATTTGACCAAGAAGGAGAGTGATGGTGTGCTACGCCAGATGACCTGGCCTCCACAGTCACCAGACCTGAACCCAATCGAGATGGTTTGGGGTGAGCTGGACCGCAGAGTGAAGGCAAAAGGGCCAACAAGTGCTAAGCATCTCTGGGAACTCCTTTAAGACTGTTAGAATACCATTTCAGGTGACTACCTCTTGAAGCTCATCAAGAGAATGCCAAGAGTGTGCAAAGCAGTAATCAAAGCAAAAGGTGGCTACCTTGAAGAACCTAGAATATAAGACATATTTTCAGTTGTTTCACACTTTTTTGTTAAGTATATAATTCCACATGTGTTAATTCATAGTTTTGATGCCTTCAGTGTGAATCTACAATCCTATCAATCTTTTCACTGGAGCAAAATTGCCCAAATCTAGGCTGTATAAACTTTCTGGACCTGAGAGAACGGCCATGAAGGAATATATTGCTGAGAGTTTGGCCAAAGGACACATTAGACCTTCCAAATCTCCTATGGCATCTGGGTTTTTCTTTGTAAAGAAAAAGGACGGAACTCTTAGGCCATCTCTGGATTTCCGTGAACTCAATCGGATTACTGCCCGTGATCCGTACCCCCTTCCTTTGATTCCTGACTTGTTTAACCAGATTGTGGATGCCAAGGTGTTCTCCAAGTTGGACTTATGGGGTGAATATAATCTGGTCAGGATCAAGGAAGGGGATGAATGGAAGATGGCTTTTAATACTCCTTAGGGCCACTTTGAGAACTTGGTCATGCCTTTTGGGTTTACCAATGCTCCTGCTGTCTTCCAGCATATTGTTAATGACATCTTTCATCATCTTGTGGGGAGGTTTGTAGTCGTGTATTTGGATGACATACTAATCTATTCTCCAGATATGGTGACACATCAGGATCACGTTAGACAGGTGTTGCAGATCTTAAGAGATAACAAGTTGTATGCAAAATTAGAGAAATGTGTTTTTGCTGTACATGAGGTGCAATTCTTAGGATACCTGCTGTCATCTTCAGGTTTTCGTATGGATCCAGAGAAAGTCCGTGCTGTTCTGGACTGGGACCGACCTGAAAATCTGAAGGCTCTTATGCGATTTTTGGGGTTCACCAACTATTCTACATGTCTGGTTCCCACCGTGAAGCATGGAGGAGGAGGTGTGATGGTGTGGGGGTGCTTTGCTGGTGATACTGTTGGGGATTTATTCAAAATTGAAGGCATACTGAACCAGCATGGCTACCACAGCATCTTGCAGCAGCATGCTATTCCATCCGGTTTGCGTTTAGTTGGACCATCATTTATTGATCAACAGAACAATGACCACAAACACACCTCCAGGCTGTGTAAGGGCTATTTGACCAAGAAGGAGAGTGATGATGTGCTACGCCAGATGACCTGGCCTCCACAGTCACCAGACCTGAACCCAATCGAGATGGTTTGGGGTGAGCTGGACCGCAGAGTGAAGGCAAAAGGGCCAACAAGTGCTAAGCATCTCTGGGAACTCCTTTAAGACTGTTAGAATACCATTTCAGGTGACTACCTCTTGAAGTTCATCAAGAGAATGCCAAGAGTGTGCAAAGCAGTAATCAAAGCAAAAGGTGGCTACCTTGAAGAACCTAGAATATAAGACATATTTTCAGTTGTTTCACACATTTTTGTTAAGTATATAATTCCACATGTGTTAATTCATAGTTTTGATGCCTTCAGTGTCAATCTACAATTTTCATAGTCATGAAAATATAGAAAACTCTTTTAATGAGAAGGTGTGTACTGTATATGGCGGAAAATTCAAAATAACTTGATAAATATGGGTAACAAGTACAAACGTGTGGCTGACAGGAAACGTATAAATGGTCCGGACCTAAGTGTGGGTGATTCTGTGTGGCTGTCAACTAGGAACATTAAGTTGAAAGTTCCTTCTTGGAAGTTGGGTCCAAGATTTATTGGCCCATATAAGATCACGGCCAGTATTAATCCTGTAGCATTTCGTCTTGAATTTCCTCAGGCTCTGAAAATCCATAATGTGTTTCACAGATCTTTGTTGAAGAGATATGTTGAACCTCTGGAGCCATCTCCCTTGCCACCCGCGCCTGTCTTGGTGGATGGTAATTTGGAATTCCAGATCGTCAAGATCATCGATTCTCGAGTTCTCCGTGGGACTTTTCAATATCTTGTTCACTGGAAGGGTTATGGACCTGAGGAGAGGACATGGTTTTTTTTTTGGGGGGGTGTTTTATATCGTTTTTGAAACTAAAAGTGGGAGTGGTTTCAAAAGAGAGGCAACATATTATCCATCCTTATTAATCCACCCCTGGTTTTGGCTTTAAAAACTGCATCATAAACCTGATCCAAACCTGCACGTGTATAGGCACCCTTAGGAAACAGCTGAAAACAACTTGTACTACCTTGTCAGACAAGGACAACTCAAGGGCCTAGCTTTAACGATGACTTCTGGGGGAACATTTTACAAGCGAACCATTTACTTGTGATGTGTGTACAACGAAAATTACAATTATGTGAACTTCCTAGCCTTTTAATCTTCTGATACAAACCAGGACTGGAACCCCGTATGGATCAATTCACTGAACTCATTTATTTTGTTGTTCTAGACTTTGACAAGATTAAAGGTGAACAGGGGCCCAGCTCTGATAAGTACAACACTGTGGAGTCATGCAGGAAACAAGAGGAGCATACCCTGGATTCACTGGAATAATACCCCATATAGTTGTGTAAACACAGATTACGGCATAAAAGAAGCTAAATGTTACAATACGTATAATACCTGAAGCTATTAGCCAGTCATTAGTGCTGGAAATCATTGTCTGTGCTAAGAAACCGTTTTGGAAAATCTCACTAATGTTGCTAATTTCCTTAATATACACTAGACATAGAAGTGAGTCACAAAGGCTCGCCAACATTTCCTCATCTAAAGAATTCTTTGACAGCTAATATAAAATGAAGACTTTCAGGCAGACAATCCTGGAGCAAGCCGTTGTACAAAATGACAGACAGCATATAGCAGTTACAGAAAATTAGCTACTCATTTATTGCCATGGGTGCAACCATCCATTGCCAATAATGTATTTTAATACTCATCTTTATACTTCAGTTCTGTTTTCATCTGCCTGTCATCATTTTGTGGTCTGCACCATTCTCCAAACTAGGTAAGAGAACTGGTTATCCTGAGCTATCCGCTTCATGAAAAGAGTGCTCAGATTACAGTGACGACCTGAGACCTGACATGCAAGCACTCAAATGAGTGTGCACATGTTCTCAGCAAGGAAAGGGGAATAAGATGCTGCAAGACACCTCTAAAGGTGTCTTATCTACCTTAACAATAAAAAGATCAGCATGTTGAAATACCACATGCCCAACCTTTCATATCCTCCATCACTTGGCATCAGTGGAGAGTCAGGACACGTCTATTTACAATAAATGGTCGGCCGATCCTGCCAATATCAGCAGGTTTGGCTGCTTTTATCTAATGTATATGTCTGCCTTTATAACAGCATAGCAGTAGACTAAACTTTGGATATGGAAATCAAAGTCTGAAGAAAAATCGCAGATTATATGTCAATTAGGGCCTAAAGTGTAACTGCCGTTCTATTTTTATTTGTGTAATGTATAGGGGCAGTGATACTGACCATTTTTGTAATATACTTTAATTGCTGAAATCATACATTTCTATTACAAAAATAGCTGTAAAGTGGCCCATTTTGAGCCTTAGCAACGCTCCTCTGTCTTCTGTTTACATAATAGTGGAGACTTGCTCAACACTGACTGTGTTATGTAAACAGAAGACAGAAGAGCGTTGCGAAGGCTCAAAATGGGCCACTTTACAGCTATTTTTCTAATAGAAATGTACAATTTCAGTAATTAAAATATATTACAAAAATGGTCAGCATCACTGCCCCTACACATTACACAAATAAAAATAAAATGGCAGTTACACTTTAAGGATAGAGAACCCTATGGCTGAATCATAGTTAAAGGGGTTTTACAAGACTTTAATACTGATGACCTATCCTCTGAATAGGTCTTCAGTATCTGATCGGTGGGAGTCCATCACCTGGGACCCCTGCAGATAAGCTGGTGCACAAGCAGTAGCGAGCACATGGCCGAGGCACAGCTCAGCCCTATAGAAGTGAAAGGAACTGAGTTGCGATGCCAAGCAATATATGGCACGGTGCTTAGTAAGCACTGAGAAGGTTTCGCTGCTCACAGGAGCGCCAGTGCCTCCCCAAACAGGTGATCGGTGGCAGTCCCGATGTTGGACCCCACCATTCAGATACTGATGACCTATCCTGAGAACAGGTCATCAGCACTAAAGTCTTGGAAAACCCTTTTAACAAACAACATCCACTACCTATGGGGTGTGTCAAAAGTATTCAGAAATAGCTGAATACAATGTTGGAAGACAACACAGGAGGTATTTTTTAATTTCAGGGGGAAAAGCTGATTAACATGAGATGATGCATCCACATTTATATATACATTCATCTTCCAAATTTAAAGGGATAACTGTAGAGAACAGAGCCATAAATGCCTGAGGAATGGACTGTGAGTGCACATGAAAACAAGCACTAAGAACACACCGCCAATGAAACCAGTTCATAGCCAGAATTTTTCAGTGGACTGGCCAAAGACCCTCCAGGGATATTTCCTGGTGGGCCAATGCCCAGGGGACTGCCCAATCCCATCCTCACAGCTGCCAATCTTATGCTCTCAGCTTTAATTAATGCTAAAAACTTCAGGTACCCTCCAGAATTCAATCGTATCGTCATCCTCAGGACAGTGATACAGTGGACTACTGCAGTGGGGGCAGCAGTATTTTTTACTGCACTGTGGTAGTTCATTCTGTTGGGGTGGTATTTTGTGCTGCTCTAAGGTATTGTTGGCCATTCTTACTTCTGTTGCTCCGCCTTCTGTAAATGTGAACCCGCCAACTACATGAGTCTACTTTTAGATTTTTTTCCAGGACCACTTTAAAGGGGTTGTCCAGCCATTAATATTGATGACTTATCGTCAGGATAGGTCATCAGTATCTGATCAGTGAAGGTCCGACACCCGGCACCCCCGCCAATCAGCTGTTTGAAGAGGAGACACCAACCATGCGAGTGCTGCTTCCTCTTCATTACACTGCACCTTTTCTCAAAAAATGCAGTGTAATACAAGTACTCGCTCCATTCTAAATACTTGCAGATGGATGATTCAACAAGTCAACTGGGTTTTCCTAATAGCCAAAATAAAATACTGGGAGTGCAGCCATCTAGCAGACTTACAAAATGGAGAGTGACACTGATAGACCCTGCACCATTGCTCATTCACTGTGAATTGACTCTTCGATTCGGGACTGGATACACAATCTGTTTACATCAATTGGCAATAAGAACATATGTAGCCATGGAGTCTGCATCATCGTGTTTCCATTGGCTTATATCCATCTTTGTATGTGCCATTTTTATTTTATGTGTCAGATTTGGCTGACATTTAGCATATTTACTATACGTGGTCTAATACAATCAAACAAAGAAGCAAAATGCTTGTTTCATGCATACGGCTTATTCACTATGCTCCATATGTATTGTCCTAATTCTTTTTTTCCTCTTGCTAAGTCTAAACTAACTTGACTTTAGCTAGATAAAATATAGAAAGAAAACGCCATGCAATGCACAAATGCAGTGTAAAAAAAGTCATGTCCCAGCCCTGGCTAAATGTGGTCTGCTGCTCCTTAAAGAGATGCATCATCACAAACTGGCCTACTGTAAAAATCAAGTTTTTGTGTTAAACATATTTTGGAGAAATTTTATTTTTTCATGGCTTTACTTTTTCCATGTCAAAATCTATATAAAAAATAGGATGTTGAGGAAGTATCTGACAACTTGCTTGTCACTGTCTATTTCCAATGATGACCATCAGCTCTGGGTTATACCGTCTGTCACTTAGAATCAGTACAAGATAAGTAATACAACTCTGTATGTAGGTAAAATATAAAATGGTGGGTGGTCAATGGCGGGTATGGTGGTAAACCTGTAAAATGGTACTCAATGGTGAGCATGAAAAGGGGTTCTTCCATCAGCTCATCAAAATGGGTTTGTATTTGGGGGAAATGTTGAAGGTGCTTATGTTGTGGCCTGAGATAAAACAGAATCACAATTGGAAATCTTGGGAAATTACAGAGAAACCGGACAGCATCAGCTTTAAATCAGCCTTACAGACCAGTTAGCTGTAAGATTGAGCATGTGTTTAGTGGACTTTTCCAAATTTATATTTACCTGAGGGCCTCTTCTTGAGCTGCACTTTATTTATTACTTCCTTTCAGTTATATTAGGCAACAGGCAGATGTTCCCTCCAACCACCACAAAACCAGACTGATTTCATACTATTCTATCCAACTTTTCAACATTTTCTTTTTACACTATGTGACAAGCATGTTAAATAAATCAGTACATCTATTTAATGTAAGAATTTCAGTTACAATGATTCCAAATAATTGTATATTGGTTTATTGACAATTATTATTTGTTTTTTTTTAAACCTTAATGGGTTCACCTGACCTCCAACATTTGTATGTGAAGCTGCTACTCTACAGTACCATAGAAAAAGGGGTGCACAGAATGAAGCCCCTTAAAAGGGTTGTTCACCGCTAGGGACATCTTCTACAGACACCCCAGTGTGGCCGAACCCATCTTGGGAAATCATACTTTCCCGATCCCCGCTGCTGGGTTTCGGCACAATCACTTCCCCTTCGGGGACCACGAGTCTCGGGTCTCCCTTAGTCAACATCTTGTTGACGTGCTTGGCTGACGGTGCTGACGGCAGCAGTGATGTAGTGTGACCTGCATCATACTAGATGTTGACGCAGGGAGACCCAAGACCTGCAGCTTCCGAGGGAGAATGATGAAGCCAGAACTCAGCAGTTATTTAAAAAAAAAAAAAAAAAGGAAATGAAGAATGGACGATTTTATCACATAGTGGAATAATGTAGAGGCCAAATGAATAATATAATCAGAACAACTAACCTTTCCTTCTAGTATCTCATTCTTGTCTTGAAAATTCTTTATCATTTCCTGATGTTTCTGTCTCTCAATCGCCAATTCCATATTTGCTTCTTCACGAAGTTGCTTCTTTGTTTCCTCGAGCTTTAATAAGTATTTTTGGTGCTGATTTTCCAATTCATTCTGCATCTTTAAAAGAAAAAAAAAGAAAATATATAGCATGACACAAAAAGGCAAATATGCCTGTCAGCAGATAAGGTTTACCATTATTTCATATTATATTATCATATTATAGTCCAGATGCGCATTAACAATTTTGCTGTTTGCTACTGGAATCAGACATTTTGCTACTGGAACACTCCTAAGGATTCCTTCATAAATTTTTTTATTGTGCCAGTTTTTTGGATTTTTTTGACATTCGATTTCTTTTTTCCTAGAGAGAAATCCATAGGAAAATGTCTCGGAAAAACGCCACACCCATGGCATGCTGCACTTTGAAAGAAAATGCATGGACTCAAATGCGTAGTAATAATGTCTGAGTGCAAACTAGACACTCTAGAAATGAGCTAGCCCCACTGTACCTAGTGGACAGATATAGTTACTTATGAGGATGTTGTCAAGGTGGTCCATTGGCATTCACCCTTTCAATCCTGTATGGGGACCTGGACAGGGTCAGAGGAGCCTCTGGTGGGCTCTGATACCATAATGAGCTCAAGAGATACAGAGGGGGAAAAACATTTGGCTGCCTTTGGAGCCAATCACTCATCATTAGGGTGTATTTATTTTATTAAACTTTACTGATGATAAAGGGGTAGGGCCTCAAGAATAAATTCCCCTGGTGCACCCCAGGAGCGCCATTCTGACACAGGACCAAGACTTCGCTACAGTGGCCACAAGGCAGCTACCTCTAGGATTACTCTCCATTCAGGTCAAGAGACACTGGTGCATGGCACCAAGGGTACAGGCAAAAGAATGGTCAGAAAATAAGATCAGGACAGGCAAAGTTCATGCAATACAGCAAACAAGCAACAGGTCAGAGAGGCAGCACAGGGTCGATACGCTGATCAGGGAGAGGTCAGGGTCGACGGCACAGGGTCAAAACAACAATCAGGCAGAGATGAGGTCCAATGGCACAGGGTCAATATAGCGATCAGGCAGAGGTCATGGCAGGCAGCACCGGGTCAGTCCCATAAAAAGGCAGAGGTAAGACACAGGGAACTCAGAACAATACAATAGCTCACCTTTACAGGACTAGACAAGCTAGGAACTTATAGCATGGATACCTTCCTCCAATATACTCTAGGGAATGCTGCCATTGGATGAGGACAAATTTGCCTGTGTGAATGCTAGCTGTTTAAGATCACAAAGAAGCAGACGCAAACAGCTTGCACTGTGGAACAGCGGGTGGGCGAGTATTTGGGTGGCCTCTTTCAGGCAATGTTTAGTCTTGGATGGTAGTCATATAGTTTCCTTTCATAGTCTCTTTGATGCAGTATTTTAGTTCAGTGGACTTATTTTATTTCTTAGTAAACAGGATTTTCTAGGACAACACTATTTTCAATCCTATCCCAGGGATTTTGCCTTTTCGTACATATTGTACTGCAGTTGTTCCAAGTGGTTCTTGGACTATTTTGTAGTTAAAAAAAACATGATAACAACCGCAGCAAAAACCAGAGTAAACTTGGATCACAGGGATTAAGCTGCATTTTTAAATTACAACATATGTGTTCTATACAAACATCAACAGTATATTTATATATTTCCCTTCTATACCTCAACACAATTTGAAGCTCGGTATTCAATGTCATGCAGTGAATCTGCTTTCGGGAGAAACAAAGGGGGGAGGAACACAGTATCTGTTTAGAAAGCTGAAAAAACATTGGCCCTGATTTATCATGCCTTCACTCTAGAATTCCGGCTTCAGAAAGTCACAAAATTGGGCCTTTGAGACTTTTTGGACTTACTTGCACAAAAATTTTCCCACTTTTTGCATTTTTTCACGGATCACTCCAGTTATGTTATGTTAGCTATGTTTCATTTCAGATTTCACAAAAGTCGCAAAAACGTCTATATCTCACTCCAGTTGGAAGCTGAAGAAGGAAAACTGGAGTAGTGTTTCTAGACAGAAATTTAGGTTTAAATGGGTTTTCAGACATTTTTTAACTGATGACCCATCCTCTGGATAGGTCATCAGTATCTGATCGGTGGGAGTCTGACACCCGAGAATCCACTGATCAGCCGTTTGAGGAGGCATCACGTGCTGATTAGTGGGTGTCCTGGGTGTCGGATAACTGATAAGATACAGTTAAAATATTTTGGAAAACCACTTTAAGGATGAGACAAATTCAATCAAACATCCAACATTTGATGAACGGGGCATAAAGCACACCAACACAAACTCAAGCAAAACTGGCTTCAAATATTCCCCTTGTGATACATTCTCCCCATTGTGTTTTTCTCATGATGACAGACAAGACAGGGATAATGTTTCTCAACCATTAATAATGTACAAAATGTACTTTGCATTATTAATATCATAGTAACGAAGTGTTCTCAGCATTATGAGTGATAAAAGTTAGCTTGCTGTTCATAAATATACCGTATTTTTCAGCCTTTTTTTTTTGGGGGGGGCAGTGCATCTTATAGGGCAAATACTAATGAGCGCTTACGGTCATTAGTACAGTAGGACCAGGAATACAATGCTCCTTGTGCTGGCTGTATTCACCACTCCTTGGTTTTCTTCTTCTTCCGAAGCAGAAGAGTTGAGTTAATTACCAAATTAATTCATTTATTTTGTCTGATCTGAGGTCTGAATAACATTGGGGGTCTGATTGGGGGTCTCATATGTATGAGGTCTGAACAAAATTGGGGGTCTGATCTGAGGTCTAAATAACAATGGGGGTCTGATTGGGGGTTTGATCTCAGGTTTGAATAACATTGGGGGTCTGATCTGAGTTGATTAACATTGTGGTTCTTACTGGGGGTTTGATCTGAGGTCTTATTAACATTGGGGGTCTGATCTGAGTTCTGATTAAAATTGGGGGTCTGATTGGGATCTGAGGTCTGAATAACATTAGGGGTTTGATTGGAGGTCTCATATGTATGAGGTCTGAATAACATTGGGGGTCTTATCTAAGGTCTAAATAACAATGGAGGTCTGATTGGGGGTTTGATCTGAGGTTTGAATAACATTGGGGGTCTGATTGGGGGCTTGAAAACAAATGCCATGAAATTCAGGGTGGCTTTTGGGGTATGTTTTTTTTTAATCACACATTTTTTAAAACTTTTTTCCTATAGAGAAGTCTATGAGAAAAAAAAAATAAGGAAACTGGTTTCAAACACCACTATAAACAAAATGCAGTGTTTGTGGGGCGTTTTATACTTTCCTGTTAGCCAGCATGTAACTGCAGTGTTTTTGCTCTGAAAAAAATCGTTGTAGAAAAAAATGAAGTTTTCTTCAAAAACAGACGTAGTAGGAAACCACCAGAAAGGTTGATTTTTTTTAACCCCAAATGTTTTGTTTCCCTTTTGGCTGGAAAAATGGTCAGAAACAGGGAAGAATGTTATTATGTTATGTTTAAGGCAGTTCAAGTACAATTACTAATAATTAACTACCCCCAAAGTGAGTGATGTCAGATATGTGTACATTCTGCATAGTATGATGCTGCTACAAAAACCTTATTTTAGCTTTATATATCTCGCCCTCTTTTTAGATTCGGCATGTGTACATGGCTGATAATCATCCAGGTACACGGTGTGACAGTCTGATCCTGCCGGTGGCACTGCATGCAGCAGCTTGCAGTGGCATCAAAGTGAGCACATAAACAAACAGGTTTCTGGCACAAAGGCCAAGTGATTAGCCCTTTAATTTACACAGTGTGAGCAGGAAGAGATTAATCACTATATAAATCAATGGTTCTATAACTTTGTAATATACATATGTTTTAATTCCTTAGAATTTCCAAGATATTAATTTGCTGTCAGTGAATGTAAACACTTGTTGGAGTTCAGAGGCTGCAAACCCTGTGCACATAGCTGGTCCTGCTCTCAGCTGGACCCAGGATAGAACTGAAGGCAGTCTAGGTAATGTTTTGTGAACTACACACATCGCTGACAGTTTGCCACAATGTATCAGTCTGATTTGGTCTGTTTAGCTCAGGGTATGGCCACATGTGGAAGGATCGTGAAGGATCTGCCATGTGTCTGAGAACTGCATAAAAGCAAAACTGCCTTTGATGCCCATAGCAATCAATCATAGCACAGCTTTCATTTTTCAGAATACAAAATAAAGGTTCATATATTATATATACATATATTCATATATTATTATTATTATTATTATTATTATTATAATAACATTAAATAAAATGTACTTGATTAACCACTTCCAGTCTGCCCATTGACTATAAACGTCCTGGTAGTGGATCTCTATCTCTGAATGGACGTTTTAAAACGTCCTTGAGCTTTGCCCCCTGTGTGCAGCACCTGTACATAGAAGCTCCATGACTCAGCTGCCTCCTGACAGCCAAGAACATGGAGCTTTACCCCAGACCTTCTTTCCTGGTCTCCAGGCTTTTGATCACTCTGACAAGCTGTCAAAGCAATCACAAATGCTTGTACTATCTCCCTCTCATTACTGCCAGTCACAGAGCAGTTTACAACCACATATGGGGTGTTTCTGCAAACTTCAGAATCAGGAAAATAAATATTCAGGTTTGATTTGCGGTTTACCCTTGCTATCTTATAGGAAAAATTAATTAAAAATTGAAAATCTGCAAAAAAAATATATTTATTTTTAAATTTCAACTTCCTTCTGTTTTAATTCTTGTGGGAAATCTAAAGGGTTAACAAACTTTGTAAAATCAGTTTTGATTACATTGGGGGCTGTAGTTTCTAAAATATGTTCATTTATGGGAGGTTTCTATTATTTAAGCCCCTCAAAGTCACTTTAGAACTGCAAAGGTCCTTTAAAATTAACTATTGGAAATTTTCATGAAAATCTTAAAAATTACATCTAAAATTCGAAGCCTTCTAACGTCCTCAAAAAATAAAATTACATTTCCAAAACTATGCTAACATAAAGTGGACATATGGTGAATGTTCATTAATAACAATTTTATTAGATATCCCTATGCAACTTAAAAGCAGAGAAATTAATATTTAAAAAATTGTGATTTTTTTTTCAAAATTTTCAGTAAATTTTGGATTTTTTATAAATAAAGGTAAAATATATTGACTCAAATTTACTATTAACACAAAGTACAATGTGTCACAAGAAAACAATCTATGAATGGCTTGGATAAGTAAAAGCCTTCCAAAGTTATTTCCACATGAAGTGATGCATGTCAGATTTGCAAAATTAGGCCTGGTCAGGAAGGGGGTAATGGCCCGGATGGGAAGTGGTTAAAGGGGGTTGCAGGGACCCAAAAAAAAGGTTATGAATGTTAATCCCTTGGAGGTCTATGCTTCTGGTGCTGCAAAGATGATGTGCCCGACTAATCCATGTGACCACTGCAGCCAATCATTGGCCTCAGCAGGCATGTGAGATAATATGGCTGCACTGAAAACGGCATTGCAGCAATGATGTGCCTGACTACAGCAACTGAACACTGAGGACAGTGATTGGATGCTGCAGTCACATAGAATAATCGGGCATGTTATTGCCAGCCATCCCACAATTTTTTGGGGGGTCCAGAAAATCCCTTTAAGTTTTGTTTACATATAACCAGTAAAACATTTTAAGGGCACATTCACAGGACTGCATTATGTTGGTCTAAATATAAGCCAGCAAGGAAGCTGTCTTACATTTAGAAGTGGCGGAGGATCTGCCTAAGTCATGTAGAGGCCACCACCTCTTCATAACTCCTAACATAACATATTAAGACTTAATAAATGTGCACCTCTCTATGCCTCCACATGAAACTACAGTTATATGGAGATCCGTTAGAGACCATGAGCATCAGATTCAGTGTCACAGTGGTTCTGGCAGTTTGGTAGTACAATGAGAGTGCTTTACGTCCTTCCCTGACAATGGAATAGGTTTTATTTTTATCATTGGAGAGCAATGACTCATCTATGGCTGCATCTACTGTAGGAAGAACTCATGGAATAAATATTTAAGAAGTGAAGAAATGTAATAAAAAGCCCCTAAAAGCATTATTTGCATCTACAGGCAAACATAAATATAGTTATATTTCAAAAAAACAAAACACAAAAAAATGTAATCAGCAGTAAACGTTGTCATCAGCAGAATGAATAAATAAAGATGCTCACTCCCACAATATGGCTACGAGCACGAGCACAGTCAGCTACTACCCTATAGCTAATACATCTAATAATAAATACCAGAAGCTGGCTCCACAGATTGTAGTTTTATTAACATTATAACATTTAATACAATCCTGTATATACTAAAAACATGCAGATATGAACAGAAAATAATAAAATGAAAAATATATAAACAAATTCAAATAAAGCAGTCTCGGCCCCTCTAGGAAGCTGTATGTGGGGCCCTCACTTTTTCGGCTATCCACTGCTATCTATCAGGCTCCATGCTTTCTAAATATATACTATAGTGCAGCAGAACTCTGCAAACCAAATAAAGTACAAAAATGCCATAGTAATAGAAAATATTCTGGTGCTAATGCTACACTTATTTAGTAAATTTGAGATTCTTGACAAATAGATTCTGCTGCAAAATGTAAATTACTATATATATATATATATATATATATATATATATATACACAAACAAAAGTATGTATAGGATGTATATTGTGATTTATTTTCCTCCATTATATTGTGGTAATTACTAAACAAAATAGACTTTACGGTTATCCCAAGGTTCAAACCCACAAGTCTTGCGAATGGAAAACCAACATCTTACCAATATACTACAGGGTAAACTGCTATTATAGAAAATCAAAATTATTAGCAATACACAGAATTATATTACATTTTTGTAAGTCTAAATAAGTTAGACTTTTGCTGTTATCCCAGTATCTTGGTATGCATTGTACAGGAATACTAGAATAGGTTTTTAGTTAGAGAAATTCCTCTCTCTCAAAGCTGTCAAGCCTGTGGCTTAACTATTGCCTCTGATACAGAAGGACTCTGGTTCGAGACCCACCAATGACAATTTGGATAAAAGGGAATAAGATTTTTAAATACACAGGGGTGTTTTCAATCAATATTCTAATGTTCAAGGCCCACCAACTTGGCTTGGTGACGACTTCTCACAGTTTCGATCAACTTTGAGTTCCCAATCCACCCCTGCACAAGGCTGAAGGAATGTGTGGTGCAGAGGAACGAGGCTCAGAAGTCTGGTGTGGGGCAAGATGTTGGGTGCAGGCACAAGACAGATTGAACTCGGCAGCAGTGGACAGCCTCGGGAGCAGCGCTGTGTGGAAATACAGGGTGCAGCATTGCCTGAAGACTGTAGAGGAGGGTGAGATACGCTTCCAGCGCTATACTATTTCAATGAATTGTTTTAAATATATAAAACCCCACCATTTAAAGGGGTTCTGTAGCCTTTTATTACTGATGATCTATCCTTTGGATAGATCATAGTGTGACTCCCAGTGGTGAATAAAACCATCTATAATCAGTCTATGAGTGTAACAGTGCGTCCCAGATAATTAGGAAATGTCCACCCAATGTCTGGCTTATTGATGTTCCTGCATGTGTTTGTAACTCTCCTCATTGTTATTAGGTCATGTCACCAACTTGTTTGTTAAAGGGGCTCTACACCTTATTATTACTGATGATCTATCTTCCCAACACCTGGCATCCCCGCCTATCAGCTGTCTGAGAAGGCAGCAGCGCTCGGAGTAGCGATGCAGCCTTCTTGCTGTTTCCTGCAGGCCCATGGACGTTGTAACTATTATCACTGGCCTGGGCGTGGTTCAGCCCCATTGAAGTTAACAGGATTGAGCCGCACCCAGGCCAGTGGTAATAGTCGTAACATCAATGGGCCTGTGGGAAATAGCGAGAAGGCTGTGATGCTGCTGCGAGCGCACCAGCCTTCACAAATAGCTGATCGACGGGGGTCCCAGGTGTCGGACCCTCGCAGATCAGAAACTGATGATCTATCCAAAAGACAGATCATCAGTAATAATAAGGTGTACCCCTTTAACAAACAAGTTGGTGACATGACCTAATAACAATGAGGAGAGTTACAAACATGTGCAGGAACATCAATAAGCCAGACGTCGGGTGGACATTTCCTAATTATCTGGAACGCGCTGTTACACTCATAGGCTGATTATAGATGGTTTTATTCACCACTGAGAGTCACACTATAGTATATAATTAGAAAGCATTGAGCCGTAAAAGTAAGGGCCCCACATATGGCTACCTAGAGGGACCGAGACTGCTATTTATTTATATTTTTCATTGTATTATTTTTTATTTTCTATTCATATGTGCATGTTTTTAGTACATACAGCATTGCGATAAATGTTTTTAAGCCTACAATCTCTGGAGCCAGTCATCAGGTCATCAGTCAGTGAGCACAAAGAAGACAGGAGAGGTGTGTGATTTCCGATAAGGGACTGAGCCGTTGCTGTCCTCTAGGGCAGGTGACTGCAAACAATTGTGCTGGGAATTACCGCAATGAAGGACATCACTAATTCTTTGTCCTGTAATTTGTGTTCGAACATAAAGTATTCCCACATGCAAACAGCAAGTGTACCAGGTGCAACAACATTAAGAGATTGTACAGCAGAGGTGGGGAGGGATGGAAAAACTGCAGCTTTAAACAGATTACCTACAAATAACATTGCCCAATTATTTATTACTACTTTGTTCCCATTGACAACAGATGAACTCCCGTTAAGCCCAGTGTGCATGTGTATGAAGGAGTCATCTGACAGAAGTAGAGACTTTAAGAGGCTAATAATCAAAACCTGCTTGACTGGATAAAATAATAAGAAAATATGAATAAGAAAACTTTGCAGTAGGTGATCTAGAAGGGCACCCTCTCCTAGAGTCATTAAAGTCAGAGGAATATAACCTTTGCATTGGCAGGACTAGTACTCACGTGCAGTATGGAAACATGAACTTTACAACGGCCTCATCATTGTAAATTTGAACAGTTCCGCTCCCTTGCCATGCAAATGCTAAAGGGATCATAGACATGCCATAGAAAAAGCCTGAATTCTGATCAGCAGCTCTGATCTGAGCAGTCAAGGACAACTAAGGTGCACACGAGCGTCTGTGTCTGTGCTGCAGACCACAAGTAGGGCTCCATAATGCACGAGTACCAGCTGAGTGCACGCGGTATGCGGATGTGGAATTGGGTCAGCGATCTGCAAGATACATTTAGCACCGCCAAAAAATAGAACATCCGCATCAAGGAGTGCTCATAGCCAGTGCCCGTATATTCCTGGACTGGATGTTTACGGTCCACAATACAGACATTGAGCACTTACGCTCATGTACAAGAGCCTTAAAGGGGTTGTCCAAGTTATGAAAAAAAAAATATAGCTCTGCAAATTTGATGGGCAGCAATATATAACTAAGTTCAGCAAGTTTTAGGCAATCAAATCTCTATTTCCTCATTTCCCTGGTTCTCTTCTGGCCTTTGTTTACATGCAATAACAACAATCTCAGCCCCTCCCCCTTCTCTGCAAAGGCAGTGAATACAAGTGCTGAGTGATATGTCTGTCTGCTGGGATACTCAGCAGCATGTTGTATGTGTAGGACTACAAGACCCAGCTGTACAATGACACTTCTGATACACACAGGAAAATCTCCCTACCTGTTCTTGTACAATACAATTCCTCTATAGCTCCTTGCACAGCATTTGTCTCCTCTCACTGCTGTAGCTACTATTTGTAAAGCCTTGAGCCCTCAGTGTGTTTTGCCTGAAGGGGTTAATGTTTTATCTGAAGGAATCCAGGGAGAGAGCAGATAGCAGCCCGGCAAAGAAAGGGGGCGTGGCCAGTGACGTCTCGTGTACAGACTGTTATCTGAACTCTGAGGCTTGTGCACTAAACATCAAAGACCAGGGAGATAAGCTGACATCATAGGTCATGTGACCCTCAGTCAACTCTGAGAAACCAGCAGCTTTAGAAACACAAAGTATATGGGAAAGTTGTTATACCTGACAAGTTAGAAACATATAAAGAACACAAAAATAACTCGGACAACCCCTTTAAGTGCACGATTCTGCAGCAGTCAGTGTCCAAACGGGCCTGTTACCTTCGTTTCCCAGCTGTCCTTGCTCAGCATGCTTTCTCTGAGAGTTTCCTGGAGATGTTCAATTCTGTTCTGATAGGAAACAATCTGCCCTTCTCTGAAAGAAAAAGACATACGATGTAACGCAACTCACTTAATGTTACTAAGTCCTAAAGGAGATTTACAGCAATGAGTCTGTAGGAAACATTACTTGTAACCACCTGAAAGGTCTACTGAAAACCACTCTGAGGCTACAAGAAGCAGGAACTATTACATTATTTGGGATGGTTGTGTGAATTTAACCCCTTGTCACTGTAAAGATTTTCATTTATCATTTTGATTTTTTCCTCTCTGCCTTTCAAGAGCAATAACATTTCCATTCACATAGCCATATGAGTTTTTTTTTTTTTGTGGAACAAGTTGTACTTTGTAATGGCACCGTTTAATATTGCATTGCAATGAAAATTATTCATTGGTGGAATTCACATGTTGCATATTTACAGTGCTCAATGGGAGGTATAAATAACACTAAACTTTATTTTGGGGGTCAGTACGATTATAATGATACCAAATTTGTATAGTCTTTATGCTTTGCTACTTTTACAACACATAAAAAGATTTGAAAAACACAATTTCTTTGCAGCAACATTTTCAGACATCCAAAACTTTTTACATCTCGTCTACAAAGCTGTTTAAGAGCTTTTTTGAGGTGTCAAGCTGTAGTATTTATTGATGCATTTTTGGATCAATTTTTTTTATTCACTTTTTTTTCTTTTCTAACATAAATTCTTAGTCACCCTAGGGGACTTCAACATTATTATAAGCAGTCTAATAGTACTGCAGTTTATGGTAAAATCGAAACATTCCTATTAACCCCCTAACTGTTTTGCCAGAGTCCAGCTCCAGCAGTGGGAAAAGTAGCTAACTGGAGGGGGGGAGGGCTGCTTTAGATGCTGCTACCTCCTGAATGGTAGCAGCTAGAAACATGAAAGCAGACATTACAAGCTTTCAGACAATACCAGAATGACAGCAATTTGTTCAAGACAAGGGAACTTATCACTGATTTCTCCTCTAATGCTTGAACTTTAGCTGTCATTCTGGTCTGGCCTGGGCAGCTTTCAAACAACACCAGTTGCATGTTTCTAGCTGCTACCATTCAGGAGATAGCAGCATCTAAAGCAGCCCTCCCTCGTCCAGTTATCTACTTTTCCCACTGCCCGAACTGACAGTTAGGTGGTTAAGCCCTGGTTCAGGCAGGGCTTAGTAGGAACTTTACTATGGCAGGCCTAGGAGCCTTCTGAAGACCCTTGGCTGCCACAGCAACAGCCTCCATGATCTCTCAGAAGAAGGCATTTGGTAACTTCACTGAAGGTCCTGAGCAGGCACTATCCTTAGAGACCTGAGATCAGCTTATGAAGAGGCTGTGGCGCTCAGGTGAGTGCCACAGCATCCTTGCAGCTCAGGAACAGTGTCGTTTATTGGATAGCGGCTGTGCTTGGTACTGCAGCTCATCCCCACTCACTTGAATGGGACTGGTCTGCATCTAGCTGCAGTCTCTTCAAACAGCTGATCGGTGACAGCGCCAGGAGTCAGACCGCTACAGATCAGATACTGATGACCTCTCCTGAGGATAGGTTATCAGCATTAAACAGACAACCTCTTTAAAAAAAATTCTTACACATCTGCTATAACAAAACAACAAAAAATGTAAATGTATCTGTAAATAAATCCACAATGATAGATATAGATAGTTTTTTGACATGTGGGGGGCAAGAGATATCAGGGGTATAGATATATAATCTAGTAAACTGCATTTTGGCTTTATGCTAGAAATTACCAGATATAATATCAATAAGCACCTTTCCTTTTTCATATTAACCACTTCTTCTTCTGATTGCTTTAATAGTTCCTTCATTGTTTCCAGTTCATCTTCCAAATGGTGCATTCTCCTTCTGTAATTTTCTTCTGCCGTTCTCATTTCTGTGATCTCGTTCTGTAACTGCATGTACTTCTGTTGAGAATTTGTCATTGTCTCTGTGTTCTCCCTTAGATCCTTTGTAAGCCTAAAAGATTAAAGAAAGATGGATCGAAAATCAAAGGAATGACATAAATACAGGTCCCCTGCAGTCACTACCAGTGATGAAACTGAAATATAGGATGGGAACGCAGAATTCTGCATATTCACCCTTCTATGACCCAGGAAAACCTTGTTCCTGATGTCACAATATCTTCAACTATTTTGATGTTCTTGTACTTTCCTTAATTGTAACCGAAAAGGAGCATCTATATCTATTTCTCCAGGTTTGAGGGTGACCAACTGTTAATAAATGGTGTTCATCCATACTTTATAAAGCAAGTTGTATATGACTCTGAGTTTTAGCACTTTAGGCACATACCCTTGCCATTTTAGTGGACCAAAAGTCATCTGACAATATATTGTCTGATAAGATACATGAGTGTAGTAATCATATGTTATCTTATTCATGACAAGAAGATTTTTAATTATGATGATATTTCAGCTGTTGTTAAATGAGGGCAAATATGACACTGAAGATAAGAAAATCCAGTTCTCTATCAAATTTACAAGGCTCCGGTGGGAAGAGCATCTTTGCCCATGTGCCTACAATGACACATAAAGGGTTACTGTAGACATACAAACAGAAAAAACCTGTATCGTAGCAACTTATCAGAATCCAGGTAATTAAATGTAATAAAATGAAAGAACCACATGAACTGGTTGCTACAACAATCTGTACACACATGATAACACTGCATACCTCACAAATGTCCCAGATCCAGCGTGACAGTCCCAGATTTAGGCTGCTGAGCTATATCCTGATGACGCAGATACAGTGGAGCGCAATGGTGAAGCTGGGAGCAGTCAGCTCCCTTCTTTACCATTCACTCCGACGCTCTATACAAAAGCAGCAGGTACTGGTGAACTGGAATTAGTGATGTGTGAGGAGGACTATGACATAGTGGGAGTAACTGAGACATGGCTGGATGATAGCTATGACTGGGCAATTAACGTACAGGGTTACAGTCTGTTTAGAAAGGATCACCAAAACTGGAGAGGGGGAGGGGTCTGCTTTTATGTAAAGTCCTGTCTAAAGCCCACACTCCGGGAAGATATAAGTGAGGGACATGAAGATGTGGAGTCACTGTGGGTAGAAATACATTGAGGCAAAAACAATAATAAAATACTAATAGGAGTTTATTATAAACCACCTAATATACCAGAGTCCACAGAAAATCTACTTATAAGCTAAATAGACGAGGTGGCAAAACATAATGAGGTCGTTATTATGGGGGATTTCAACTACCCAGATATAGACTGGAAAACTGAAACCTGTATATCTCATAAAGGAAACAGGTTCTTGGCAATAACCAAAGACAATTACCTTTCCCAACTGGTTCAGGACCCGACCAGAGGGACGGCAATACTGGACTTATTATTAACCAATAGACCTGACAGAACAACAGATGTGCAGGTTGGGGGACACCTGGGAAATAATGACCATAAAATAATAACCTTCCAATTGTCATTCAAAAGAGTGTTTCTTCAGGGAGGAACAAAAATACCAAACTTCAAAAAAGCAGATTTAGCCAACTAAGAGAGGCCATAGGCCTAACTAACTGGGACAAAGTCCTCAAAAATAAAACTACAGCCACAAAATGGGAGATTTTTAAAAGCATCCTAATATCTAACTGTGAGAGGTACATACCTTATGGGAATAAAAGGTTAAGGAACAAGAAAAAAACAATGTGGATAAATAGAACTGTAAAGAAAGCAATAAAAGCATTTAAATCACTAAAACAGGAGGGGAGCGAGGAAGAATTGAAAAACTATAAGGAAAGAAATAGAATATGTAAAAGACAAATAAAAGCAGCCAAACTAGAGACTGAGAGATTAATCGCCAAAGAAAGTAAAACTAACCCGAAAATGTTCTTCAATTATATAAATGGTAAGTATAAAAGTATAAACCTGAAGGTGTCGGCCCCTTACAGAGTAATGAGGGGGGAGTTGCAGAGAGCGATGAGGAGAAAGCAAAGCTACTAAATATTTTTTCTCCACTGTATTCACTGAGGAAAATAAACTGTCAGATGAAATGCAGAATATAAAAGTAAATTCCCCATTAAAAGTGCCCTGTCTGACCCAGGAAGAAGTACAGTGGCGTCTTAAAAAGATTAAAATAGACAAATTGCCAGGACCGGATGGCATACACCCCCGTATCCTAAGAGAATTAAGTAATGTCATCGCCAGACCCTTATTTCTGATATTTAAGGACTCTATACTGACAGAGGGTGTTCCACAGGATTGGCGCATAGCAAATGTGGTGCCAATATTCAAAAAAGGTCCAAAAACAGAGCCCGGAAACTATAGGCCAGTAAGTTTAACATCTGTCGGGGGTAAACTGTTTGAAGGTTTTCTAAGAGATGCTTTCTTGGAGTACCTCAATGAAAATAAGCAAATAACTCCATATCAGCATGGCTTCATGAGGGATCGGTCATGTCAAACAAATTTAATCAGTTTCTATGAGGAGGTAAGTTCTAGACTGGACCGCGGCGAATCAATGGATGTCATATATCTGGAATTCTCCAAAGCATTTGACACTGTACCGCATAAAAGGTTAGTATATAAAATAAGAATGCTTGGCCTGGGAGAAAATGAGAAGTGGCAGATGAGGTTTAACACTGACAAATGTAAGGTTATGCACATGGGAAGGAATAATGCAAGTCACCAGTACATACTAAATGGTAAAACACTGGGTAACACTGACATGGAACAGGACCTAGGAATTTTAGTAAACAGCAAACTAAGCTGCAGAAACCAGTGTCAGACATCTGCTGCCAAGGCCAATAAGATAATGGGTTGCATCAAAAGGGGCATAGATGCCAGTGATGGGAACACAGTCCTGCCACTTTACAAATCACTAGTCAGACCACACATGGAGTACTGTGTACAGTTTTGGGCTCCTGTGAACAAAACAGACATAGCAGAGCTGGAGAGGGTTCAGAGGAGGGCAACTAAAGTAATAACTGGAATGGGTGGACTACAGTACCCAGAAAGATTATCAAAATTAGGGTTATTCACTGAGGAGAGATCTAATAACTATGTATAAATATATCAGGGGTCAGTACAGAGATCTCTCCCATGATCTATTTATCCCCAGGACTGTGACGAGGGGACATCCTCTGCATCTGGAGGAAAGGTTTGTACACAAACATAGAAGAGGATTCTTTACGGTAAGAGCAGTGAGACTATGGAACTCTCTGCCTGAGGAGGTGGTGATGGTAAGTTCACTAAAAGAGTTCAAGAGGGGTCTGGATGTATTTCTGGAGGGTAACAATATTACAGGTTATAGTTACTAGAGATGGGTCGTTGATGGGTCCAGGGAGTTATTCTGATTGCCTGATTGGAGTCGGGAAGGAATTTTTTCCCCTAAAGTGGGGAAAATTGGCTTCTACCTCCCAGGGTTTTTTTGCCTTCCTCTGAATCAACTTGTAGGATAACAAGCCGAAATGGATGGACAGATGTCTTTTATCGGCCTTATAAACTATGTCACTATGTAACAATGTGTGATGTCATCGTCCCTGCTGAGCTGTGGAGGAGAGCGCATAGACATGGGAATCTACTACGCAGCTCACCAGGTGTGATGTAGTGACATCATCATGCCTGAGGCTGGGGAGAGCATGATGCGATACATTAATCAGGGTAGCATGGCTATGTATCATTTTTTTAATTTCTTTTTTATTAACACTAGGGTGGCAGCACTACTGTAAGTCAGGCACTAAGGGGCAGCAATACTGTAAGCGGTTTTCTAAGGGGACATTCTACTATGTGGGGGCATTAAGGGGATAACTACTGTGTGAGGGCACTAAGGGTGGGATACTATTGTAAGAGGGACACTAAGTGGGCATAACTACTATGTAGTGGTACAAAAGGGGAATTCTACTGTGTTGGGACATAAAGGGAGGGTAATTACTGTGTGGGGGCACTAAGGCGGCATAAAATACAGGGTGGGGGCACTTAGGGGCATATCTACTGTGTTGGGCACTAAGGGGTATAACTACTAAAGGGGCATAATTAGGGGAACTAAGGGGACATTCTACTGGTTGGGGGCATAGAAGGGGCATAACTACTCTGTGGGGGTTTAAAGGTAGCATAATTACTGTTAAGGGGCACTAAGGGAGAATAACTACTGTGTGGGGGCACAAGGGGGACTGGGATTGATAGAACTTGTACAGATATGCATTCGGTGGTGTTAGAGATGTGGCTTAGTGTACAAAAATTTCTGCTGTCATCGGTCCTTGGCCTTTTCAAAGGTTGAGCAACATCTGAGTTATCTGTGAATAAGAAAGGAAGTGTTGTCATGGGTCAGGCAGGGGCAGATTGGCCGATGCCAGGGAGCTGCCTAAGCCCTTCTCACGGCAGGCAAGTGGAAGTTTTTGGGGATGTATTTTGTGCTGATGGGGGCAGTATTTTGTGATAGACTGTGGTATTTGGCTCTTTTGGGGTGGTATAATGTGCCACAATGTGGTATTGCTGGCCCTGTCTATTTGTGTTGGTCCTGCCTTCCATCAATTTGGACCCGACTACAAAAAAGGGCCACTTTTAGTGTTTTTTCCAGTGCCACTGTCCGCCCCCGGGGAAAGGGACAGAAAAGGATTCTAGTTTTCCTCATCCTTAAAGAGGACTGGTGTTGATCGAGCACCTGTGTGCTCGTATGCTCGGGTGCTCTGGCCGAGCACTAGGGGGTGCTCGAGTGCTCGGCCGAGCACCCGAGCATAATGTAAGTCAATGGGAGTAAACCAGGCACCCCCCCGCTCGGAAGAGGGGAGGGTGCCTGGTTTATAGTGGTCCCCCATAAAAATAAAAAAAAATGTGGCCAGGTATCTCACCCGGGCTCGTCTGCTTTTTTTCACGCTCTCCCCGCCCCTGTCACTGCCTCCGCCCGCCCTCCTCTTCATTTGCGTCCTCCGTCTGTTCCAGGCTCTTGCTGAGCCGGCGCATGCGCACTGCATTGCCCATTGTGGGCACGGCATCGGCGTAGCCACTGCGCATGAGCCGGCTCGGGGAGAGACTGGAACAGACGGAGGACGCAAGTGAAGAGGAGGGCGGGCGGAGGCAGTGACAGTGGCGGGGAGAGCGTGAAAAAAAGCAGACGAGCCCGGGCTCCACTGCGGTAAGCTCCACCTCCGGGCACTTCTAATTAGCGTGCGGGGAGGGAGGGGACTTGAGCATGGCGCTCGAGTACACCTGTGCTCGGCAGAGCACCGAGTGCACCCGAGCGCTGGCATGCTCGGCCGAACGGTGAGTTCGGCCGAAAATGCTTGCTCATCGCTAAAGAGGACCTTTCACTGCTCCTGTTTTAATAGCTTCATGCATTCCCGATGTAATAACGATTATGAAACATCTATTCTTATGTCTGCATGTTGTGCCATTCTTTTATTATTCCTGCTAGAAGTTATGAATGAATTGCTATTAGGCTACTTTCACATTAGCGTTTTTAAATTCCGGTATTGAGTTCCGTTATAGGGGCTCAATACCGGAAAAAAACGCTTCAGTTTTGTCCCCATTCATTGTCAATGGGGACAAAACTGAACTGAAGACAACGGAATGCTCCTGAAAGCATTCCGTTCCGTCCTCAGACCGGAGAACAAACCGCAGCATGCTGCGGTTTGCTCTCCGGTCCAGGCATCCGCACCAAGACGGATCCGGAATGACCCCCAATGCAAGTCAATGGGGACGGATCCGTTTGGTGTGGACACACCAGTAATCCGGATCTGTCCTCCATTGATTTCCAATGGGGGGTCATTCCGGATCCATCTTACATACATAGATACATACATACAGACATACATACAAACATACAGACATACATACATACATACATACAGACATACATACTCACATACTCCAGGGACGCCGGCAGCATGTCTTCACGCGCCTCCTGCGCGCAGCTATGACGTTTCCCCACTGCGCCCAGCAGAGGGCGCTGTGGGGAATCGTCATCACTGCGCGCAGGAGGCGCGTGAAGACGTTCTGCCGGCGTCCCTGGAGTATGTGAGTATGTATGTATGTCTGTATGTTTGTATGTATGTCTGTATGTCTGTGTCTTGTTTCAATGTGTGTCATGTGTGGGGCCGGAGCGCTGCTCCGGCTCCACACATGTATAGCGTTAGCACGGATCCGTTGGCACTCTTTAGGTGCCGGATCCGTGCTAACGCTAGTGTGAAAGTAGCCTTAGACTTCAGTAAGGGTACAGAGGGGTGGTTACCAGTTGGGGTGTGAACCTGCACAGACTCACTCTATCCAATCAGTGGTGCCATTTTAAGACTGTGCAGGGACACACCCCCAACTTGTTACCTCCCCTCAGTACCCTTACTGCAGACTGCTAGCAATTATTCATAACTTCTAGTAGGAATAATAAAGGAATGGCACGTAACAAAACCATAAGAGTAGATGCTCCAGAATTTGTATTACATGGGGGAATGCATGAAGCTATTAAAACTGACATGTCAGGAGCGGTGACAGGTCCTCTTTAAAGGGGTTCTCCAGGAATTAAGAACATCAAAATACTTAAATATAATTTTATAATAAATATATTCCCAAATACCTTTCATTATTTATTATTGCTTGTTTTGTCTAAGGAGCAATCATCAGGGGAAAAAATGGCCATCGTCCTAACAGTACACATAAAACCTGTCCTAATCACACAGGAGGACAAGTTACTTCGCAGGACTGAGGTAAAGAACTGCCTCATTCCCCTCTCTGCTCTGCTTGTCAGGGATTATGATCCTGAATACAGCTGATAAGAACTTTAGCTAAATCTTTGGGGAATTTAGTTCAGAAGAGACATGAAGTACAGAGAGGACAGACTGTGGTCGTATGGAGCTGTGATAATGGAGACTACATAGAAGTGTAGCTGCTCATTATCCCAACCCTCCTCTATGTACTTCATGTCTCCTCATCCTTTCCATTTCCACAGAGGAGAGAGGAGGATGAGGCAGCTCTTTACCTCAGTGCTGTGAAGTAACTTGTCCTGCTGTGTGATTAGGACAGATTTTGTGTGTACTACTAGGACGGCGGCCATTTTGTTTCCCCTGATGATTGCTCCCTAGACAAAATGAGCCATTATAACTAATGAAAGGTATTTGGGAATATATTTATAATAAAGTAATATTTAAAGGGGTTGTCCGAGTTATTTTTTTTGTTCTTAATATGTTTCTAACTTGTCAGGTATAACAACTTTCCCATATACTTTGTGTTTCTAAAGCTGCTGGTTTCTCAGAGTTGACTGAGGGTCACATGACCTGTGATGTCACCTTATCTCCCTGGTCTGTGATGTTTCGTGTACAAGCCTCAGAGTTCAGATAACAGTCTGTACACGAGACATCACTGGCCACGCCCCCTTTCTTTGCTGGGCTCCTGCTATCTGCTCTCTCCCTGGATTCCTTCAGATAAAACATTAACCCCTTCAGCCAGAACACACTGAGGGCTCAAGGCTTTACAACAAATAGTAGCTGCAGCAGTGAGAGGAGACAAATGCTGGGCAAGGAGCTATAGAGGAATTGGTAGGGTAGGGAGAATTTCCTGTGTGTATCAGCAGTGTCATTGTACAGCTGGGACTTGTAGTCCTACACAAACAACATGCTGCTGAGTATCCCAGCAGGCAGACATGTACTCACAGCACTTATATTCACTGCCTTTGCAGAGAAGGGGGAGGGGCAGAGATTGTTATTACTGCATGTAAACAAAGGCCAGAAGAGAACCAGGGAAATGAGGAAATATAGATTTTTTTTTTGCCTAAAACTTGCTGAACTTAGTTATATATTGCTGCCCATCAGATTTACAGTGCTATATTTTTTTTTCCATAACTTGGACAACCCCTTTAAGTATTTTCATTTTCTTAATTCCCGGACAACCCCTTTAAGTGTTTATCTTTTTCTTCCAATGGGTTGTCCAACCAGCACATTATCAAATATACACAGAGCTATAAGTTTACCTCAGGATTGTGGCTTCTTTATCAGACTCCATTTTCTGAAGTTTATTTTGGAGTTCATCTGCTTCTCTAGTTTTAATTCTATAATAAAAAAAAGTATAATGAAAATCAATAACTCATATGTAACTATATCTGCAGTCTGCAAACCAAGTATCCTGACAGGGGTTTTTTGCCTTCCTCTGGATCAACTTGTAGGATAACAAGCCGAACTGGATGGACAGATGTCTTTTTTCGGCCTTATAAACTATGTTACTATGTTACAGATGTGGTCCGCGTGCATCCCAAAATTTTCACAGACGGACCCCATTGAAAAAAATGTATATTCTTGTCCGTAAAAAGGACAAGAATAGGACATGGTCTACGATTTGCATTTGGCAGCACGAATGTTGACAGTACATGGATGATATTTTTGTATCCCCATAGGGTCTGTGTGCGATCCACAAGAAATGCGGATCGGATGTGGACTGGAATCACGGTCGGTGACTGCACCCTAAGGGCTCATACACACAGCTGTAGCCGTTTTTGCAGTCCGGTACGTCCTGCCCTCTGTTAGAACTTTTTATTCTTGTCCACAAAACACATAAGAATAGGACATGTTCTATTTTTTTTTTTTGCGGGGCCAAAACAGACATATGGATGCAGATAACACACGGTGTACTGTCCACATCTTTTGAAGTAGAATCCGATCCGAAAAAATATGTGGATCAGATGCAGACCAAAGCCACTGTTGTGTGCATGAGCCCTAATGGATAAGAACCTGTGAGAAACTGATGCCATTTTTAAGATGATATGGGCCTCCCCTGTCCATCATTCATGCAGTCACGTGCCGCTCATGAACAGTCACATGCCAATAAGGATATGATGTAATCGCTTCGAGTCTGAAGAGTACCTTGTAGCAGGTCAGTAAATTTTTTTCTTTTTTTTTAAATAAACCTCTTTGTTCCTCGGAAGATGTTCAAAATCTGTCCCCGCGTATCATCCAACTGAAAAAGACTTGGGGAAGAACAGTGTGCACAGTGTGTGTCAGGCACCTGATCTCAGCCTGTCCACATCACCGGTAGTTCGTTCTGTGTTTGGCACGGAGCATATGACAGATTCCTCACAATGCTCCTTCCAAATGTACATTTCAGCTGGATCACAGGCACAATATAAAGGTATACAACCTGCTAATGGGGATCATTAAATTCACCACACTATTTTAACCGTTTATCGGCATCTTATAAATATTTTTTATGACAGAGGTGCATTAGATGGTAAGATTAATGTTGTAATACCTCATTGTTGCAATATGTAGCATGATAAAACATAGCGTAAGCGGATGTCGCTCTCAATCAAGGTAAGTAGAACATTTCCCAGAGAGTTGCATGCAGCTGCACAATGACCCAGATATGCTGATGGCGTTTCAATGAATCAGGTAATTACAAAGAAAGATTTATGAAGCTTATTGCACATTACTGTATAATTAGAATCGTGAATAACTGCTGCTTATCAGGTCAGGTGGAGAAAAGTGTAAGGAAATATTCAAAACCTCAACATATTAGCACTTTCTTATGTTTTCAGAGCATTAAGAATATGATGAGATTGCTGTCATATCACTAAATAATAGAAGTATACACTGGAAGTACATTTAATGACTATTTAACAATTATGTAACAACTACTGTGTTCAGTGTAAAAGACAGTCCTTTTCACATCTACTGAACAGATGACGTGTATTTAAAACCTGTTATTTTATTGACTAAACTTTGCTACAGTGAAAAGTCCAAAGAATATAACATGAAAAATAAGCAGCTTTGCAATTAATGTTAATTAAACACCTCCTATTGTTTTTTGTTTACTGCTCCTATGGAGAGAGATGTGTTTCCAAGGCAACAGACAACAAACAAACCCTGCGTAGTCTGAATCTGTAATTGTACTACCTTCTACCTGTCTCCTACTTTTTGCTAAATTACCAAATGTATGTTAGCAAATAGAAGGAAACAGGTTGAAGGCAATAATACTACACAGAGTGTTTCATGTTACTATAGGATACATAGGTCTGCACACAAGCTGTAGACACAAAAAAGAGATTTGTAACTATTACTGTTTTCATACTTTTTAGATGCACTGGATGCACCACTGGAAAAATTGGTTATGAATAAATCTTTCTTTCAAAATGTTTGCCAAGTTTTCAGATGACGTGAACACCACAGGTAGGATGTGGTGAAAGATTCAGTACAGGGATCAAGCAAATATGCAACTTCAGGCAAGAAGACAGATGCCAGGAAGAAACACACAACAGAATTATTATTGAAATGGTGCTCTTAAAGGGGTTGTCTAAGTTATAAAAAAATATAGCACTGTAAATCTGATGGGCAGCAATATATAGCTAAGCTAAGCAAGTTTTAGGCAAAACTTTGCTCTGCAAAGGGAGCGAATACAAGTGCTGCCCTGAGTGACATGTCTGCTAGGATACTCAGCAGCATGTTGTATGTGTAGGACTACAAGTCCCAGCTGTACAATGACACTGCTGATGCACACAGAAACTTCCCCCTACCTGTTCTTGTGCAATACTCTACAGTCTGTCAGCTCCTGTTCCCAGCATTTGTCTCCTCACTGACTGCGGCTACTCAGTAAAGCCTTCAGCCCTGAGTCTGTGCTGCCTGAAGGGGTTAATGTTTGCTAATGATTCCAGGGAGAAGAAGACACAGAGCAGATGGCACTGCAGGGGGTGCCAAGGCCAGCACAGTGACGTCTCGTGAACAGACTCTAATCTGCTCTCTCAGGTTTGTGCATGAAACATCAGCAGAGCATGCAGATAAGCTGACATCACAGATCATGTGACCCTCAGTGAAATCTGAGAAAGGGGCCACTGAAGTTAAAGTAAGTGCATTGAAAAACCATTACATTTGCCTAGTTAGAAACATACAAAGGACAAAAAAATAACTTGGACAACCCCTTTAAGGCTGTGTTAGACTGGCCAATTGTCGGCCAGTTTATCGTTAACGGGCGTTTGTAGGAATGCTGGTTAGCGATGATCTGGCAGTCTTATACTGCCGCCGATTACTCGATGAACAAGCAATCGGAATCTTTCAGCATGCTTAAAAATCCTTGTTTGTCGGCAGCAGATTGTGCTGGGTAATCACCATCTGCTGCCGGCAAACAACCAGATAGTATGGGGATGAGTGATGGTATAACGATCGTTCCACCCCATACTGTGGAGGAGATTGCTGCATGTAATAGCAACCGTATCCTCCGCTAACGAGTAGGCGATTGCCTCCCGACAATCGCCTGCTAGACTGTGCAATGTAATAGAGACTTTAGTTTAACTGTAAAAAGTACAGATAAATTAGCAAGTGATAAGCAGGATTACATGAGCTGCCATAGATTTCAGTCTAGACACACAGACAGCTGGAGGATGCACCTAGTTTATGACGAAGCCTTCGCCTCATCACAAATTAGGCGCATCTTCAGGCAGCACTGGAGATATCAGAGACTGGCGTAAAACCCTGGACTTTGATAAATTGCCCCTAATATTTGAAGAGCATTTCAATATGGTTGTTTGTGTTATCTTAATAGGTCTCTCAATAGGACTTCAAAAACGCAATGAAAAAAAACCACCACCAAAAATGCATGTAAAAAGTTTTACCAATCCTATAGATGGTGTGAGCTTACACAGACTGTCTAGATTTATCACAGGGGGCTCAGACTGGATGATGAATCTGGTGCATGGATAGATACAGTACTTGTCACTGACTCTTTACCAACTATTGGTTGGCTTAGGCTGCATTGATATCTCCGTCAGAGGTGATCCAGCAGTCTGATCCAGCATAAATGCCGGCTGTCAGCTGGACAAAAAACTTTCAATGCAGTTGTATTTGTCCTGCAGAAACCAGGATTTTATGCTAGAAAAATGGCTGGATCACATTATACTCAATAGGGATCCATCGGCGATCTGTTAAATCCGGCAATGCCGGATCTGGTGAACACTGGTAGGCTGTAGCCATGTTACTTTGAGACAGATTTTTATGACACAATTGCGCTGAAATTTTGGCACATATTAGGCCTTCTCTTTTAACATAATGCTCCACACACTATCTGCTAAGCCCTGCCCCTCGCCGAGCTTGTTGGACAAAAGTTAGAAACTGGATGCGCCAAATTGTGCCACTTTTTAAGACACAGATACTTTAGCACATCTGGGCCTGTGTGTACAGGAGACATTGTACATATTTCAAGACTAAGATTTTAGTTGCTTCTTAGGAAAATACAGTCTCGGGTGGACAGAAGCTGATACATTAGCATCATCGATGATCACTAATGCCTCCAGTCAGTGGTTTTTATATGGATAGTTACAGGAAAGACACCCGCTGTAATAGTAAATGACCCTTATCCTGAACTAGAATACTGTAATACAGAACAAGTCATTACTGACACAATGTGACTCACAACTATGGTATAGTATGACTGACGGTAGCATCATCAGCCGTCACGAAGACTAAATATAGCATACAATTATTCTTCACATGCACATATCAATGTGTGCTAACTGGTTCTCATTTATAAAGATGTGGCTCTTGAATGAAGCGATTATACTGGTAGTAATCTAATGGATGACCGTAAAAAAAGTCACAATAGAAAACAGTGTCAGCTCAGTGTCATATAGTAACTCTGTATGATCCATATATCCCTGAAAATGTACTAGAACTCCTGAATTCATGAAGGGAAATGGTGCACGCCCCCGATCTCTGGGTCATCTATTCGGTGTACTAGTTAAACGATTTTTTTTTTTTTGTACACTTTTGGGGGTCATTTACAAAAGCTTGTTTTTGGCATTAAAAAGTTAATAAATTAAATTAAATTAAAACTAATTTGGTCTAACTGGCAAAAAATTTAGCAACTTTCATATTTCACGTCACTATTTTTTTATTAAGTGAGGGGAGCTTAAAGGGATATTCCAGTAGGTACAAGTTATCCCCTGTCCACAGGATAGGGGATACCTATCAGATCGGTGATCATGAGAACAGGGGGCCCAACCTCTTGCAGGCCCCTTGCTGCTCCCCTAAAATGATGCGAGCAGCCGGTCGCACATGTGCGCAGCCGCTCGATTCATTTCTATGGGAGTTTTGGAGATAGCCGAGTAGAGCGCTCGACTACCTCTGCAACTCCGATAGAAATGAATGTAGAGGCTGCGAACAAGTGCGACCGTTCCCGTCATTTTAGGGGAGCAGCAAGGGGCCTGCAGGGGGGTTGGGACCCCGACCAATCTGATAGTTATACCCTATCCTGTGGAAAGGGCAAAACTTTTACCTACCGGAATACCCCTTTAACATATGGATCAGGTCCACCACGACCCCTCAAATTTACAATAACGTACAACAGAAAACAGATGCAAATTATAACAGATATGTACACCAGTTCCAGGCTGGTTGCATCTTCCTCAATGAGCTTCTTACCAAGACTGTTGTGGAAATGACGGTTTTTAGCCAAGTTACATTAGATGTCACATGTTCTATGTTTCTTTATACCAGGGATGGCCAACCTGCGGCTCTCCAGCTGTTGCAAAACTACAACTCCCAGCATGCCCAGACTGTGTACAACTATCAGCCTACAGCAGGGCATGGTGGGAATTGTAATTTTACAACATCTGGAGAGCCGCAGGTCTGCTTTATACTTTTATATGGTCCAGTTTTGTTTCTAAACTATGGAGATTTATCATCCTCATACGCCATAAAAATGTGCAAACCTTGGGCTTGTGACTTTTTAAACTCCATTTAAGTAAACATTTTTGTACAAATGTAATTTCTACTCCTCCCTTGCTTCCTTCTGAAAAGGGGGGAGCGTTGTGGGAGCGGTGTGGTTGGGGCCATTGGCCGCAGGATATCTATCATCATTTATGACATTTTTCAGGCGGAAATAATGAATTAAATCCATGCCAGCTATGAGCTGGCATAAATTTCATTCTAGGCACACAGACCACTGGAGGATGTGCTTAATTTATGACACGTATGACGTGCATCCTCCGGTGGTGGGGGATATTAAGATTGGAGTAGAAAACGTTGGTTTTGATAAATCTGCCCCAATCGACTATGCTTGCACCGTGGCAGTGGGACTTACAATGGACCACACCATAGTATTTCTGCATACAGAATTTTAAATGCCTCACATCACCGATATGTCTACTTATGTCACTGTACCATACACCCCATGCTCCAGTGGCATACAGGCCCTGTTTAATGGTAGATCATGCTGTGTTGCGCTATCCCATTGAACAAACTGAGCTGATGCTGGAGTGACAGGATGCTGAAATCATCAATTCCGTGTCACAAAATAGGTTAAATACAGCAATCAAAGCGCAATTTGCATACAGAGGAATCCTGGGTTAACAGAAGTCATGTTAGCCCTGCTTAGGCTACTTTCACACTGGCGCTTCCATTTTCCGGTATTGAGCTCTGTCATAGGAGATCAATACCGGAAAGAAAAACGCTTCAGTTTTGTCCCCATTCATTGTCAATGGAGACAAAACGGAACTGAAGAGAACGGAACGCTCCTAAATGCATTCCGTTCAGTTCTCTTCAGTATACAGACCGAAGAGCAAACCGGAGCATGCGTTCGGTGTGACACAATGGTAAACAGATCCGCCTTCCATTGACTTTCAATGGAGTTCATGACGGATCCGTCACCTTGCACTGTCCCCTCCCTCCAGCATGGGGCGCTGTGGGGAAACTTACCCTTGTGCATACTGTCCTCCTCCTAGTCGCTGGTCAGGTCCGGAGCTGGGACAGGTCGGGAGCTGCTGGGACAGGTAAGTAACCCCCCCCTCCTCCTCCTCATAGTGCCTGACATGTGTGGGGCCGGAGCGCGGTTCCGGCCCCACACGTGCACCTGCGGCAGCACGGATCCGGCGGGACCCTTCACCCGCCGGATCCATGCTGCCGCTAGTGTGAAAGGGGCCTTACTGAAGGACAAAGGCAAAAAAGGGGGTCGTAAAAGTAATAAAATAATTTAAAAAATAACAGAAAGAAAAATGGGCAGCATCGTTACTCAATGGTTAGCACTGTTGCCTTGCAGCGCTGGGGTCCTAGGTTTGAATCCGACCATGGTCAACATCAGCATGGAGTTTGTATGTTCTCCCCGTGTTTGTGTGGGTTTCCCCCAGGTACTCCATTTTCCTCCCACACGCTAAAGACATACCGATAGGGAACTTAGATTGTGAGCCCCATTGGGAACAGTGTGATGCTAATGTCTGTAAAGAGCTGCGGAATATATTTGCGCTATATAAATGTGTAACATAAATGAAAAAAAACCTGTAAAAAAAATTCTACTTCAACCCTGCTCACAACATCAGGGAGTACTTTCTGTGACATGGGTGCATTTTACATGGACACATATAAGAATACATCTCTATCACAGAATATATGTTACTTTAAATCCATATAAATTATTACCGGTCACTAGTTTCTGTCTCTCTAGCCTGACCAATATTTGCTGTAGGGCTCATGCACATGGCTGTAGCCTGTTTTGTGGTCCGCAAATTGCAGATCAGCAAAACACGGATACCGGCCGAGAGCCCACAGGCATATTTATTTTTCACTCCTTCACAAATGTCCTATCCTTGTCTGCAAAATTAACAAGAATAGGACATGTTCTATTTATTTTTTAGGGGGCCCGGAATGGACATACGTATGTGGACTGCACACGGTGTGCTGTCCACATCTTTTGCAGCCCCACTGAAGTGCATGGGTCCGCATCCGATCTGCAAAAAATGTGGATTGGATGAGGATAAAAACCATGGTCACGTGCATGAGCCCTTATGCACAGGAGAGTGGGTGGATTATTTTGTGACATATATCTGGCTGGTTAAACTAATTTTGTTAAATTACAAAAGCAAAAATCAAATTAAAGGACTTTTTATTTTCTCATTTTCCGCCAACAACATAAAAAGTGAAAAGATATTGGTTTTATCTTATTACTACGTTAAAACCTGATCTGTGCCCCAAATAAAGAAAAAACATATTTGGACAAAGTATAAAATAAAAAAATATTCACTCTTAGAAGCTGTAGCGGTAGCCAGGAGATATCAGTCATAGTCACAATGCAGACATTTTGTGGGTTTACATACTATGTGAGTACAATCCAATCCACTCGCTCAGCTCCACCAACTGTGCATATGTTTTCAATAGGGAGATGGGAGTATGCTGCTGGTAGACCTCTGGTCGGGACTTATCTCCCCTGAGAACAAAAGGATAAGTCATGTTGATATTTAACCCCCCCACAATAGAGGGATGCTGAAGAAAAAGAAATTCCATAGTATAAGAGTCAAGGTAATGGCATGTATCTGCTCCTCAGGGGCAGTTGTGTTACTCCCAGCATAACTCTAATGTGGGCTTATCAGTACAGTCTGGCAGTGTTCACTGTCGCTCCTTCCTACTGCTGGGCTCTCTGATACAGTACCAAAGTATTGAAATCGCAGTTAAAAGGAGCCTGTCGCCTAATTTGAGCCTTACAAACCGCTCAGATCAGGTAATACACTACTTTTCCCACATCTTTATGTTACCTTTATTTTTGCCATCCCTCGCCGAGATCTTCCAAAAAACAGCTTTATAATTTATGTAATGAGGTCCGGCAAGTGCCCAGGGGCGGCGTTACTGTTGCAAGTGCCCAGGCCCCTCGATGCTATTCCCAGAAAATAAAGCCTCTTTCACCCCTCTGGCCCGCCCTCATTTAGTATTCTAACCTCCTCCTCTCCCTCACAAATCTCGCACCTGTGACCGGCGCATGCACAGTGCAAATCCCTGCAGTGCGCAGGTGCTGGGCAAGTGAGGAGCAGGGATTTGCACTGCGCATGCGCCGGTCCGTACCTGGAAATCCAGCCGGCGGCGCAGGCACGAGATTTGTGAGGGAGAGGAGGAGGTTAGAATACTAAACGAGGGCGAGCCAGAGAGGTGATAGAGGCGTGGTTTTCTGGGAAGCACCGAGGGGCCTGGGCACTTGCAACAGTAACGCCACCCCTGGGCACTTGCCGGACCTCATTACATAAGTTATAAAGCTGTTTTTTGGAAGATCTCGGCGAGGGACAGCAAAAATAAAGGTAACATAAAAATGTGGTCAAAGTAGTGTATTACCTGATCTGAGCGGTCTGTAAGGCTCAAATTAGGCAACAGGCTCCCTTTAAAATGAACATGCCACACATTTCAGAGATGGCAAATGCTTTACATATTCATTTTAATTGTGACTTTACAATACATTTTATTTAGTTATTCAAGCAGCACCCCATACCTTGCTTTTTATATGTATTTCCTACATCAGAGGAGACTTGGAAGGCATCCATACATATTATGTTAGCCAGTCCAACCAAATTCAGTGGGTTCAGGTGAATGTGTATGGCTATTTTTAGTGACCAGGTTATTCTGACCAATTACTTTTTTGGGGATTCCTTTGGCCCATCTCCACCTGGCGTTGCAATGTACAGTATTGTTCAGTAAGTTTAGACGCTGAGATTTGACTGCCCCTGACTGAGATCATTTGTATCTAAATGTCCCTGTTATACGTCTGTTTGCCTGCAAAGTTCCAACAACCTACCTTAATCTTAATTTTTCTAAGTCTTGATGGAATTTACAACCTCATTTCAGCTTCTTCACTGATTTTGGCTTCCAGGATTTGTTGATATTTTTTAGCAAATATGCTTACCTCTATCGACACCCCAATATTTCCAATGATACATTCCGCCAATGCATTCTGACAATATTCAACATTTGCTAACATGCTCCTTCCATACTGTTCCCTCAAAGCATCCTCTTTACCCCAAACTAGTTTGTTTGTGTGGTAACGTATACTTGAGATGATTTCTGTGCAGAGGACATGGCACAATGGACCAGTGGACACTACGACCATGTCAGTCAAGCACTTCTGCATTCCTTCAGCGCTTCAGCTGCTTAGAAGAGTCCATGGCTATTGAGTGTTAGCACAAAACCCCGAGAGGCTTGAAAGGTCCTACAGTTTTACCAGGTCTACCACTGACTTACATTAAGGGGATTGTTGCATGACAATAACTTATCCCTTATCCTATGCCCCCAGGGCACTGCCACTCCATTCTCCTAGGCTAAAATACGGGTGAAAAATTAGCCAGTATTACATTCATAGGGAACTGGATTAAGGCTGGATTCACACACATCATTTAGGTTTTAAGGGTTCCTTCACACATAGTTTTGTTCATGGTGGTTTCATTTGGCCAAAAGCATTGGTACTAACAAAAAACTGGAAAAAAACACAAAACAATGGAGATCTATGGGAGAAGAACAACAGGCAATGATGCAAGAATAAGTGCATGCTGCAGTCTGAAAAAAATGCCAATGACACAAAAAACACACCTCAAGGGTAAACAAAAGCCACTACAAAAAAAATACACTTCAATGTAACACATGGGGCTGGAGCTTTTTAGCTTAAAAAATACAGCCAATAATACACCCAAGAACACAAAATGAAGCAAAAATGTATAAAAAAATGTGTGAAACCAACCTAAGTCTTGGTGCCGTTTTTCGGATTTTTATTCAAAACACAACAAGCATTTTGCCACAAACTTATTTATAGAACTTGAAAAATATTACCAAAATCTCTTGTAAAAAAAAAAGTTATGAAAAACACTATAAGACTACACGCTCGGTGCATATTAGGCACAGATTTTTCATGCAGATTTTCGTGTTGAAAATCTGCAGGGTCACACAGTACTGGTGAGGTAGATGACATTATCAAAATCTCATCTACGTTGTGCAAACATTTTCCATGCAACGACTGATCTGCGTTGTTTGTGCAGATTTTCGAAAATCAAAAATAAAATCCTCAAGTAACACATGCGCATTTTTGTGTGTTAACGCAGCAAAATCCACATGAAAATTTGCATATACTACACTGATGTTTTTTATTTCCATTTTTTTTGCAGTTTTGAGATTTTAGTCACGTTTTCTGAATTTGCGTTTTGCAGCTTTTTTGCTGGAAAAACACAGCTTCAGATGTTAGCATGTTAGCTGAAGGTCTATATAACAGATGAAACACTTCTGGTGCTTTTGTATCACAGGAGAAGTTTTTTGTCTTTCTGGCTTCTTTTCAAGAACGTGTTTTTTAAGCTGCTTTCCAAACACCTTCTCTATAGGGGAAAAAAAGACACACTGGGGATAATTTACATGTTTTCCGTCGACAACAAAATTTGTGACTATTTAGACTCTTCTAACACTCTTGACACTTTTCTAAAAAAAACTTGGCGGAGCATGGGCAGGATGAGGCAGACCATTGTTGGGATCTCTGTGGTCCAACTCATTTAACAACAGAAAACTGGTGCAGATTACACCCTGACCACTTAATAAATTTGTTGGATCTTCCACCAGAGGGGTTTTTACTAAGACTGGCATGTGAAATGCTGGTCATTAGTAAATGATCCCCATTGTGTGCAAAAACTGAAAAAAATGCCACAAAAAACTCAAAAATAAAAAATGCCTGCTGTTATTCAGGAGTTATTTTACTGGTACAACAATACCAAAAAATAGTGTGTACATTAACTCAATATCAAAAGCTAAGACCAGTTAACAAGCCAAGAAAGCCCTGGAAGAAATATAAGTAATGCTCAATTATTCATTCTTCCCCATGGAACAAATTAGAGTTCACGTCTCTGTACATTCTGTTCATTTTGGTTCCACCAGGAGATGTTCCACACAGACCTGTAAGGGTTAAACAGGCTGACGTACCTGGAACAAAGAACTAACAAATACTGGTTTTAATCACGTGTAGACCAGGAAAGGAAGGACAGCACACATGGGACGAAGCATGCAAAAAACTTCATGGTGGAGGCCTGCTGTAAAGCAAGATACTCTGCTATCTGCTGTCAGTTGCCATGGTGAGGTCCATATATTTATACTAACAGCTTCTGCTGATCCGATAGAGCATGGTCTGGGGGCCGCAGAACAATATAACCAGAATATAAGATTTATTTCTCTAGGCACTTCTCATAATACTATATTATGGCTGAGTTGTAGCATTCACCTTAATGAGGCTTCAATGCTGTACTCAACGAGCAGATGAGAACCATTACAGAATATGACTTTATTTCCCCCATCTTGAAATATTTATGTAAAAGGTTTTAGTGGTAAAGGGAAAAGCAATGCGTTTCCACAAATTTCTGCTTATGATCATATAATAACGAAATGTATAAACAGTCCAATACACATCCACTGCAGGTTAATGGTGTATCTCAAAACTATATATATGAAGTCATATTCTAATCTACAAATATATCCAGAACATTTGTAGACATAATTAAAGGGAACCTGTCATCTCGGAACCCCCCCTGAAGTAGAGTAAGCGTTGTATAGTGTAAGTGATGCTGAATCCGAATATGTAAGTTTTATCTTCATACTCACTTCCATTCTGACGCTGTGCTCCCACAAACCAGCAGTAAAATGCACTCAGTGGACTCTTCTTTGAGTCCTCTCCATTATGTGAGTGAGCACCGGAGTCCACTGAGTGCATTTTACTGTTGGTTTGTGGGAGCACAGCGTCGGAATGGAAGTGAGTATGAAGATAAAACTTACATATTCGGATTCAGCATCACTTACACTATACAACACTTACTCTAGTTCAGGGGGTGTTTCGGAGATGACAGGTTCCCTTTAAATATAAGAACCTTACGTCTCATCTCTGGTGAGGAGTTAAAAATCTTGGTTAGCCGTTTCTTAGTTTTAAAAAGCTGGGTGACAATCAATATGGCTGCCGTTACAGCTGCTGTACTGGTTGTCACCCGGCTTCTTCAGGATATGTGAAGAATGTTGACTACACTTTTCGGTACAGTTAAAAGAAGTTTTGGCAAACAGTTGGGAGTATCATTAACACCTGGTATCAGTCACAAGATTTTATTTTTTTATCTAATATTGAGACCCCTTTATTTTGCTGGCTGATATTAAGGAAATGTTGACGATAAACTATAGGTATTCACAAGATGCTCTTTCTGTAAGGGTATGCTATGGACACTGTCTAGAACAACAGCCAGCAAATTCAGAAACTACTACCCGTCTTCTTAACTACTCCAGTAGGCAGGAATCTAAGGCTACCTAGTGGTGCAAGCTCACTGAAAGCAGGCCTAAAATGAATAGGGGTTGCAAAGAGTAGTGGACAAGCAGAGTCAAAACCAGGGGAGACACATGATGCCAAAAACAGTGGACAAGGGGTTAATCCAGAAACAAACCGGTCAGAATACTAAGTAGGAGCGGCATGGTCAGACAAAGGGTTAATCCAGAAATCTAGCCTTTATATCTGGCTGCTTTATAGCAAATTAAGGTGCTATATGTTAGTATTTAGAGCATAAGGGACATCCTTATGCCATTTTTAATGTGCAGTGAACACTGTAGTATGAAAACCTGAACCTCACAAATAATTTTTTCCTCGTTTTCCAGTAAAAGACATGGTAAATTAAGTGGAGCCATTAAAAAATACAACTTATCATGCAAAATGTAAAAAGTTATGGCAACTGGAACGCGGGGAGGAAAAAATGAAAATGTAGACCTGAAAATGGGCCTGATACTTAGGGCTTATGCACATGACCGTATGAAAAAAAACGGATCCGCAAAAAATACAGATGACGTCCGTCTGCATTTCGAATGGAACATCAGGCCCTTAATAGAACATTCCTATCCTTGTCCGTAATGCAGACAATAATAGGACATGTTCTATTTTTTTGCGGAACGGAAATCCGGACATACGGAAACGGAATGCACACGGAGTACCTTCCGTTTTTTTTGCAATTGAAATGAATGGTTCCATATACGGTCTGCAAAAAAATGGAATGGACACGGAAAGAAAATACGTTTCTGTACATGAGGCCTTAAAGGGGTTGTCCAAGTTATGGTTATTGATGACCTATCCTCAGTCTGACACCCCCCGCCGATCAGCTGTTTGAAGAGGAGGCACGCACCGCGCCAGCGCTGCCTCCTCTTCATTGTTTACCTGCTAGCTGTAACATCCGCAGCGGTGAGCAGGTGTGAGTGGGTGTCGGACCTCCGCAATCTGATATCGATGACCTTTCCCGAGGATAGGTCATCAGTAACTAGAACTTGGACAACCCCTTTAATGGGTTAAGGTGGTTCTATATTGCCTGTCATAGATAGAAAAATGCTATGTTCCTAACTGTCCCAATCAGGGAAATCAAAGCTTAGAGGGAACACTGACAGTTATTTAGTTGAAAGTTAGGGGTCAGTCGTGGCCGGCGACCGTGCAGGGAATTTTAAGGTGGGAAAATGGGGTGGGGGCGGTTGGCAAGCTGATATATTAAACCAGGGTCCATGTTTAGCTACACCCCTGCCACTCATTACAACAACTTTTACTCCAAACACAACTTACTTTTTCTTCCTGTAACTGCAGACTTTGTCCTATGCTTTTTCCTAAGTATCCCTAGATAACCTTAAGAAATCACAGAGGGAGTCTAATTTTTTTTCTTTTTGCTGTATGCTGTATTTTTTTATCTCCTGCAATTTAGAAAGCCAATACATTTAAGAAATTACCCGTAACTTCCCTGCGCTGCCTCGGTGTTCTCCATCAAGTTAGTTACAACTCCTAGAGACCATATAAATACTCTTTCTCCAGAATGTCCTGGCTTGTGTTCAGACCTCCCATTTTTTGTAAGAGATAAATTATATAAACAATAAAATTCCTCCAATCTAATATATCAACATCTATTAATTTAGATAATAGTTCTAATAACTAAAGGTTAAACTGGAATCTCAGAAAAATAATCAATCATGAGACTGCTATGTGATAATAGCAGATTTCACTTATATTTTACAGATTCTTTACACAGAAAAATTTTAGGACTGCTCGATAATCCAGAATATCTGGAGTCCCACTGTGACTGATTTTATTGTGATTTAGGGTATTTTTAGACCTCTGTTTGACTGAAGCTCACGGATTCAGCCTAGCCGCATACTACCGTTCACCGCCGTACCCCACTATAATGAACGCTTCCTTCCTAATAATCGACTGCTCCTTGGAGCATGTAAAACCGCCTTAACGGGATCCAGCTGCTTTCCGACATGAGTTCTGGGTTTTGGACAAAAATCTCTGCATGCAACGGTTTTTATATGGCTAAAACTCGGTGATCATGCCGGAAAGCAGGCAGAACCTATTAAGGAAGAATTCCTTCCCAAAAACCGTGTAATCATTCAGTGGGGGTGAAGCTCTACATTTACATTACACTCCTCCACAGTATGAGAACTAGGGATCGGTACTGTGCTCGCTCATCCTCATACAGCTGCATAGTTCACACAGCAAGATCTGCTGACCAGAAACAGTAATTTAGTTGACTGCATGAACGACTGTTTCGCTCTATTTATGAGCGTTTTGTGCATTCATCGGGTGATCGGCTGCACCTTTAGACAGGCAGATTATGGGTAACTGATAATTTGCCCAACAAGCCGGCTGTCACGTACCGTGTGGTTATCATGACACGTGTTTCATGTTGCCCATGTTTGTGCCCTGGTATTCCGGATTTGGTTGTATGCTGGTTGCCAGGGGCAACGTGTAGTTTTGGTTGCTGGTATGTTCCCTTATTGCATACTTCCCTCCTTCCCTGTCTGGTTCTCATGGGGTTAACATATTGACCTGGGTGTGGTCATTAGGTGCTTTTATTCTGTTGTTGCTAGCCTGGTGGGTGAGTTGTGCTCCAGCCTCCGTTGGTGCTGGAGCTATGCACCTTTCCTGGGATTCCATCTGCCCAGTCCTTGTGGCCACTTAATATGTCATCGAGGTCTTCCCGAGGTCCTCTCATCCCCTTCCCTTATTCCTGTTATGTGGTTTATGTACGGGTGGGTGTTTGGTCTGTGACTGCCATGTGTCTTCTGACAGGGAGTCCAGACATTTCCTGTATGTATGTGCCTTCGGTGAGAGGGCTCCAGGGTTCCCTGGAGGGGGAACAGCGATACTGTGAGTTGTTGCTGGAGAGCTGGTTCCTGGGTGTGTTGTGTGTACTGAGTCCTGTTAGGTGTTCGGGTTCCAGTACATGTGCCTGGGCTCAGTCTTTGGTGTATGGACTTATGGTGCTTTTATCAGCAGTATCAGCAGGTAAGTTGCCAGGTGCACCGGGACCATCCTGGAGGTGCAGCCAGTGAGTTCTGGATAAGTGCATCCCTACCATCTGGGGCTCTGTGAAGAACGGGGCTCACTGGGTTTCTGCCCTCTGGGTTTGGTTTCTGGTATTTCCGGTGCACTTGGTTCAGTGGTATTCCTTGCCACTGGCTTCTTACCTGCTAATCGGTCTTCATCTTACTGTGGTAACCCCATAAGTCAACGTGGTCCAGTGGTGTATGGCAGTATCCGGTGAGTTCTGGCAGGCGGTATTCTCCTCCATTCGCGGTATTGGCTAGGTAAAGGGATTCTGTCACCACAATTGTGGACTATTATCTTAAAGGGAACCTGTCATCACCTTTATGCTGCCTGTACTAACGGCAGAATAAAGTAGAGACAAGTGAATTGATTTCAGCGGTCTGTCATTTATAAGTTAAAAGTAAGTGGTTGCCGAGGACCAACATCACAACTAGGCCTGGAAAAGAGTCACCGTCACTGAGAAGAGTCCTGGTTATTCATGACTTCCTGCTCTCCCTGCCCACCTGCTGATGGACAGTCTTCTACCTAGTTTTCTCCCTTTCTCTCTAGGAGAGAACTGCCAATCTTCAGCAGATGGGCGGGGAGAGCAGGAGATTATGAATAATCAAGACTCTTCTCAGGTAGATTGGACTCTTTTCAAGGCCTGTGCTTTAATGATTATTATGCTGGTTCTCAGCAACCACTTACTTTTAGCTCATGAGTGACACACCGCTAAAATCACCATTTCTGTCACAATTTTATACTGCCCTCAGTACGGTCAGCATAAAGTTAATGACCGGTTCCCTTTAAGTAATACATGGTTTGTACTGCACATAAAAAGTCCAGACGACTATTTTTTTATTTTCTTACTGCCTCCCATTTTCCTGCTGTCAGAATTCAAAGCCGCGCTGAAATACACAGTCCGGACTGCAGTGCTATGCTAACATAATGGAGGGGACTCGTGCACATGTACAGCAGTCCTGATAAAGTATTTCAGCACAGCTTTAATCCCTGACAGTAGGGGAAAGGGAAGCAGGAGAAAAATAAAAAAATAACGATCTGGTCTCTTTATCAGGAGTACTACTTATGGGTTACTGCAGATAAGAGTCCAAGATCCCGGTGACAGATTCCCTTAAAAGACAAATAAAATAAATGTTCTTACTATTTGCTGTGATTGCCAAAATGAATTCAAGTCTTGTTAGCGATGATTTAGTATGAGGGCACCAATACTCTTAATCTGCAGGCAATCATTCAGCAATGCCCACAGACTCAGGGAATACAATCTGCTATATTAATGCGTAAAGTCTTTCTAGCATCCTGGGAAGTGAACTTAATGCGTTTCATTAAAAAGTTATCAGAATCCGGTGATTAAAAAACGTTCATGAGAGAATGTCATTTTATCAGCATTCCAAATGAGGCGTTGCTATGCCTTCAAAATATTTGCAGGTCGTCATGCATTCAATCTTCTGCTTATGGACTTGAAAGACAAGCCTACTGAGAAACGTACAAAGGAAACACTTTGCAAGCATCTTTGAAAAGCTCAGCATATTGCAAAAAGTCAATGGTCACACTAATATGTGATCCAAAGTTATTTCTGCTTCCAGTTTGCACAGTACATGCTAAAAATGAATAACAATGCATACTAAAGGAGTTATCCAAGATAATTAAAGGGGTATTTTTAAATTTACTTGTTTGTTTATATAATAGGAAATCATACAATTTTCTAATATCAATTATCAATAGCAATTTGCGGTCCATGGTTCGTGTGCATGAGCCCTTACTCATGTAATGTATTCTGTAAGCTTTATAATATATGGTTAGTGGCCCTTTAATACATCTAACAAGAGAAGGCTCTAAGCGGCCCCTACTGTGTAATCTGCAGAAAGGGTTAAATGACAAAGTATATCTGAAACATTCCCTAAGTAACGGTTGCGGACCTTTGTCAATGTCATCTGCTATTCCTTTCATAAGCAACGGATATCTGGGAGTCAGCTGCAACATATTATTAAGGGGGTCGTCCCTCTCCTGTCACAGGGAGAAGCGCCGGTGGTAAATTGTCATATGATGTGTCTGTTTAGGAATAGAAAGCCAAGCCGCTTACATGGAAATATCCTGGTGGTGTTGCATTTCTTTAGTTACTTTATGGAAATCCGTTCTTACTGTTTCCAACTGTTGTTGTAAATCTGGAGAAAAGAAAACCGTTATAATTAATGGCTTGGGTTCTATAATTACACAATCAGATTACAAACTGTTTTTACTTGAAGGGAAAAAAAGAACAAAAACTGACTGTTTGCTCTGCTGTCTGAACAGTAGGCAGGAAGTGTTAATGGAGATAGCCAAAGGTTTATGCCAAAGTAAGCAGCACCTGTCGGGAGCCAAACTATTCTGCCTGGCATGTCTGGAGGTGAACCTGATATCAGCTAGAACAGCCATTAGAGCTGCCAACCCTCTGTAACACACTGAAGACCATGCTCTCCGCTGAAAGCTTCATTTCCATGGAAATCTTTGTTATTTCACATTATGCCATTCCTTCATGATTGCACAAAGACTGTTTATCACAACTGTTTCTGACTTCTTAGGAAACCAGAGGTTTCTGGTAGGGAATATATCACCAGAAATTCATATTTAAACTTAGGTTTCAGTTCTGTTTCCTTATGGCCTTCATGCTACTTGTTTGCGCCTTTGTTTACCTCAGCCATGAGAATAACAGGAGTCATGCCAAAAACTATTTGGGTTCTCTGATCTCGTGCATCTGTCTGGTCTAACTGAAGAATATCAAGGTATGCCTGGTGAAAGTCAGAACATTATTCATCTGAATTCACAATACACATTATAATTCAAATTCATAAAAAATATATACTGTATACCAGTGATTTTCAACCAGTGTGCCTCCAGCTGTTGCAAAACTACAACTCCCATCATGCCCAGGCAGCCTACAGCTATCAGCCTACAGAAGGGCATGGTGGGAGTTGTAGTTTTGCAACAGCTGGAGGCACACTGGTTGAAAATCACTGCTGTATACAATCATGGCTGCAAGTGTTGGCAGCCCTGAAATTTTTCCAGAAAATGAAGTATTTTTCCCAGAAAATTATTGCAATTACCCATGTTTTGTTATATACACATTTATTTCCTTTGTGTGTATTGGGAAAAAAGGCAAATTGGACATAATTTCACACAAAACTCCAAAAATGGGCCAGACAAAATTGTTGGCACCTTTTCAAAATTGTAGGTAAACAATTTTGTTTCAAGCATGTGATGCTCATTCAAACTCACATTGTGGCAAGTGACAGGTGTGGGCAATATTAAAATTGCAGGTGAAACCAGATAAAAAGGGTAGAAGTTGACTCAATCTTTGCATTGTGCGTCTATGTATGCCACACTAAGGCCCAGAATAACTGATGTTATTTCCATCAGTTATTTTCAGCCAAAACCAGGAGTGAAGCCTTCAGAGATAAAGAAAGATCTGCACCTGTTCTGTGTTTTTGACCTGCACCTAGTTTTGGCTCCCAATAACTGATGGAAATAACTGATCAAATAACTGAAATGTGAACTAGGTCTAAGCATTGAGACCAGAAAGAGAACTGTCTGAGGAATTGTGAAAACATATCAAAAATCTCAAGGTTACAAGTCCATCTCCAGAGATCTTGATGTTCATTTGTCCTCGGTGCGCAACATAATCAAGATGTTTACAACCCATGGCACTGGAGCGAATCTCCCTGGATGTGGACAAAAGCAGCCCCAATCAAGCTCCAAAGAAATTCAAGCTGTCCTGAGGGCTCAGGGTGCATCAGTGTCAGTGCAAACTATCCATCGACATTTGAATGAAATGAAACAATATGGCAGGAGACCCAGGAGGACCCCACTGCTGACACAAAGGCATAAAAAAGCTAGACTGCAATTTGCCAAAATGTACATGAGTAAGCCAAAATCCTTCTGGGAAACATCTTGTGGACAGATGAGACCAAGATAGAGCTTTTTGGTGAAGCACATCATTCTACTGTTTACCATAAACGGAATGAGGCCTACAAAGAAAAGATCACAGTACCTATAGTCAAATATGGTGGAGGTTCAAAGATGTCTTGGGGTTGTTTTGCTGCCTCTGTCACTGGGTGCCTTGACTGTGTGCAAAGCATCATGAAATCTGAAGAGTACAAAAGGATTTTGGATCACAATGTAGGGCCCAGTGTCAGAAAGCTGGGTTTGCGTCCTCGGTCATCGGTCTTCCAGCAGGACAATGACCCCAAAGCATCCAGAAATGGATTTGAGAGTTCTGAAGTGGCCAGCAAAAAGTCTGGATCCCATTATACAACTGTGGAGAGATCTTAAAATTGCTGTTGGGAGAAGGCACCCTTCAAATATGAGAGACCTGGAGCAGTTTGCAAAAGAAGAGTCGTCCAAAATTCCACTTGAGAGGTGTAAGAAGCTTCTTGATGGTTATAGGAAGCGATTGATTTCAGTTATTTGTTCCAAAGGGTGTGCAACCAAATATTACGTTGAAATTATATCAATGTGTAATTGCAATTATTTTCTGGGAGATATTTATTGGAAACATTTTAGAGGTGCCAATGCTTGCAGCTGTGACTGTGTGTGTGTGTGTGTATATATATATATATATTACACACACAGTAAAAAAAAAATATTAATTATATTCACACAGTATATATATCATAGATACACATACACGGGGGAACAAGGAGCTGCTATACTGGTGAATGGTCATGGACATCTGAGCCACTCTTCAGTAGCTCAGAAAATAACCATTAGATGCATAACTATGCGAGGCTTATGTCTCTAATGCCCCTTTCACACTAGCGGGAGACTCGCAAGTCTCCCGCAACGCATCTACAGGGCTGGACTCGGCACTGACAGGGATCGCAGTCCCATGCGATCCCAGTCAGTGCCGAGTCCAGCCCTGTAGATGCGTTGCGGGAGACTTGCGAGTCTCCCGCTCGTGTGAAAGGGGCATAAGGGTCATGTCACAAATCAGAGGCAATGGCTTGTAGGACTAGTTCAGCTAAATGATGATACCTTTCACTGCAATCCGTAGCATTATTCTAGAAAGTACTTTTAATCCATATTTGAATAAGCAGTTAAAGGTTTTTTTCCGAGATTTTGATACTGATGATCTATCCTCAGGATAGGTCATCAGCATCAGATAGGTGGGGGTGAGACATCCAGGACCCCTGCTGATCAGCTGTTTGAGAAAGCAGTCGCGCTCCTGTGAGTTCCGCGGCCTTCTAGGTGCTTACCAAGCACAGCGCCGTACATTGTATAGTGGCTGTGCTTGGTATTGCACTCAGCCCCACAGAAGTGAATGAGGTTGAGCGCGATACCAATCACAGCCACTATACAATGTATGGTGCTGTACTTGGTAAGCTATGAGAAGGTGTCTTCTCAAACAGCTGATCGGCAGGGGTCCTGGGTGTCGGACCCGCACTGATCAGTATCAAAATCTCGGAAAACCCCTTTAAGTGCATAGAGAACAGGCCCATGACATTTTGTGCACCTTTGCTCCTCCTGCCAGCCCCTCCCTCTCCTTCTCGGGAACATGACTATGTAGGAACCAGAACCAATGTCAATAATGGAAGGGCTTTCAGAGGGAGCGTGAGGAACAGTACACAGAGTGCCTTTGGCCCACCCTTGGTGCACTTCAATGCTAATTTGCATATAGATAAATGCTAAAGATCACTAAGTGAAAGGTATCATTAAATTCAGCTGGGCTAGTCCTACCAGGCATTGTGCCAGGTTTATCAGCGAATGTAATGGGACAGACTCCCTTTATTGCAACAACTCAGTATGCAATGCAGATGTCTTCTTCTAATCCTTACTGCAGTAGGGCTTCTACTTATCCTTTCTCTCCACACATCATAAAAATTGACTAATTTGATGTTTTCAGGATACTCATATGACTGAACCAGTGAAGAATGCGAGAACTTCTCTTCATAGTTACCTTATGTACCCCCTGTACATATCTTATACTATCTACACATATAATGGACATCCAGAAATCACGATATCTTTCTTCCTCCTAAAAATATTTATACAGTACACTGTATATATGACTGCTTCTGGGCAGATATATTCTGTGCTGTCTGCCAAGTATTGGAGAAATATTGCTGGGAGCCATTGTTTTTAATAAATGATTACAGATATATGAATGCAGTATAGTGTTAGTCATAGGGACTATATATCCTTAGAGCTATTGTGAAGTCAAGAAGGAATTTGGGTGGAAAATGAATTAAGTCACTGACGTTCTTTAGTGGGAGAATACATAAAAAAAGGCATTGTTCTTGAAACACCGATCAACATTACGTTCACATCAGTCTGGAAAACACACAAAATACCTTTAGAAAAAAAAAAAGATGTGATACGAAACACGTGCAAATATTCAGATAATGAAATTCTCATCCAAGGGGCTTTTCTCATAAGAGAGATTATAGACAAATGATTACAGTGTGGAAAGCCTACATGAGATGACGGCCTTTCTTTACATGAAAGCATCTGCTGAAAAGATATCATTTGAAAGTCATCTGTTTTTCAGCACAATGTGCGAGCAGATCAGTAACTCAAAAGCTTTCTTGAAAATGTGGAACAGAATGTTGTCATGTTTTGTAATGCCAGAATGGCCCCACATAAGGACAGAGTGGTCCATAACGAGGACAGTGATTGTCTGGGCTCCAACATTAAAACATGCTCCTATTTCAGACACTGCAATCATTGCCCTAGATTTCTGCTGAAATCTACATTTTATTATGAGACAGTAACTTAATCGTCATCATATGCAGGCAACCACACGTCTTCCGAGGCTGTGATTATGGCTTAGCCTCAAAGCAACTTTCTCATGCAACCTTTTTCTTAGCATAAGAATGAAATATAGCTGCCTTACTGCCCACTAGAGAGAGCCTGACAGGCCTCCACACACCTGTAGATGGATACCACCATTTCAGTATAGACTCTGAGGTGGACATTTATTGCGAATTATATGCCATATAATATGTTGCATATTTTGTTGCAATTGTTATTTGCGGCAAAATCTGTGACTTTTTGCCTCTCATACCACTTTTCCAGAGGCCCATCTAATTTATCATTTTCACGCCAGGAGGGAGCTGGCGTAGATTTTAGTATGTTGCACATCCTGCTGGAGGAAGTGCCAAAGTTATGAAGAGGCCTGTGCATCAACATAACTTTTGGGCAACCACCGGCATCGCAGAGGGATCTCTGGCGTCTAAATCACTGGTCTTAATAAATGTCCCACAGAGTGTTTGAGCATCAACCTGCCAATTGAGACTCAAAGTGGATAAATGTGAAGTTATGCATCCAGTAACAAATAATTTATGTGACACTGGGAGAGTCAAATAACTGCCTGCTCGACACTGGAGAAAAAAGTTGCATTTACATTCAGTGATCACCTCCACTGTATGGGGAACAGCAATGGCTGCTGCCATCATTCGTTATCATACAGATTCATTATTTCTGGGCAGTAGATCAGTGTTTACACAGCACAATCTGCTGCCCAGAAACAATTTTATGTGCTGCACAAAAGATGTTTTCACCTGATGTTCCTGTGATCAGCAGCACATTTACACATTTTTGGGAAACAACATTTGTTCCATAATCAGCCCAACAATTGTGTGGTGTAAATCTGCCTTAAAAAACAGCAAGTAATGTCAATCAGCTGCTTCCAAGGCCAGCAGAATATTGTCATGTATTAAAAAAGGACTCTACAAGGCTTTGGTGTGGCCTCATTTGGAATCTGCAGTTCAGCTCTGGAAACTAGTTTGTAGAAAGAATGCCCTGGAGTTAGAAAAGGTACAGAGAAGAGCTACTAAGAGCTTCTTCACCATAAGGACTGAATCTGTGGAATAATGGTTTCAAAAAAGGATTTAATGATTTTGTAGATCAATGTGCAGAATTCTGGTTTCTCACTCCCCTTCCCTTCATCCACATCCCCTTCCATCACTTGGTTGATCTTGATGGTCACATGTCTTTTTTCAACCTTACTATGTAACAGCTATGGGTTCAGTGGTTGGCACTGATGCTTCCCTGGGTTCCAACCTAGAGCAACATCTGCATGGAATTTGTATGTTCTCCCTGTGTACACGTGGGGTCCTTCAACACTCAAAAAAATCATACTGATTGGTAATTACTCTAGATTTCTATTAAGTTTGCCCTAATGTTTGAGATACTCCTGACATGGGACTATACAGGGCCATGAAATATGTTGGTGTTATAAGCAACAGGAAATAATTAAAGGGATATTTCCATCTTGTGATTGCATATGGCTAGGATATGACATCAATTTCTGATTGGTGGAGGTCTAACTTCTGGGATACCCGTGATCCTGAGATTAAACAGGTCACAGTACTATTTTAGCACTATATTCCCATTATCACTCTGCATTGAATGGGCCTGCACTGTAGTTCCCTGTATACAGGGTAGCTAGGGCATCAGTGTACAGAGTAAACCAATAAAAGGGATGCAACAATAAATGATTGCTACAGTGTTGTAGCCCCTTCTCAGGATCATTCCAGAGGGCTGCCCCAACCACTCATAAAGTAATGGCATATTCATACAATATGTCTTCACTTTATTAGACTAACTTTATACTTTGTGCTCTTTGTAACTCAGTAGCCGAAGCTCAGTTGTTGCAAAGCCTTATGGGGGTCATTTAGGAAACTGGTGACGTAGAACTGGCTTAGTTGCCCATAGAAACCAATCAGATTCTTCCTTTCATTTTCGAAAGGAGCTGTCCAAAATGAAAGGTGGAATTGGTTGCTGTGGGCAAGTAAGCCAGTTCTGCTTTACACCAGTTTCATAAATGACCCCATATGGGATGCACCACTGTCCTCCTAGAACCTTGCCTTTTTTATACATACATATAGTACAAAATAAATTATGAATACACTTACCTAAATTAACCGTTACATGTTATAATAATTGTTACAAATAGGTTAAGCCACCATTTTAGCAGTCTAATCTTAGTGCCACATGGGTCTACTGTGCAGGAAAGAGCAGGAGCTCAACATTCTTATGACAGCTTGGCTCCTGTTCTAATGGGCTCTAATCAGCAAAATCACCATTCTGGGCCGCTGAACCCCTTAGATTGGGAAGGGGGGGGGGGCTCACACTGTCATCCACTGTCATCTGTCCAAATGGAATCGTGGGGTGCCCATGCCTTTACATGGCAGCTGGGGGCTAATAAAAGCCCCTTGATCTGCCTCCTGGATAGGCATATTAGGACATGTCAGAGTTGTGACATAATACATTGCCTTTCATTTTTCTACTAACAGCATAATACAATCTACTACATAAGAAGTACAGTGTATTATGGAAGAGATCAAAGGATCGCATATCAAGTCCCAATAATTGGTCAAAATAAGGATTAAATAAAGTTTTGTTAAAAAAAAATCTCCAGGTTAAAAAAATCCACTTTTTTCCATAAAAATGTGTTTCAGAAAACTTCCTTATTCTGCCTTTATCAGCACGAACACATCTGTGCTCTGAATCAGCCACAAATCTCTTCACAGTACGATGATCACGCTTATGTTTTTGTGAAATATCTATTGTTTTCATCCCTTGTCCAAGGCATTGCACTATTTGATGCTTTTTGGCAGTAGAGAGATCCTTTTTCTTTCCCATTTTACTTGAAAACAGTGGCCTGCTTAATATTGTGGAACATCCAATTTTCCTTTAACACCTTTCCAACCTAGGACGAGAATGCTCGTCCTAATATGGCGTTACTTAACGCCCTAGGACGAGCATTCTCGTCCTAGGGTTAAGGTGCTGCTGCTGCCCCGCTGCTGCAATCTGCAGCAGGGGCCTGACTGAAACTAACAGCCGGGCCTCTGCTGTATCCGCCAGCACCAGTGATTACACCGATGCCGGCGGATTAACCCCTTGTATGCCACGGTCACGCTGACCGCGGCATACAAGGCAATTGCGGCAGCTTTTAAAGCCATCGGGTCCACGTGAGGCGGTGGGGGGGGCCCCGATGGTTGAGATGGAAGCCCGGATGCCTTGCCCAGAGGCATCGGGACTCCCATCTACGGAAGCCCAGGAGACCCAGACACAGCGCTGGGTCTCCTAGGCAACGGTCAGCGTCTCGCAGTGTGAGACGCTGACAGTTGAATGCAGCACAATACAGATGTATTGTGCTGCATTCAATCAGGGATCAGACCCTGAAATGTTAAAGTCCCTTACTGGGACATAAGTGAAATGTTAAAAAAAAGTTAAATAAAAGTGTTTTAACAAAAAAATAAATAAAAAAAATAATAAAGTTTCAATTAAAAAAAAAGCCCCTTCTTATACATATTAGGTATCGCCACGTCCGTAAAAACCTGCTCTACAAAAATATAGCATGATCTCTCCCCTCAGGTGAACACTGTAAAAAAAAATAAATAAAAACTGTCTAAAAAAAGCCATTTTTTGTCACATTTCATCACAAAAAATGTAATACCAAGCGATCAAAAAAGCGTATGCCCCCAAAAATAGTACCAGTCTAATCGTCATCTCATCCCGCAAAAAATGAGCCCCTACCTGAGACAATCTCCCAAAAAATAAAAAAATTACAGCTCTCTGACTATGTAGACACTAAAATGTGATTTTTTTTTGTGCTTCAAAAATATTGTGTAAAATTTAAATAAATAAAAAAGTATATATATTAAATATTGCCGCATCCGTAACGACCTGCTCTATAAAAATATCACACGATCTAACCTGTCAGATGAATGTTGTAAATAACAAAAAATAAAAACAATGCCAAAACTGCTAGTTTTTGTTACCTTGCCTCACAAAAAGTGTAATATAGAGCTACCAAAAATCATATGTACCCTAAAATAGCCCTAACAAAACTGCCAACTTATCCCGAAGTTTCCAAAATGGGGTCAGTTTTTTGGAGTTTCCTACTCTAGGGGTGCATCAAATGTGACATATCAACTTAAACTTTTTCCAGTGAAATCTGCCCTGGTGTTCCTTTCCTTCTGCGCCCTGCCGTGTGCCTGTACAGCAGTTTACGATGACAAATGGGGCATTTCTGTAAACTACAGAATCAGGGTAATAATTACTGAGTTTTGTTTGGCAGTTAACCCTTGCTTTATTCTCAGAATAAAATGATTCATATGGAAAATATGCCACAAAAGTGAAATTTGGAAATTTTGGCTACATTTTCCTTTAATTCTTGTGGAACACCTAAAGGATTAATAACGTTTATAAAATCAGTTTTGAATACCTTGAGGGGTGTAGTTTCTAAAATGGGGTCATTTTTGGGTGGTTTCTATGATGGAAGCCTCACAAAGTGACTTCAAACCTGAACTGGTCCTTAAAAAGTGGGTTTTGGAAATTTTGTGAAAAATTTCAATCAAGATTTACTTCTAAATTTCTAAGCCTTCTAACGTCCCAAAAAAATAAAATGTAATTTTCAAAGTGATCCAAACCTGAAGTAGACACATGGGAAATGTAAAGTCATAACTATTTTTGGAGGCATTACTATGTATTTTAAAAGTAGAGAAATTGACATTTGGAAATTTGCAAATTTCTCTAAATTTTTGGTAAATTTGGTATTTTTTTATAAATAAGAATAAAATATTTTGACTCAAATTTACCACTGTCATGAAGAACAATATGTGACGAGAAAACAATCTCAGAATGGCCTGGATAAGTAAAAGCGTTCTAAAGTTATCACCACATAAAGTGAGACATGTCAGATTTGCTAAAAATGGCCTGGTCCTTAAGGTGAAAAATGGCTGGGTCCTTAAGGTGTTAATTGGGCTCACCTGGCAAACTAATAATCACAGGTATCTGAGATTGATTTCAGTGATCCAAAGAGCCCTGAGACACAATACCATCAATGAGTTTCATTGAAAAACGAAAAACAAAAAATGTAATCTTTATGACACCTAAATCCAATTTGCATAATAATTTGGAACATGGTGTATACATATAAATGTATCATCTTATTATGCTGCAAAGTAAAAGCCACAACATTTAATATGTAAAAAAGACAATGGAAAAATAGCTGTTTTATTCCATTCCCCCAGAAAGATTTAATAAAAGTTAATCAAAAAGTATTGTGTATCCAAAATGTGCTATTAAAGACTATAAGCTGTCATGCAAAAAACAAGCCATCATATGGCTGCTTTGATGGAAAAATAAAAAGATTATAGCTCTTGACTGTGACAGTGAAAAAAATGAAAGAAGTTGCTTGGTCAATAATACAAAAACAGGCAGGTCACTATGGGGTTAACATAACACACCAATACCTGGTCAAAACTGATCATGTATACATCCAAACCACCACAACAGCTAGCAGTATTGGCAAATGTAGAGGTTGCCACCGATCACCCGATGAATGAGAAAACGTTTGCTCATAGGGTAGAAGCCTGGCTGAATTAATACTCTGTGGGTTTGCAGAAAGTAAGAGTATTATGCATGTGGATGGGGTTTTTAAACCTCCACCCACTTGTAGTGGAAAAATCTGCACAGAAAAACAAGACTGCTGGGGGTTTCAAATCCTCTGCCCATCAATTATATTACGGACAGTCACAGAGTTTTATCACAGATTTTACCCTTAAATGAAAATGAAAATTCTGCCTTGTATGAACCCAGTCTTAAAGGGGCTGACCCAAAATATAAACTTATTCCCTGTCAATAGGATAAGGGAAAAAGTGTCAGGTGGGATACTGACCTCTAAGACCTCCACCAATCACAAGAACAGGGGTCCCAAAGTGCACAAATCAATGGAACGGCAGAGGAGCATATGCACACTTCATTCATTCTCTATGGCAGGGTTCCTCAACTCCAGTCCTCAGGGCCCACCTAATGGTCAGGTTTTCTGGATTTCCTTAGTATTCAGCAGGTGATATAATTAGTGTCAATGCACCAGGACTTACCACAGGTATTCATTCTGTGGGATATTCTCAAATCATGAGTGGTAGGTGGGCCCTGAGGACTGCTCAATGGGACTGTTGGACATATATGTGCTGATCCCAGTTCTCAGTTTGGACTTCCACCAATCAGATATTTATGCTCTATGCTTTTGGAGATGCCTTATTCAGTTCCTTCAGAATTGATGTCAAGAACAATGTAGCATGCTGGGACTCTAATGGACAATGGATCTGGCATCGTGTCATGGCTCCATCAGATGAGAACGTTAGCGTCTTACTGTGTAGTGAGACCCTCTCACCCCTCTAGACAGCTCTGCAAGTGGTGGCAACTGGTCCTGCTCACATTCTAGGCTGCCATCTTAAATCCTTCCTGGAGAACCCATTTAAGGGTCATTTAGAGTCTGAAAATCTGAGTGACAACCTCTATAAGCAATTCAAGCGATAAAAGGAGGTCACCTCCGTGTTTCACGGATCATTAGGAAGAGATGCTTTCAAAACGATTTTTCAGCTGTTCAGTTTCAATGAAACACAGATGACACACGGACAACAAAAAATGGACACATGGACCCAAAATGGATCCATCATGGACATCTTCATGGAGGCATCACTGACCACCTTCTCACATAGTTAACCACGGACGTGTGAATGAGGCTTTACAAGGACATGCATGCAAAAATGGCAGCAACTGCTAAAGGATGACAAGTGTATATACTATTTATATTGCATGTGTGGTTTTCTCTACTGGTCAGAACATATAACCCTTTAATTGTGACTTGAGGTACAGAAACCACAGCTGCTTAACCACAAAATGAAAGAGTACTCATGACATCAGCCTGTTTGCACTTCCAGAAGACATGTAAGCCATCCTGAAACACTAAACCACATGGCACATGTGGGAAGATGAGAGCTTTAGAAAACTGACTGAACTGCAAAGAAATCATTTGAATAGCTGCGTAAGGCCGAAACTTTTATGTGAAACAGACAGACCCGGGTCCTTCCCTTTTAAGGAATGTTCACCAATTATAGAACACTTATCTTTAGTGCTTTCTGATTCAGGAAGAAGCTACAATTTCATTCTTATTTCCTGACTACCATGGATTTCAATTACGGTAACAATAAACAAAGTGGACTGTTTCGGTGAATGCTGCCCATAAAGTATTTCTGGGAGTCATCCTTATCTGACAGCAGCATTACATTAGCCTAAATGTGGATCCAATCTAAGAAATTTTTTGTAACACTCACACACCAGTAATAAGCAAGTCATAGTTACATAACAACAGAAAGCACCTAATTTCTGAAACCATATGTTCACACACACATCAGAGTTCCTAGTGTCGATTACATCAGATACAAATTTACCATCTATGGCCATCTTAGACACAGTTCACACTTCAGTGATTTCGTCAGTGATTGTGAGCCAAAACCAGAAGTGGGGCCTTCACAGAGATAAGGTATAAGGGAAAGATCTGCACCAGTTCTGTGTTTTTTACCCCCACCTGGTTTTGGCTCACAATCTTTGATGGAAATCTGAATAGAACTGAGTGTGTTATTTGGATCTTGGATCCAATTGCAGGATCTTAGTGGAGGTGCCCACTTTAACAGTTTTTGCTGAGCCTCTGAACTTATAGTTAGAAATCAGTGGTAACATGTGACGTGGGACCCACTTGTTTCTAGGATGAGAAGGCATCCCAGTCATCTATAAAAGATAAAGATTACCCAACTCACAGACTCTCCACCGATGCCATTCCAACACTGTTCCAATACCCACTGCTATCAGCTTCTTGTACCAGCTTGAAACACAGGAAGTAGCTGGAAATACCTGCTCAATCAATCATTGGATGAGGGCGGTCATGTGCGTCAAGTCGGGACCAGGAAGTGGAAAAGCAGCAGGGACCAGAGAGTCGCTGGAACGGCAGCGATGGGTGGAGTGAGTAATGCTTATTTTTTAACCTTTCTGGCCCCTTTTTTTAACGTTCTTCCTCTGGAAAACTCTTTTAAAGCATATTTGGCTATAGTTGCTAGCACAAGAAGGATTAGCAAAAATTTACAAAGAAAAAAAGGGGATTTCAGTCAGCACATCCCAGTGCGCAGGTGCACATTGCTATGGCTAAATGCACAAGGAAAGGAAAATACAAACAATGCAATGGTACACTGCCAACCAGATAAAGCACAAAATGCCATAGTGATAGTGGACTCGGAATGCATGTTGGTACCTGCATCCCTGAATTAGTTTGAAGCACCAGAAATGGCAAAAGGCGGAGGAGATCCAGCATGCATGTGGAACCAACACCCCCTGATTATACGGAAGCCAAGGTTGGCACATAACAGGTAGGAAATAGTGTTAGGTTCCCGTCCTACAGAGATCACCTTGACGATTTGGTGGATGGGCTCAGATAATTTTGTACACAATATATTTGCCAAGAATCTCTAATTTACCAAACAAGCATAGCATTAGCTTCAGAATACCTCATATCACTATGGCATTTTGTGCTTTATCTGGTTGGCAGTGTGCTGTTGCATTGATTAGCAAAAATTGTCAAAAATAAATGTATAATATGGAACTAAAGTTCAATTGACTCCTCCTACTGTCACCAAATGTCTACTGTCTGGGGAACCAAGAACTGAACATGTTTTTGAAAAGCAACATGCCTGACCCTTTGCTCTTCAGGGAGATAGAAATGGGCAGATTTATCATTTAAAGAGGACCTTTCATCACTCCTGACATGCCTGTTTTAATAGCTTCATGCATTTCCCATGTAATAACAATTCTGCAGCATCTATTCTTATGGCTCTATGTTGTGCCATTCCTTTATTATTTCTACTAGAAGTTATAATAGAATTGCTATTAGCCTTCAGTAAGGGTACAGAGGGGAGGTAACCAGTTGGGGGTGTGTATCTGCACAGACTCACTCTATCCAATCAGTGCTGCCATGTTCAGACTGTGCAGGTACACACCCCAACTGGTTACCTCCCTCTGTACCCTTACTGAAGGCTAATAGCAATTCTATTATAACTTCTAGCAGGAATAATAAAGGAATGACACAACATAGAGACATAAGAATAGATGCTCCAGAATTGTTATTACATGGGGAATGCATGAAGCTATTAAAGGGATTCTGTCAGCAGGATATGGTCTACGGAGCTTGTCACATCTACTTGTCAGTCTCCTGAATTGATTTCAAAATGTACTAGTCTTACTGTCATCTGTGCATCTGTTTCTGTAGTTTCTTTATTCATATGCTAATTACTTACGTAAGGAGCCCAAGGGGCTGTCCCTCTGGCCGTTGGAGCCCAGCCGCGCCTATTCTCTTGGAGCCCAGCACCACCCTCCTGCTAATTATTCACTCCCTTCAGTGCTGACGTCCTTCTCTTGGTGCGCCGTAATCTCGCACATGCGCCCTGGATACAGCTGTGTTTGCCCGTGCGGTGTCCTGGCAGCAGCTTCAGGGCAATGAAGTGCGCATGCTCCGGCTCTTTGCACACTCCGCTCGTCCTTTCCAGGTCGAGCGGAGTGTGCAGAGAGCCAGGCATGCCAGCTTTCTGGCATAAAAGAACACTGAGATGTATGTCAGCCAGGGGCTGGCGTAGTGTCAGTATAGGCACACGGACCTCCGCAGCGCACATGGTTATCATAGAATGGCGTACGTTGCAGGTCTAGGATAAATCTGTCCCATACTGTGAGAAGTATCTAGCAGCAAATTATGTAACTGCCTAATGGAAATGGGGGTAATATATTTCCTCACGGAGAACACCTTAATCAGCGTGAGAAGACTTATAGGCCAAATACAATCACAGAAAAAAAAACGTGGTCTAAAATGGCAGACAATTGCTCAAACCCCATATGCTGCGCATATCAAACCGGGGGAGCAATTCCTGCACATGTGATCCGTTGCTAACAGCAATCCCTAGCAACCTCTTCCTTCCGCAATTGCCCATATGGCTAGGTAGGTTAGTGCTAGGCCTGTGCCACTCTGAGATACCTTGACGCGGTGCTCGGGCTCCGGTATGTTCTTGATATAAGAATATATTGGCGAAAGTCTCATTTTATCATCAGTGTGAGGGTTTAGCCATATATTATCAATTGCATTACCGCCGCTGTGCACCATTATTAGTGATTGTTTGAAGACTTACAGGCCATACATGTTCCTCTGGAATTCAGGGAAGAAAGGTATGCAAATGAGCTCCTATCCTACAACTCCCATCATGCCCTGCTGTAGGCTGATAGCTGTAGGCTGTCCGGGCATGCTGGGAATTGTAGTTTTGCAACAGCTGGAGGGCCGCAAGTTGGGCATCCCTGCTATAAGTCAATAGCATGCATAGCTCATTCAAGCATGTACAGTCTTGGCCAAAAGTTTTGAGATTGCTTTTTTACGAAGTTTGCTGCCTCTATGTTTTTAGATTTTTTTGTCAGATGTTTCTATGGTATACTGAATTATAATTATAAGCATTTCATGTTTTTTAACTTTCATTAACAATGACATTAAGTGACATGCAAAGACTCAATATTCCCAGTGTTTACTCTTCTTTTTCAAGTCTTCTGCAATTGGCCCTGGCATGATAGATGTGACCCAGCAGTGAAGTGCCAATCGAGGATGGCTGTAGTGGTGCACGTAACCCACCGGAAGTTTACAGGCCAAGGACCAAAAGATTGCAGAATCGGGTAAGCTTGATTTTTTTCATTAGGTACAACACACTCCTAGGACTAGTTCAAAACACTCATAAGGCTGGACAACCCCTTCAGGCTTGATTACCCAACACTCCCCAGGGGTAGCGGCCTTGACAAAGTAACAGACCAGCTTCTGCTCCATACAAAATAGCTGGAGCACTTGGCGGAAGAAGAATCTAGGAATAGAGACAGCAGGACAGCTATAATTTTATTAAAGAGCATTATATTATGTTACCTATGATTTGCTTTTCCATCTCATGAGATTTGTTTTTCAATTCAGTTTCCGTCTCTCGTGACTTTTGAAGCTGCGTTGATGTAAGTGTGACAGAGTCGGCAACTGCCTGCAGATTTTTCACTTGATTTTGAAGAGAAGCATTTTCTAGTTGGAATTGTTTGAGACGTCCATGAAGACTAATCATTTCTGCGGTGGTAAATAAAAAGAACATCAGATGTGAGCCGAAGCGTAGACTTACTTTTAATGATTACATGGCTGGCAATTCTGGGTTATAGAGAAGACAATGTGATAAAAATGTCAATTCCTATATTTTTACAAGCACATCATATTTTTTTTTGACCGTTACTGAGAAGCTGTAAAGAAACTCAGCAATATTCTCATACACCACACAAAAATAGTAAGTGAAGATGTCAGCTCTATAAATACAGCAGTGAGATAGCGGCATTCTTCCACTAATAAGAAGCTTAGAGGGAACATAAAAATGTCATTTTCTGTAAAATGTCCTTGGCAAACAGGGAGTGCTCTGATTATTCAGGACCTCTCAGTATGACTGCAGGGTGCGGTATATCCCTTTTAATAAGGACAGCCGGATAAAGACATTGCATGGCAACAGTGTACTGGATTATCTAAAGGTTACGCTGCAGTCTGGGCCATCCGAAAAAAATATTCAAAGCTGCTCTTTGGTTACGCAATACTTGAATGAAGTCATTTTGCATTTTTGAAGGACTGTGTGGATATCGGTCAGTGGTATGTCATGAATACAAAACCAGGGCTTTGTACATTCATGAAGTGCTAATGGTTTTGAATACATTTGCAACAAGCCTACAGAAAGCTAGAATGAAATGGAGAACCTGGGGAGAATAGAAACCGAAAAAGAGGAATATGACTACTCCATCCATGGCCGAGGGGTTTATAAAAATAGTCAGTGCAGCCAAGTTGTGTTTATACATTAATAATAGCAGGAAGTCGGCTGGATGAGTAGATATGATGGTCGCGCAAACCACAAATGTGTGTTATAAGCGATGCATGATTCATATGCTGACTTTCCTCACCTAGAGAAGCAAATGGGAAAATTTCATGACAACTGCTCAGCTGCCTAGTTTCCATTCACTTCTCTTGGATTGCAATTGTCATGTCCCGGTAAGTTGTTCCAAAGTTACAGGCCTTGACTGTACTGAATGACAGTCTATGGGTTAGTGACTTAAAGGGGTTCTCTCACTTTATTATGTAGAGAAAGTTAATACAAGGCACTTACTAATGTATTGTGATGGTCCTTTGCTGGCTGGATTCTTCATTTTTCCATTACATTATACACTGCTTGTATCCATAGTTACAACCACCCTGCAATCCATCAGCAGTGGCCGTGCTTGCAGATTATAGGTAAAAGTGGCAGCCTCTCTGGTGGCTGGTGCTTTTTCTGTAGTGTGCAAGCAAGGCCACTGCTGCTGGATGGCAAGGTGGTTGTAACCATGGAAAAAGCAATGTATAATGTAATGGAAAAATGAATCCAGCCAGCAAAGGAAGCAATATGGACCATCACAATACATTAGTAAGTGCCTTGTATTAAGTTTATCTACATGATAAATGCCACTTACTGAAGTAACACAACCCCTTTAAAACATCTGCGACCTTAGTGCCACTTATTACAGCCAGATGATAGTCATTGTCCAATAACCGTTAATGGGATTCAATGCGGTTGCATGACCCTAGTTTCCCACTACTGTGGCAGGGAAAATTTGCAAGACCTAAATCAAGTAATGGTTGCTTCAATCTATGTGCGTCCCTTTCTAGTAATATCATTAATAACAATGTGCCACTTGAGCCCTAGTGCTTAAAGAGGCTCTCCGGGAATCAAGAAAATGAAAATACTTAAAGGGGTTATCCCATGTAATGAAGTTTCAATTATTGTGTTGTTTACCCCCCACATGCAACTTACCAAATACATGTTGTAATCAATTCCTCCTCCTTCCCTCTCTATTTGCATTTCTTCCTTTGAGTTGTTTACATGTGGTTGTCAATGGTTACGGTCACCGCAGCAATACTGCCACAGTGGCTGCGCTTGCGCGGTGTCCTCCTCTGTCTTAGTAGGCTGGATGGCCGGCTTCACGGGATAGCGCATATCCGCGCATGGGCAGTCAACCTCCTGCCTCCACTCGTATGTTTCAAGACCGCGCTTGCGCGGTAAAACCCATTTGTCCTCTCAAATCTTCAATCTCTTTATATCGTGCGCCTCTGTCACTCCCGTCTCAGACGGGAGCGCGCACGCAGTTACAGGCAGCCGGGGGATTACGTCTGCAGAGCGCTGATTCGCTGTAATTCAATAGGAAGGTCAACGTCCCCTGACTGCAGGTTCTTCAAGAGGAGAGAGCAGCCACGGCCCGCAAAACAAAAGGTGGGATAACCCCTTTAAATATTACTTTATTATAAATATATTCCCAAATACCTTTGATTAGTTATAATGGCACGTTTTGTCTAAGGAGCAATCATCAGGAGAAATAAAATGGTCGCCGTCCTATTAGTACATACAGAATCTGTCCTAATCACATACCTGTAGGAGGACAAGTTACTTCACAACACTGAAGTAAAGAGCTGCCTCATCCTACTCTCTGCTCTACTTGTCAGGGATTATGGTCTGGAATACAGTTTAATATGATCCACAGCTGAATCTCTGTGGGAATGGAGTCCATGAGGAGACACGAAGTACAGAGGATGGACAGGACAGACTGTGGTAATGTGGACTGTATACAAGTGCTGCTGCTCATTACCCCCACCCTCCTCTCTATACTTCATGTCTCCTTATGAACTCCATTCCTAGAGAGATTCAGTTGAAGATCATATTAAACTGTATTCAGAATAATAATCCCTGACAAGCAAAGCAGAGAGGAGGCTTGTCCTGCTGTGTGATTAGGACAGGTTTTGTGTGTATTAATAGGACAGCAGTCATTTATTTTTTCCTAATCATTGCTCCCCAGACAAAACAAGCCATTATAACTCATGAAAGGTAATTGGGAATATATTTATAATAAAGTAATATTTAAGTACTGTAGTTTCATTTTCTTAATAATGACATTTCAGCAATTTCCAGCAGCCTGCCTCACAAAGCTGGTGATTCATACTTCCCTGCTCCCCGCCGCTCCGGTCCTCCGCACTGCTTTTGATGTGTCCATCTTCCAGTCGCCACAGTATTTACACCCTACACAGCATGGGCATTGTCACATACTCCACTGCAGCCAGGCTTCAGTGGTGATGTGGCCATAAGTGGCACGTCAACACTGAAGCCAGTCGTCGGCTGCAGTGCAGTATGTGAAAATGCTCATGCTGTGTTGGGTGTAAACAGTGCGGGGACCGGAACTCTGACACCACAGGCAGCAAGATTGAAGCGTCGGGGAGCAGATGAGTATTCATTTCTATTCAGGAGGCCGGCTGTGGGCACTGGATTAAAAGTAATCATTCCTGGAAAACCCCTTTAAAGGTGGCCATACACACTAGACATACAGCAAACTAAGGCTTGTAATAGACCAGCAGATGTCTTGCAGATAACAATTACAGATTGAAGATTTTCCGGCTCGTTAGCGAACAAAAATGTAAATAGAGCGATTCTCGGACTTTCACTCGTTAATCGTTCGCTACAAAGTACCACACCTCTATGTGATCTGTAAGCGAGTAGACGACTCCATATTATACAAAAGGATCTGTGACTGAGGAATGATAATTTTTTAGCAGGATGAAAGACCACGATTGTCGAGAAACTAGCGATTCCTCTCTCGTGCTTTAATCGCTCACACTTATTACAGCTCGTTCAATTTACAGTAGTTTGCATTGACGACATTCGGTACAATATTCCCTCCGTATAATTCAGGCTTAACTTGCTAATGTATCAGAGATTGAATAAGAGATCACTCTATCTATGCTACCAAGATAACAGGGGCATCTACTATGTGAAGTCATTGAATTAATTTAAAGGTATTTGAATGCCTTTCTTGTAAAAAGTCATTATTACCTGTATTGGATTGTCGCATAAAGGGCAATTGAGCAAGAAGGGACTATGTCATACCTAGAGTCAGAAATTATTTTTCCATTACATTAGTACAAATTGGAAAGTGGGAATGGGGGGGTTTGTTTTCATTCCTCTGCATCAAAATTCCAAGACAAATATTGGTTGAACGTGGGCATTTAAACAGTTTACCATAATCTGGAGCATACACATATTTAATAAACCAAGAAGCAATTTTATAGTATATCTATAATTAAACAAAAACATAAAATCCTGCAGTTTACGCCCCGGCCTCTAAGCCTAAGGATAGGCGCCACTTCTTGGTCTGTACAGATCACTGTACTGCAGTCATCTGCTTATGATTACAGGCAGGATTAGAATGACAGCTACCACCTCTATATACAGATAAAACAGTATCCACTATTCACAATAGGTGATATCACAGCTTATCTACTCCCTCCTGACCTCTGCACAGATCACAGAGCATGTCTAGAAAACTCTCCCATAGAAGTCAATGAGCCTCCTCCTGACCATTGTGTCTATGGCGCATGGTGGTTGCTGTAAAGCATATCCCTAAATGCTGTTAAGAACAGCTCAGGCAAGATGGCCGTCCCAATAATCATGTTCAGGAAATAGAATAAAATAATCTGCAAGAGTAAAAACAGATTAGAAAAAAAAAGATATGTGTCACTATGTCACTATCTGGTTTTAACTGGCAGAAAAAATGTTTGATGACAAATTCCTTTTAAACTATTCGGTGGCTGACACTGATAAGAGACAACAGTAAGTACGAATATGAGGATGGTATTTGAATTGTCCACTGAACCCATCTTCATTGTTACCCAAAAACTGTACGTACGACCAGCCTTAAAGGGTTTTCCGAGATTTTGATACTGATCCCCTATCCTCAGGATAGGTCATCAGTATCTTATCGGTCCGACACCTGGGACCCCCGCCGATCAGCTATTTGAGAAGCTTACTAAGTGCAGGGCCATACATTGTATAGTGGCTGTGCTTGGTATTGCACTCAGCCCCAGGAGTGCTGCTGCCTTCTCAAACAGCTGATCAGAGAGGGTCCAGAGTGTCGGACCCCCACTGATCAGATATTGATGACCTATCCTTTAAAGGGAATCTGTCAGCTCTGAAACACCCTCCAAACTACAGTAAGCGGTGTATAGTGTAAGTGACGTTGAGTCCGGTTATATAAGTTTTATCTTCATACTCACTTCCATTCTGATCTTGTGCTCCCGCAAACCTACAGTAAAATGCACTCAGTGGACTCCGGTGCTCACTCACATAATGGAGAGGACTCAAAGAAGAGTCCTGTCAATGTATTTTACTGCAGGTTTGTGGAAGCACAGCGTCAGAATGGAAGTGAGTATGAAGATAAAACTTACATATTCGGATTCAGCATCACTTACACTATACACCGCTTACTCTAGTTCAGGGGGTGTTTCGGAGGAGACAGGTTCCCTTTAAGGAGGACCCGTCACCTCTTCTGACATTTCTATTTTAGTAACTATTTGCACTTCCAATAAACGCAGACCATCTTTTACTATATCTCTATGTTGTGCCTTCCCTCTATTATTCCTACAAGACGTTTATGAAAAAATTGGCAGCAGTCTGCAATAAAGGTCTATCTGGGTGTTACCAGTTTGGGGTGTGTCCCTGCACAATCGGACACTGGCAGCACTGATTGGATAATGTCAGCTTGTAGAGGAACACCCCTCTACCCAATTGGTAACACCCATTTCAACCTTTATTGTAGACTGCTGCAGACTTTCCTTTCAAAACCGGAGAGGTGAAAAATGCTAAAGTAGGCTACTTTCACACTAGCGTTTTTAAATTCCGGTATTGAGTTCCGTCATAGGGGCTCAATACCGGAATAAAACGCTTCAGTTTTGTCCCCATTCATTGTCAATGGGGACAAAACTGAACTGAAGACAACGGAATGCTCCTGAAAGCATTCCGTTCCGTCTTCAGACCGGAGAACAAACCGCAGCATGCGTTTGGTGTGACACACCAGTAATCCGGATCTGTCCTCCATTGACTTGCAATGGGGGGTCATTCCGGATCCGGCTACACATATACAGAGATACATACAGACATACATACATACTCACACATACACACAAACACATACATACTCACATACTCCAGGCAGGGACGCCGGCAGCATGTCTTCACGCGCCTCCTGCGCGCAGCTATGACGTTTCCCCACTGCGCCCAGCAGAGGGCGCTGTGGGGAATCGTCATCACTGCACGCAGGAGGCGCGTGAAGACGTGTTGCCGGCGTCCCTGGCTGGAGTATGTAAGTATGTATGTGTTTGTGTGTATGTGCGTGTATGTATGTTCTCTGTGTCTCGTCCCAATGTCTGTGTCAACATGTGTTGGGCCGCACCGCTGCTCCGGCTCCACACATGTATCAGCAGCAGTACAGATCCGTTGGCACCCTTTAGGTGCCGGATCCGTGCTGCCGCTAGTGTGAAAGAGGCCTTATTGCGCAAATAAACCAAAAAACTGAAGCCCTATTCTGTGACGTTCTGAAGCCACGTTTCTGGAGTGTGGAGTGTGATAAATTGTAGTATCTGTAATTGTGCGTAAGAGAAAGTAATGATAAAACAGTCACAGATATTTCAGTATGAGATGCAACAACACATTTCTTCTTATCAGACAGAGTCCTTGCAGGTTTGTTTGGTAAAGGCACAGGAAGGCATTTTAATAGGAGATAATCTCATAAAAGATTAAAAAAAACAGACTAAACTAATCAACAATACAGTAAATCAAAGGTACATATTTGTTCAGCAGTATGGGAAATGCATCGCAGTTCAGTCCATTCTGGATCTCATTTCCTAATCTCTACCTTTCAAGATAATGATTTTGACCTTTCAGTAAATGGAAGAATTTGTGTACTGTAATAAGAGAACAAGTCGCCTTGTTAACAAAATAAAATAAAAATTAGCCTTTACTCCAAACTCATTATTTTCTGCTGCTCAGCTATGGTTGTATTGTTACTGAACACAGAGATGTCGGGTTAGGTGTGCGTCCTGAATGTCACCTTCAGAACATTACACTTACATGGCTTGCCTCAGGAGTCAGTGACCCAATTGCTATGACACGATACACAATGGGAAAACGTTCTAACACCTAGCAAGGATAAATACTTCAGACTGTGGATTGGATTGCCTTGGGTATAAGATTACTGTTTTGCATCTTTTCCACCTTAAAGGGCATGTACCCCATACAACCCCTTTAAGGGGCATCTGTCAGCAGGTTTGTACCTATGAAACTGGCTGACCATGTGCACTTGTCAGCTGAAGACATCTATGTTTGTCCCATGTTCACGTGTGCCTGCATTGCTGAGAAAAATGTTTGTTTTATTCTTGGGAGCTCAGAAAGCTGATAAGGAGGGAGACTCAGACTTAGGCCCCTTTCACACAACCGTATGCCCTCCGAGACATACGGTCCGTGAGCGGGCCATATGTCCCGAAGCGGCATAGAATGTGCACACGGGAGCACAGCATCATTGATTACAATGATAAAATCATATGAGTGCGGGACAATAGTCCCGCAGGCGGCCCGACGTGCACAGCATCATTGTAATCAATGATGCTGTGTGCTCTCGTGCGCACGATCGATGCCGCTCCGGGACATATGCCCCGCTCACGGAGTGTACAAGCAGTGCTTTTATTAGGTTCAGAATCTCAGGTAGCTTTGACACGCCACCATTTCCTGTGAACTGACGTCTATGTCTCTCCTAATAGATGCGGATCTAGTCTGACAACAGACAATAGACTGCAATGTAGGTGGAACTGAGTGTCTATGACTTTACAGCTTTTTCCAGTTGGATGCAGGCAGATTTTTAAGAAATGTGCTAATTATACCATTCTCTATTAAATGAAATTGTGTGAAAGTACAGTGACTCTTTAAGGCCTTTTAAAGCATCGCCCCTAAGGGATTAATTTGTCATAAAAGAATAAGGTAACAGGCCTCACTTGACCAGGAAACTGCTTATCAGTCAAATGTACTTTTTGCTGCTGTGAAAATGGAGAAACTGTGTAAAAATGGCAATAATTCCTAAACAGTTAATGCAATAATTTTGTTAAACTCCTTGAACTACAGATTAAAGTCAATCATAAATCATTTCTTGGTTGCTTTTGATTGAGATCTATTGCCGTGGTGTACAGAGGTTACAATATGGAAATTGCATCATTGTCCGTATACTGTTGGATATAAAGGTCCATTTACTCAAGCGGATGTTCGAGGCAATTATCAGGAAGGACTGTTTCTAGGAACATTATTATACCAGAATTACGCCTAAATGAATGGTGCAGCATTATGTATAAAGCAATTTTTACTCTCTTCACATATCACTGTTTTACTTGAGTTTTTCCCTTAGTTACGGCTGTTTTAACCTCTACAATATGAGGATCTTCTCAAGATGGCTCCTCTGCCAGTTCTCTGAGGCCAAAACTGCTTTCCCTCACTTCACACACACACTTGCTGTAGCCAGCAGCCTCCTGCCAACCAATCAGATTGGATTACTGAGAGACACACCTCCGCAATCTGAAGCCTAATGCAGGCATGCAGTGTGAAGGACCGCCCCTCTGTCTTCTGTTTACACTAAAGGGAAGGCAGACAAGCCATGGCAACAATCTTTTAAGGGACCAGTGGAAAGAGACAGGATACATTAATAAAAGCTGTCATTATAAGGTAATTACAGATCTTCTGACAATAACTGACAGAAACTCTGGCATACATGCCAGCTCTAATAAACTAGCAACTAAAATAAATATGACGGTTACACTTTAACTGTATGTGTATGTTCATATATAGTGTCTACTCTTCCCAACTGGATTGATGGAAGACATGTCATTACCAAGATCTCTGAATTCTTGTATACGGTAAACAAAAGTAATGAAGTGCTTAAAGGAACATTTCCATTTTTTTTCATATATTAACCCCATAGAGAACAGGTTGTTTTGGGCTTAACTTACCAAGCAATTTTTTTTCATCATCGCTTTCCAAGACCTATAACTTTTTTATTTTTCTGTCTATGTAGCAGTATGGGGGTTGTTTATTGTGGGACAAGTTGTAGTTTTTAATGGTGCCATTTTGGGGTGCACACAACTTTCTGCTAAACTGTTATTACCTCTTTTTTGGGAGGGGATAGGAAAAAACAGCAATACTGTCACTGAGTTTTTACCTTATAAATTTTCCGGCGTTCACTTTTCAGCTCAAATAACTTAAATAATGGTATCATTTTGGGGTATGTAACACTTTTTATCATTTTTTATTCAAGTTTTTTGTGGCAACTAAACAAAAAGCAGCAATTGTGGCATTTTTTATGGTGTTTACCGTACGGGATAATTTATATGATATTTGTGTAGTGCGGGTCATTATAGAAGCAGCAATACCAAACATGTGGAGGAGATTTTATTTTTGCAATTTTTTCCATTGAAAAGAGTTTTTTCAATGAAAAAAAGCATATTTTTCCATTTACTTTTTATTTATTTTTTTACTGTTTAATAGTCCCACAAGGGATTATTCCTATAGTTTAATGAATTTTAATATCACATGCTAAGTCCTGGGCCTGCCTTAACTGACATCGACACCCCACAATCTTATTTGCGGGGTGTTGGAGAGGGAGTCCGCTCCCTATGTAACCGCTTACATTCGGCATGCGCCTTTGCCCAGATCGGTACTCCTGCCGGTCCAGGCTGCTGGAGCAGGAGTGTGGCTCCCGCTCTCCACTGCACAGGAGACCTGTGTAGCACTTAGACTGCTGTGAAAAGGTTTTAGTGGTCACTATTAGTGTTGAGTGAATTGAGCTTCGGATGATAGACACTTCATTTTAAAGTTGTTCAGAGACCTGTCTCCGTACAGCATTAAAGTGTATGCCCTCCGTAGGGGCAAAATTCGTTTAAGCCGAAGTCGCGTGAGACTTTGGTGAATGAATTCGGTATTCATTTCTGCATCTTTAAAAACATTTCAAATTAACAATCTGAAGTCGGGTTTGGTACTGGATGGTACCTCAGTACCAAACCCGACTTCGTATTGCTATTTTAAAATGTTTTTAAAGACGCAGAAGTGATTATCAAATTCATTCACCGAAGTCTTGCGTAACGGAGGCAATACATGTTAATGCTGTACACAGACAGGTCTCCGGACAGCAATAAAACGTGTTTGAACGAATAGACTTTGGATCTAGTTGGATCTATACATGAATATTTTATGTAATTTTTTTTTTCAGATAGTTTTCTGGATATAATTCACTCTATGTATTCTACTTCCTGTCATGGATTTTCAACCTTCTCCTTGTACTTTTGCACGGCAAAGAGTCTCGCTTGACTTTTTCAGACAAACCATCACAGCATCCAGGGAGCCCCCAATAATGGCTCAATTAGAGCATCACACATTACACTGGTAAATGTAATGCTTTTCTGTGGGAACCTAGGTTTATTAATAGAAAATCAGAGCTGCCATACTGTTATCCCAATACTACATCTACTATTATAATGAGGATTACCCTTCAGATAGCATTTACCCTCACAGCAGCAGTAAACTGACAATAGGTTATTTATCCATACAGAAGGTCTTATTATCTGTGCTGACTTCCATTGAAGGACAATATTTGTAATGGTATAGTATGTCAATGGTATAGTACTGCTGAAATGAATAGGCAGCCAAATAATCTAAAAAAATGAATATTTAGTCTAAAAAATACTACTTCTTGATGGAAGTGACCCTTTAAAGGCAAATTTGTGTATCATTTTACATTCATTGTAGGTAACTGCACATTTGCTCTGTGATAAAACTCCACAAAGCTCTACAGTACATACCACCAGGGGTGTAGCTAAAGTCTCATGGGCCCTGGTGCAAGAATTCAGCTTGGGCACTGGTGCACCTAGATTTTCTGTTATCCCCTTCCCTCTAGTCCTAATGTTACCTAGGATGACCTAAGATAGGTCATCAATATAAGATCGGAGGGGTACCCCAGCACCCCCGCAGATCAACTGCTTTCTCCGCTTCGTTCACCTGCTCGCTGCAGCATTTGCAGTGATGAGCAGTAAACAGAGCAGAGAAGGCAGCGCTCGTACAAAAACAAAAAAAGCCTTTAAAGACATACTTTAGAGAACATACAGAGTAACACAGCGCCACATATGTACCTTTTACATCCAGTGATGTCTCCTCTGATGTAGACATTCTCTTTCCTCATCTTCTCCATTCAGACCAGACCACAATGGTGACT